>CM076577.1:1471157634-1471603691 GCA_034641835.2 Pinus albicaulis
TTTTTGGCAGTTTTAAAACCCAACACCTTATGATAAGAAGATTCAATAAGTCCACTGATAATAATATTCTTTGCTTTTGCATCAATTAAGAAATTCTTCCTACCTTGTTCATCCACGGTTGATGTAAATCCATTTTGAACAGCATCCCATACTTCGTAACCTTGCGCCAAGAGATATACCTCCATTCTTCCTTTCCAAAGTGCATAATTATTTTCATTGAATAGAGGTACACCATTATTGGTATGCTCCATGACCTCCTTCCAGCTGTTAAACTGCTATTTAAGGAACCAAGCTCCGATACCAATTGTTGGAAATACTGAGAAGGGGGGTGAATTAGTATTCCTTTCAATTAGAGCATTAGTTAATCTTTAATTATTATCAGTGTTTTTACAATGATAGTAGCAAACAAGAGGAACACAAATGCACATAGTTTTTAAGGTGGAAACCCACTCCGAGACAAAAACCACCTAATGCTTTTCTAATAATTCTTTAATATTCAACTCCAATTGAAAATAAAGCACCAACTTCCTAGAATCTAGAAAAGAATTCTTCTCCAGCTCCCACTGAATGGATTCTCCAATGCCCAAGATTCTTCAATATTCAACCGAATAGATGCCCCAACACCCAATGAGCTACAACTCACCCTAGAACCACCCTACCACCCTATAGAAGAATAAAAGAAGAATGGAATCTCATACCAGGGAAAATGGTCCACTTTACAATGATATAGAATGATGTAGAAGAAGAAGATATATTAGACCATAACCCCAAATTTGACACAACCACCTAATGATGATCCTAGACCTCCCAAAACTTCCTCTTCAACCCTTGGCAGATAGATGCTAATAAAATTTGTACAATAATGTATTTACAATGACTAAGTACAGTGATACCGTTACAATGATTGTATGCAGTGCTACCCACTTGAAGACTTCATATGATGAAATTATTATTGCTGTTATGCACCTTGGTTGTTGCTCTTGTCATGCTACCCTCTATTGCACCTTGCTTTGCTTTGCTACTGTAGAAATTCTGGTCCTTTGCAACCCTTGACAACACATGATCTAGCTTTTTCTTGCCTTCTAGGAGCTCGATATTGAATCTGGCGTATATCTATTATTTAAGATCCTCAATATTTGATTTTCGGTCCTGTAGTAGTCCTCTAAGTCATTTTTCCAATTCCACAGATCTAACCCAATTTGGATTCTTCAAGAGAGAGTTATACCCAATCTTTCACAATGCCCTAATTATGGATTGTTTCAGAAGAGCGCATTTGTACGACATGCCACGTGTCACTATTTCTTCATTTGGCTCTAAAATTAATAGAGCGAAAAGTACAACTGTGAAATATCCGCCACTATTTATGAAATTCCAATCCAATACTCAAAGAGAGCATTATGACGAATTTACCAAGGTCACTTCTTTAAGATGAATTTTAGGAGCCTTCAAAAACCCTGACTTCCACAGATCATATCTCCAAAAATATTACGCACCTTGATCTGAAATGTTTATAGTAGCTTACTTAGGATTTTTTCTTCGCCTCATAAAAATTTCATCTTCTGAACCTTCGTAGAAAAAAATTTAGAGCGCAAATTCCATGATGACCTGTTTCAGATCGTGAAATCCCTTACCTAAGGAGGAAATGAGAATCAAAATTTATATAAATGCTTAGGTTGATAAGGGCTTCAAAAAGTGAACGTGGGAGGGATTTTATGAGCTTAAAAAATATTATCTATGACTTTTCAATGACCCATGCCCCAACTCCATGGGGTTTTAGCCCACTAACTGGGATTACAAACTTCAAACATGAATATCTCTCAAACCGTGAAGAATTACATGGTGTGCCATATATCAATGGAAACATCTCGACAAGTAGAAACCATAAAAATCATTTTTTACCCAGAATATATTAATTTTGTAGGTCAAAATTCCCATGCAATATTGTCTTAACCCCTGGTGCTTCTTGGGTTGACATCAATAACAACCGTTGATCAAAAATCTAGATGATGAGAAGCAGGGAGCCGAGAAGAGAAAAAAACTTGTTGAAGAACCTACATCTAATTCACCTGGTTTTTCTTTACATCTGGGAGAAGATAAAAATTCTCATGCTTCACCCAGGAGTCAGGAAGCTTCTCATGAACAAGAAGCTTCTCATGAACAAGTTCCCTTCATCAAACAACTATTTTCACAAATTGAGGAAAGAAATTAGAGGATGAAGGCCAGTATGGAGACCCAAGCTGAACATCAAGTTGCTGATGATCAAACAAGATTATTGACTGTAATGGATCTTGAGAAAGATCAATTTAGAATTTCCTTGTCACATCCTATAGACATGTCAATTGGTTCTTCTAGCAATTTCAACACTGTCTATGTGACTGTGGATGTAAAAAAAATTCCACTGATGGATAAAATGAATTTGCATATGCAATTAGGTCAATTGATTGTAAATGAACTCACAATGACTAATGCAATGGCAATAAAAGCAGATAATATGTTGGGTAAAGTAATTAAACAGTTGAAGTTAGAAAAGGCTAACTCAAGAGCCTTAACAGTTGAGAATGAGGAATTGAAGAAAATCATTATAAATATTGGAGTAGACCCCAGTGACAAGACTGTTGTGCAAAAAATCATACAAAGTGTTGACGTAGAAATATCCACATTGAGGAAAAAGTTAAATTTACCTACTGGAGAACATTTAATGGCTGTAGAAGTTACAGAGGTAGAGAAGGAAAAGGAAAATTTGTTGTAGCAACTCATGCAGAAAGATGAAGAAATCTCCAAAATAAAGTAGACTGCAATTTCATTGCAAAATCATATTGATAACCATAATTGTACTTTTGTTTTTCCTATAGGTGATGAAGATCCTCAAGCACAGATTTCAATTAAATACTGAGTTGCAGATGGCTGAAATATATCGAAAGAAGGCTCAAACATATCTGGAGACTACAACAAAGTTGATGAAAGTCATAGAAAATGAAGCTAAAAAGTACAAAATGGATTTCTGAAATGCTGAACCTGAGATTAAAAATCTCAAAGAAAGACTAAAACGAAATATCTCATTGATACAAGCCACAGACATCATTTGGACTGATATCATTTCAGAAATGAAATCTAATTGGAGCTTCCTGATGATAATTGCAAAAGAGAAAAGCCTTATTTTAGAATGTGAAGAACCAATCATGTCTGATAAGAAAAAAGGAATTAATAGAGCCATTTGGGCCAGAAGATTCATTGATTTTATTAACTCTAAATCAGATCAAGAATTAGAGGAGAATGAAATTCAGGAAATAATGTTGTATGCAGTAGAAATTAATAAAATGATTGTCAGAAATGATCTCAGAAAGGCTACAGAAAAGAAGCTAATGGAAATCAAGGAAGCAGTAAGTAATTTTGATAAGTCATTTGACAAAATGACAAGAGTAGGCTTGCCATCATGTTGGGGAGCTGAAGGAAATATTTTTCCATGGAATTCCTTTGAGAAATGACTAGTATTGACAAAAAGAAAAGTTGATAACAGGCATGAAAAGACTCAGGTGCTTAAAGGAGAAACAATGGTCAACTCCTTGCAAAGACATTTTCAACTCTTGTGGATGGTAAAGACTCTTTTCACAGAAAGGTCGTCCTATGATCGAATTACTGCATTCAGATTGGAATATCACAATCTGACACATTCATCCAGGACGAAGGTAGAAATATGGAAAAAGTACAGAGCTTGGACAATAGACCTTCCCAAAGGATCAGCATCAAAGAAAGACAAATTAGTTGACCTAGGAAAAGAAGCCACATCATCAGCAATTCCTATAGATTAGGATATTTATTTTATTTTCTAAAGACAGTGTAATTGTACTAAGACATTTTCAAGGCATGTAATAGATAGCCTCCAAATTCCTAAGTAGTTTTGATAGTTAGGATTGGTTACAGTAGTTCCAAATTGCTTTTTACTGTATTTAATGTAATTTTCAAGAGAAGGAAAGGTTTCGAGTTTTGGACCTTCAAACAATTATTTTTGTACTCAAATATTCAAAGATTAATGAAGGAGTAAGCAAGTTTCTAGCATTTTGTTCATGTTGAAGTGTATCCAAGTTTACATTTTGTGTTTTCTATCTATGAATAAAACAAAGTTTTGAGCAGCAGGTCTCTTTTTACTTCTATATGTAAGAGTTAAAAACCTTAATTGGCGCTCCTTTGTTTTAACTATTTATTTCACATATTTATTCTGGTGTTTGAGATGATGTTTTATGTATAAAAAAACATATCATTTTGGGCTTCTTCTTTCGTTTTCTTCTAGTCACTTTGTTCAACATCAACAAATGGTAGCATTGTGAAGTATTCATGATATTTGATATTTAAGGGTTTGATCATAAATACTTGAGGTTTAATAAAACTGAGACATATATATTTGTGACATAGTCATATAAATGTCTTAAGCACTGATTCCTTATCACAGCTAAGGGATTATCTCTTAAGTTACAACATAAATTGGCGTCATTGCTGGGGAGCGAAGATTCGAAGTTTTCCCTGGGTTTTGTTCATATTTCCTCTGGTTGTTCAGAGAGGAGGAAATACTAAGCTGTGCTTTATTTTAAATAATTTTGGCTCCTAAGAGGCCTCACATGAGGTCAGATACCTCTCAACAAAAAGCCCCTATTATGTCAGATCCATAAAATTTAGTTACAAAGAAGGGCTAGAAAACAAAAATATTTTCTACACTTGATGCCACGCTGCTTGCACTAGGCAGGAGTTCTCATATCTTACCATCCAAGGATATTTCTTGGAAACTCATTTTCCCGGAAAAAGAATCCTTACCCTCACCTATTCATTTCCAAGAACCAACATTACAAGAACTATCTTTTGAGTCTGTATCACTTCCATTCACAGAATCTCAACCTAATTCAGTTGCCAATTCTTCTGATATCGTTCATCTACCCCTTCCTATATCAGTTGTTCCACCCCTTTTATCCTCACTTGCAACTGGTATTCATTTTTCCCCCACTCAAGGAGCAGTCAATCAGGGAATAAACATGGTAGCCCTTGCTTTCTTGATGAATAGATATGCACCATTAAATCTACCCCAACCAATGAATGAAATGCCTCAGGAGTACCTTAAATTTCTTCCTAGATTTATTGGTGAAGATGAAATAATTGCAGAAAAACACTTGCCTTTGTTTTGCACTTTTGCTGAAAACTTTAATGTAGAACATCTTGATGTTGTAATGAGACTTTTTGTGTAGTCTCTAAGCAGAGAGGCAAGAAAATGGTTCAAAGGATTACCAAATGGTTCAATCAATGATTGGGATGAATTAGAAAGACAATTCCTCCAAAGATGGGGTGAAAAAAGAGACCATGATTATTCTTTAATAGATTTTAATGCTATAAAGAAAAAATCAAATGAAAGCATGAGTGATTTTATCAAAAGATTTAATAAGTTGTATAATAGTTTACCTGTGGAAATGAAACCTCCTCCTATTGGAGCCAACGTTGTTTTTGTTGGGGCATTTGTATCAGATTTCAGTTTTACCTTGAGAGAAAGAAGAGCCTCCACTCTTGAATAGATTCAAACTGATGCCTTAGAGATTGAGGAAAACATGATTGCTGCTGGAAAGGTTCAAGACAAAGGAAAAGTTAAAGAAGAAGACTCATCACAAGATCAAAGGATAGATGACATGACTAAGGTCATTAAAAATTTGTCAAACAAATTAGTAAAGATGGAATTAGATAAAGAGAAACATGCACAACAAAACAGAGGGGTTTTCAATCCCCAATTCAGAAAACAGCCCCTGCAGATTCTACAGAGAGAAAGAAAAGATAAAAACCAAGTCCAAGCACCTTTATATATAGAGGCAACACCATCACATTCTGTTGATAATGATAAGAAAGAAGATGAAGATCAGATTTCTTTTGTGTATATGGAAGATGGTGAGACAGGAGAAGAAATTGAGAAAGAATATGCAGAGGAATGTAAAGAAGTTGATGTCTCATTTGATAAGGAAGAAATGGATTATTATTGCAAATACTTTACTGATTTTATGCAAGCAAAGTTGCATAAAAGATATGATTTGAGGTCAAAAAATAGGTTGAGAACTCATGTTGATGAAGAAGAGGAATCAGAATTAGTACCTACTCCAATGGCAACTCCACTACAGGAGAATCCAATTAAAAAATCAGATAAGGGGAAGCAACCCATGAATCAAGAAAAAGAAAAAGAGAAGCAACAAGCTAAGGCTTCCCAAATAAAGCCTAATGACCCTAATATGTTGGAGAATATTGTTACTATTCCTGATCAACATGAAAATTCAAACAAAAACCAAGAAGAACCTGAAAATTTGACAAAACAAAATCAAACTTTTAGTTTGTCGAAAGAGTTAGAAAAGGTAAAGATTCAAGTACCACTTCTTGAATTGGTTAAAACACCTAGTTATAAGAAAGATATTACATAATTTATTAATTTATCTCAGTCTGATGAGGTGGGTGATATAGTGAATCTGAAAGAAGAAAAACTAGTGGTTACTTTTGGACCTCATGTTGAAGAGGTAGATTCTTCTGTTCCACCGTTTTATATATCAGTTCTATTGCATGATTTTATTTTACATAATTATATGCTAGATTCTGGTGCATCTCATAATCTGATGCCACTGTCTGTAATGAAAGAGTTAAATTTACAAATTACCAAGCCATATAGAGACCTCTATTCCTTTGATTAAAAAAGGGTGAAGTGTGTAGGTCTTATCAAAGATATGATTGTTTCCTTGGCTCAAATTCCAACTAAGAGTATTATGATGGATGTGGTAGTAGAAGATATTCCAACCAGATTTGGTATGCTGTTGTCTAGATCTTGGGGGGGAAAGCTTGGAGGAGTTTTGAAATTGGATTTCACATATGCTATTATATTTTTTTTTAATGGGGAGGAAAGGAGGTTATACAGAGAAACTAGATTTTTGAAAACTACTACCAAGAAAGATGCAGGTAATTCCCCCATTTATGGTCAAGAGAAGGATGATCTCTCTTGTTTCATGTTGCATGAAGATGCAGAATTTGCTGAAGATTCACAAGAGCAGCTCTCTTCAGCCAATGTACATAAATAGCTATGTTCAAATAAAATTTGGAAGTGTTATTTTGATGGTGCATTATCTAAGGAGGGAACTGGAGTTGGATTCATATTTATATCTCCTAAAGGTAACTTTTTACCTTTCTCCTTCAAATTGGAATTTGAATCTACTAATAATGTAGCTGAATACGAAGCATTGATCCTAAGACTGCAAATAACTAAACAAATGGGAATTCAATCTATCTCTATTTTTGGTGATTCTGAATTAATAATAAGACAAATTAAGAATTGGTGTCAGACTAAACATCCCAGATTGAGGTCTTATAGAAATGAGGTGTGGGATCTAGTTGAAAATTATTTTGAAGCTTTTAATTTACAGTTTATTCCAAGAGAAGAAAATAGAATGGCAGATTCGTTGGCAGTTGCAGCCAGTACATTTAAGCCACCAATTAATCCAAGGTTAAAGTATGAAATTCAATTGAGACACAGGCCTTCAATCCTTGATAATGTGAAGCATTGGCAGGTTTTTGAGGATGATGAGCAGATTAATCAAATTTTAACAATGATTGAAAATTTTGAAGATATTCAAATTGATTTAGAAGTTGATGAAAGTGATGAAAGTGATATGTCTAAAAACCTAAAACATTCAATTGGTGATCAGAAGATAATTCAGTTGAAGGATAATATTTTTCTCAGAGGTTTGGTACCTCTCGAGAGATTGTTTGATGCTAATGATGTGGCAGTAAACCAGAAAAAGGTATCCCAAGATGGAGAAATGGAGGATTGTAATTTAGGAACTCAACATGAGCCTAAAATAGTTAAATTGTTTAAAGGAGTTCCTAAGGAGTACAAAGAAAGGTATATAAACCTTTTTAAACAATTCATGGATGTATTTGGATGGTCATATCAAGATTTAAAAACGTATGATCTAGACATTATTCAACATAAAATACCACTGAAAGATGGGGTTAAGCCACATAGGCAGAAGCTCAGACAAATTAACCCACTATTGCTAGCTCCAATTGAAAAAGAGGTCAAAAAACTTTTGCAAGAAAAAATCATAGTTGCGCTAAGATATTCAGATTGGGTTTCCAATCTGGTACCAGTCAGGAATAAAAATTGAGAGATAATATTGTATGTGGATTTCAGAAATTTGAATAGAGCTTCCCTAAAGGATAATTATCCTTTACCAAAGATGGATTTTGTTCTACAGAAAGTAACTGGAGCATTCAAGTTATCTATGGTTGATGGTTTTTCTGGGTATAATCAGGTGGCTGTGGAGAAGGAAGATCAGAAGAAAACTGATTTCACCAAACCTTGGGGAACATTCATGTATGCCAGGATGCCATTCGACCTCATGAATGTAGGAGCTACTTTCCAAAGGGCAATGGATATTGCTTTTGTGGGTGATAAATTTATAGTCATTTATCTTGATGATGTTACTATTTTTTTAGGATCTGATGATGAGCACTTAGAACACCTGAGAAAAGCCTTTTTGAAATGCAGAAAATTTGGATTGTCATTAAATCCCAAGAAATCGTTGTTTTCTTTAGAGGAAGGTAAGTTGTTGGGTCACATAGTTTCAAATCAAGGAGTGAAGATTGACTCGGCAAGGGTTGAAGCTATACAGACAATTCCACTGCTTAGAAGTAAAAAATATATCCAAAGGTTTTTGGGAAAAATCAATTTTCTAAGAATATTTGTTCCGAATTATGTTGAGATTGTCAAGAGAATAACATATATGTTAAAAAAAATGCTGAAGTAAAATGAGATAAAGATGTGAGGGAATCCTTTGGCAGAATTAAAGAAGCTCTTCAAGAATCTCTTGTTCTGACTAACCCAGATTACTTGAATTCTTTTCAAATCTTCTCATTTGCATCATCCTCTACTATTATTGCTGTGTTATTACAAAAAAATGAAGAAGGAAGTGAACAACATGTAGCCTTTTTTAGCAAGGTCCTCAGAGATGCAGAGATGAAGTATAATATCCTAGAGAAGCAGGTATATGCTTTAGTCAAATCATTAAAGGCTTTCAAAAATTATGTACTTCATTCCCAGATAGTAGCATATGTGTATAATTCTGTTGTAAAGGATGTGCTAGTACAGAGTGATGTAGAATGAAAAAGAGGAAAATGGATTGCCAAAATCCAAGAATATGATTTGGATATCAAACCAACAAAGTTAGTCAAAGGACATGGACTGGCCAAATTGCTGACATAATCTAATTTCCAAGCTTTGGGAATTAGTTTACTTGCACCTGCAGATGAAGTGACTGAAGAAAAATATAAGATTAAGACAAAGTCAGCAATCAAATATAAATTTCTTTGTTCAGACTGGTATAAAGATATTATTCATTATCTGTGTTTCTTTTCTTGTCCTCCTTCAATAAACAGAGCTAAGTATAGAGCTTTGAAACTCAAGGCTCAACCTTATGTTATAATTGAACCTAAGTTGTTTTGGAAAGATCCTGCTGGTGTGCTGCTATTATGTTTGACAGAAGAGGAAACCATGGAGGTGATTAAAGAATACCATGAATGCTTGTGTGGAGGTCATTACAACTAGAAATTAACTGCTCATAAGATTCTTAAATAAGGTTTTTATTGGCCCTCTTTATTTGTTGATGTATACAGAATTGTTAGAAGTTGCCAGAAATGCCAATTGTTTGCAGAAAAGAAAAGGTTAGCTCCTTTACCTCTCCTTCCTGTGTTTATTGAAGAACCCTTCAGACAATGGGGATTGGATTTCATTGGAGATATTAATCCACCATCAAGTGTGTAGTTTAAATGGATTCTAATTGCTACTGATTATTTTGCAAAATGGGTAGAGGAAATTCCTACTAGAAAAGAAAATGATTTGGTTGTGATGAAGTTTTTAGAAGAGAATATTTTCAGCATATTTGGATGTCCAGTAAAGATTGTAACAGACAATGCTCAAGTTTTCAACTCGGTCTGGTTCATAAATTTTTGTCAGACTTATAATGTAATATTATCCCACTCTATAGCATATTATCCTCAAGGAAATGGATAAGCAGAATCATCTAATAGAACATTGGTAAAAATCATGAAGAAAACAATCAATGAGAACTAGAAGGATTGGGATTCAAAGCTGTTTTTTGCATTATGGGTAGTGAGGATGACTACTAGAAGATCCACTGGTAAGTCTCCTTATGAATTGGTATGTGGTGCTCAGGCTTTTTTTCTCACTCATCTATCAAGACCAGTAATTTCTTTCCTTCAAGACTCTCAAGAGGAACCTAATGCCTTGATCAGGAGACTAAATAAGGTGATAGAATTGAGTGAAAGGAGAAATAAAGTCAGAGACAATTTGGTCACTTATCAGGAGAAAATGAAGTCCATTTTTGACAGAAAGGCAAGAGAAATCATGTTTCAGGCTGGAGATCTGGTATTAAGATGGGATACTAGGAGGGAAGAGAAAGGGAAACATGGTAAATTTGATCCTTTATGGTATGGTCCTTACAAAATCTCTGAAGCCAGATCAAATAACACTTTCATGCTAGAAGATCTTGATGGAGAAGCAATAGAACTGCCTGTAAATGGGCAATATCTGAAACATTATTTCCAGCACTAAAGGCAGTTAGTTCATCATTGTACATATTCAGTTTTATCTCACTGTATATTTCTCATCAAGCAATTTTTGACTTCATGCCAAAAGTGAAGGCACTGATCTGCAGGTTCTTAGTGTTTTGTGGCAAAAAACGCTATCCCCAGGTGGATCAGATGTTGTGGATCATATGCATATCCTTTTATTTTTCAAATATTTGAAAATATAAAAATTAGAAATTGTTGAAAAATATTTTAAAGTATCTAAATCTTATACTTTAACATAAAAAAAAAATGTATGATCACTATATCTGAGTGAAAGTTTAAACATTTAAAATTTATAGAAGTAGGTTTTGTATTTGATGTTAAACATCGATTGATTTGATGGGCAGAAAGCACTGATAATTAAAGTTTCTATCAAAAGGTCCAACCCGCGGGCACAAACAGTGCGCGGGATATTGAGACGAGTGCCTCCGCAGTTGACTGGGTTGACTGCGGGGATAACAGAGATGAAAGACAGAGATTAAGTGCAGGGGCACCAGCTGAAGTTTTCCTCCATACCCCGGGAGCCCCCGCAGTGACGTAAGGCACTAAGCTGTTCATAACTGGCTTCCACGTCGGATGGAATCAATGGCTCACTGATGCGTCTTGTCAGCATTAAATTTAAAACCTGCACCACCTATTTAAAGAATATTTTCATCTCTTTTTCAAATTATTTGCAATTAGTTATGCTGCACCCTGTTTTAGTTTTCCATCACCTGCACAAATTTGACCACCCTATGAATTATTCCCGCAAAATGTTTTAGCCATGGCTAAATGGTTGTCCCTATCAGGTTTAGCTAGCCATATCCCTCTCATGGATACTGAGAGGGATATTCAAGATACCATGTGTTCTATAATTCATCTCCCTTTCTATCATCAAGTTATCTTGAATGATAATGCTTCCCCTGTGTATTCTGCCATGGTCAAGTCTGGAATTTTGTCTGCATGCATTCCAAAGACCCATCATTTCCCTGAATTTATCTATTGGTTGGTGTCATTCATGTATCCTGGGAAGTGTTTTGTTATGAATTCCCAAGGAGAGAATTTTCTGCAAGTGTCCACCCAGTTAATTCACCAAGCCCTATGCTATCCTGAGTCAGAGTCATCCATCTAGTTTTCTGACGATTCGCTGGTAAATTATTATGATAATATTGCAGGTGAAGAGTTTAACCAATTCATGTTTTATTTGAAACCTAACACAAAGCATTTCCAGCCAGACTATAAAGAGTTTGCTATGGAGGTTTTTGACGCAGAGACTCGCCCTATATTAAGTAACATTGCAAAAATTCTGGGTAAAGATGATGATAATACAATGGATAAAGAAGTCCTAAGGATGTTTTCCATGATGATGAAGCCAGGAATGGTGCTGGATATTCCATCATATTGGCAGGAAGCAGTCAATTCATAGTTGATGAGCCTTTCATTAACAGGTTCTTTCAAATTTCCTTCATTTATTGTATAGAATGTGGAAGAATTCATGCATTTAGGTCTAAATATTATGGATGAAAACAAAAGAAGGCAATCAGTGATATTCTGGACAGATGTAGTTAGAAGGGAGAAAAATGAGGTTGGGTTGTTTGATTTTGCTAGCTATTACATGCCAATTGCATATACAATATTGAATGGAGTTCCTCCTCCTTGTTTTTTACCTAAAGCTCAGGAGTTCTTACATTTAGGAACCAATTGCAAATTTGGAGATTGGTTTATTTTTTAGGATTAATCTAAAATAAGGTTGCATGGAGCAAGTGTTGAGCCTTATAGACTCCCAACGTTTGTACCAATGAAGCCTTTTGCTTTAGAGTTCATTAGACAGAGCCTAAATGTTGATCAGGTTCATTTTGTGCCTATGAAAAAGGACATATGTATAAATTACCCATGATTGTAGGCCCTTTCATAGTCAATATAAGGCAGGCGTTTGATGAAGTAACAAGAATGTTAGATGAGATGCATATGCTACTAGGAGAAATTTGGGCTTATGACCCTTATAGTGTGATTTCAAATAGAATAATTGAGAATGGGTACTCTGCTTTCAATCATGAAAGTAGGCCAGAACAGGAGAAGGTAGAAAGTAAAGGTGTGATGAGTTCAGTACTTGTAAACATTCAAACTCCCATCATAGCAGATAAAACAACTAAAAGAACCAAAGAAGTAGTTATTGATCTAGATGATGAGGAGCAGGGAGCCGAGAAGAGAACAAAAATTGTTGAAGAACCTACATCTAATTCACCTAGTTTTTCTTTACATTTGGTAGAAGAGAAAAATGCTCCTACTTCACCCAGGAGTCAGGAAGCTTCTCATGAACAAGTACCCTTGATCAAACAGCTATTTTCACAAATTGAGGAAAGAAATCAGAGGATGAAGGCCAGTATGGAGACCCAAGCTGAACATCAAGTTGTTGATGATAAAACAAGATTATTGTCTGTAATGGATCTTGAGAAAGATCAATTTAGAATTTCCCTGTCACATTCTATAGACATGTCAATTGGTTCTTCCAACAATTTCAACACTGTCAATGTGAGTGTGGATGTAAAGAAAATTCCATTGATGGATAAAATGAATTTGCATAAGAAACAGGTCAATTGATTGTAAATGACCTCACAAAGACTAATGTAATGGTAATAAAGGCAAAGAATATGTTGGGTAAAGTAATTAAATAGTTGAAGTTAGAGAAGGCTAACTCAAGAGCCTTAACATTTCAGAATGAGGAATTGAAGAAAATCATTATAAAGATTGGAGTAGACCCCAGTGACAACACTGCTATGCAGAAATTCATGCAAAGTGTTGAGGTAGAAATATCCACATTGAAGAAAAAGTTAAATTTACCTACTAGAGAACATTCAATGGCTACAAAATTTGCAGAGGTAGAGAAGGAAAAGGAAAAGTTGTTGTAGCAACTCATGCAGAAAGATGAAGAAATCTCCAAAATAAAGCAGACTGCAATTTCATTGCAAAATCATATTGATAAACATAATTGTACTTTTGTTTTTCCTACAGGTGATGAAGATCCTCAAGCACAAATTGTTCATTTAAATATTGAGTTGAAGATGGTTGAAAGAGATCGAAAGAAGGCTCAAAAAGATCTGGAGACTGCAACAAAGTTGATGAAAGTCATAGAAAATGAAGATGACAAGTACAAAATGGATTTCCGAAATTCTGAAGCTGAGATTAAAAATCCCGAAGAAAGACTGAAATGAAATATTTCACTGATACAAGCCAAAGACATCATTTGGATTGATACAATTTCAGAAAAGAAATCTAATTGGTGCTTCCTTATGATATTGTAGAAGATAAAAGCCTTATTTTAGAATGTGAAGAACCAATCATGTCTGATAAGAAAAAAGGAATTAATAGAGCCATTTGGGCCAGAAGATTCATTGATTTTATTAACTCTAAATCAGATCAGGAATTAGAGGAGAATGACATGCAGGACATAATGTTGTATGCAGTAGAAATTAATAAAATGATTGTCAGAAATGATCTCAGAAAGGCTACAGAAAAGAAGCTAATGGAAATCAAGGAAGCAGTAAGTTAGTTTGATAAGTCATTTGACAAAATGACAAGAGTAGGCTTGCCATCATGTTGGGAAGCTTAAGGAAATATTTTTCCATGGAATTCCTATGAGAACTGACTAGTATTGACAAAAAGAAAAGTTGATAACGGCATGAAAAGACTCAGGTGATTAAAGGAGAAACAATGGTCAACTTCTTGCAAAGACATTTTCAACTCTTGTGGATGGTAAAGACTCTTTTCACAGAAAGGTCGTCCTATGATCGAATTACTGCATTTAAGTTGGAATATCACAATCTGACACATTCATCCAGGATGAAGGTAGAAATATGGAAAAAGTGTAGAGCTTGGACAATAGACCTGCCAAAAGGATCAGCATCAAAGAAAGACAAATTAGTTGACCCAGGAAAAGAAGCCACATCATCAGCAATTCCTATAGATTAGGATATTTATTTTATTTCTGAAGACAGTGTAATTGTAATAAGACATTTTCAAGGCATGTAATAGACAGCCTTTGAAGTCCTAAGTAGTTTTGGTAGTTAGGATTGGTTACAACAGTTCCAAACTTCTTTTTACTGTGTTTAATGTAATTTCCAAGAGAAGGAAATGTTCTGAGTTTTGGAGCTTCAGAAAATTATTTTTGTACTCAAATATTCAAAGACTAATGAATGAGTAAGCAAGTTTCTATCATTTTGTTCATGTTGAAGTGTATCCAAGTTTGCATTCTGTGTTTTCTATCTATGAATAAAACAAATTTATGAGCAACAGGCCTCTTTTTACTTCTATTTGTAAGAGTTAAAAACCTTAATTGGCGCTCCTTTGTTTTAACTGTTTCTTTCACATATTTCTTCTGGGGTTTGAGATGATGTTTTCTGTATAAAACAGCATATCAGTTTGGGCTTCTTATTTCATTTTCTTCTAGTCACTTCATTCAACATCAACAAATGGTAGCATTGTGAAGTATTCATGATATTTGATATTTAAGTGTTTGATCATAAATACCTGAGCATTAATAAAACAGAGACATAAATATTTGTGACATAATCATATAAATGTCTCAAGCACTGATTCCTTATCACCGCTAAGGGATCGTCTCTTAAAGTACAACATAAATTGGTGTCGTTGCCGAGGAGTGAAGATTTGAAGTTTTCCCTGGGTTTTTTTCATATTTCCTTTGTTTGTTCAGAGAGGGGGAAATACTAAGTTGTGCTTTATTTTAAATGATTCTGGCTCCTAAGAGGCCTCACACGAGGTCAGATACCTCTCAGCAAAAAGCCCCTATTCTGTCAGATCCAGAAAAGTTAGTTACAAAGAAGGGCCAGAAAACAAAAATATTTTCTACACCTGATGCTACACTGCTTGCACCAAGCAGCAGTTCTCATATCTTACCATCCAAGTATATTTCCCAGAAACTCATTTTCTCAGAAAAAGAATCCTTACCCTCACCCATTCATTTCCAAGAACCAACATTGGAAGAACTATCTTTTGGGTCTGTATCATTTCCATTCATAGAATCTCAACCTAATTCAGTTTCCAGTTCTTCTGCTATTGTTCATCTACCCCTTCCCATATCAGTTGTTCCACCCCTTTTATCCTCACCTGCAACTAGTATTCATTTTTCCCCCGCTCAAGGAGCAGTCAATTAGGGCATAAACAAGGCAGCCCCTACTTTCTTAAGGAATAGATATGCACCATTAAATCTACCCCAACCAATGAATGAAATGCCTCAGGAGTACCTTAAATTGCTTCCTAGATTTACTGGTGAAGATGAAATAACTGCAGAACAACACTTGCCTTTGTTTTGCACTCTTGCTAAAAAATTTAATGTAGAACATCTCGATGTTGTAATGAGACTTTTTGTGTAGTCTCTAAGCGGAGAGGCAAGAAAATGGTTCAATAAATGATTGGGATGAATTATAAAGACAATTCTTCCAGAGATGGGGTGAAAAAAAGAGACCATGGTTATTCTTTAACAGAGTTTAATGCTATAAATAAAAAATCAAATGAAAGCATGAGTGATTTTATCAAAAGATTTAATAAGTTTTACAATAGTTTTCCTGTGGAAATGAAATCTCCTCCTATTGGAGGAAGGGTTGTTTTTGCTGGGGCATCTGTATCAGATTTCAATTTTACCTTGAGAGAAAGAAAAGCCTCCACTCTTGAACAGATTCAAACTGATGCCTTAGAGATTGAGGCAAACATGAATGCTGCTGGAAAGGTTCAAGACAAAGGAAAAGCTAAAGAAGAAGACTCATCACAAGATCAAAGGATAGATGACATTACTAAGGTCATTAAATTTTTTTCAAACAAATTAGTAAATATGGAATTAGATAACAATAAACCCGCACAACAAAACAGAGGGGTTTTCAATCCCCAATTCAGAAAAAAACCCCTACAGATTCTACAGAGAGAAAGAAAATATCAAAACCAAGTCCAAGCACCTTTATATATAGAGGTAGCACCATCACATTCTGTTGATAATGATCAAAAAGAAGATGAAGATCAAATTTCTGCTGTGTATATGGAAGATGGTGAGACAGGAGAAGAAAGTGAGAAAGAATATGCAGAGGAATGTAAAGAAGCTGATGTCTCATTTGATCAGGAAGAAATGGATGATTATTTCAAATAGTTTACTGATTTTATGCAATCAGAGTTACATAAAAAATGTGATTTTAGGTCAAAAAAGAGGTTGAGAACTCAGGATGATGAAGAAGAGGAACTAGAATCAATACCTACTCTAATGACGACTCCACTACAGAAGAATCCAATTAAAAAATCAGATAAGGGGAAGTAGCCCATGAATCAAGAAAAATAAAAAGAGAAGTAGCAAGCTGAGGATTCCCAAATAAGGCCTAGTGACCTTAATATGTTGGAGAAGATTGTTATTGTTCCTGATCAACATGAAAATTCAAACAAAAACCAAGAAGAACGTAAAAAGTTGACAAAACAAAATCAAACTTTCAATTTGTCTAAAAAGTTAGAAAAGGTAAAGATTCAAGTACCAATTCTTGAATTGGTTAACACCTGGTTATAATAAAGAGATTGCAAAATTTATTAATTTATCCCAGTCTGATGAGGTGGGTGATATAGTGAATCTGCAAGAAGAAAAACCAGTGGTTACTTTTGGACCTCATGTTGAAGAGGTAGATTCTTCTATTCCACTGTTTCATATATCAGTTCTGTTGCATGATTTTATTTTACATAATTATATGCTATATTTTGGTGCATCTCATGATCTAATGCCACTGTCTGTAATGAAAGAGTTAAATTTACAAATTACCAAGCCATATAGAGACCTCTATTTCTTTGATTCAAAAAGGGTGAAGTTTGTAGGTCTTATCAAAGATATGTTTGTTTCCTTGGCTCAAATTCCATCTAAGAGTATTATGATGGATGTGGTAGTAGCAAATATTCCAGCTAGATTTGGTATGTTGTTGTCTAGATCTTGGGGGGAAAATCCTGGAGGAGTTTTGAAATTGGATTTCACATATGCTATTATTCCTGTTTTTAATGGGGAGGAAAGGAGGTTATACAAAGAAACTAGATTTTTGAAAACTACTACCAAGAAAGATGCAGGTAATTCCCCCATTTATGGTCAAGAGAAGGAGGATCTCTCATGTTTCATGCTGCATGAAGATGCAGAATTTACTGAAGATTCACAAGAGTAGCTCTCTTCAGCCAATGTACATAAATAGCTGTGTTCAAATAAAATTTGGAAGTTTTATTTTGATGGTGCATTCTCTAAGGAGGGCATTAGAGCTGGATTCATATTTATATCTCCTGAAGGTAAATTTTTACCTTTCTCCTTTAAATTGGAATTTGAATCTACTAATAATGTAGCTGAATGCGAAGCATTGATCCTAAGTCTGCAAACAGCTAAAAAAATGGGAATTCAGTCTATCTCTGTTTTTGGTGATTCTGAGTTAATAATAAGACAAATTAAGAATTGGTGTCAGACTAAACATCCCAGATTGAGGTCTTATAAAAATGAGGTGTGGGATCTAGTTGAAAATTATTTTGAAGCTTTTAATTTACAGTTTATTCCAAGAGAAGAAAATAGAATGAAAAATTCGTTGGCAGTTGTAGCCAGTACATTTAAGCCACCAATTAATCCAAGGTTGAAATATGAAATTGAATTGAGACACAAGCCTTCAATCCCTGATAATGTGAAGCATTGGCAGGTTTTTGAGGATGATGAGCAGATTAATCAATTTTTAACAATGATAAATTTTTTTGAAGACAATCAAATTGATTTAGAAGTTGATGAAAGTGATGAAAGTGATATGTCTAAAAACTTGAAACATTCAATTGGTGATCAGAAGATAATTCAGTTGAAGGATAATATTTTTCTCAGAGGTTTGGTACCTCTCGAGAGATTTTTTGATGCTAATGATGTGGCAATAAACCAGAAAAAGGTATCCCAAGATGGAGAAATGGAGGACTGTAATTTAGGAACTCAACATGAGCCTAAAATAGTTAAATTGTTTAAAGGAGTTCCTAAGGAGTACAAAGAAAGGTATATACACCTTTTTAAACAATTCATGGATGTATTTGCATGGTCATATCAAGATTTAAAAACTTATGATCTAGACATTATTCAGCATAAAATACCACTGAAAGATGGGGTTAAGCCACATAGGCAGAAGCTCAGATGAATTAACCCACTATTGCTGGCTCCAATTGAAAAAGAGGTCAAAAAACTTTTGCAAGCAAAAATCATAGTGCCACTAAGATATTCAGATTGGGTTTCCAATCTGGTACCACTCAGGAAGAAAAATAGAGAGATAAGATTGTGTGTGGATTTCAAAAATTTGAACAGAGCTTCCCTAAAGGATAATTATCCTTTACCAAAGATGGATTTTGTTCTATAGAAAGTAATTTGAGCATTCAGGTTATCTATGGTTGATGGTTTTATGGGTATAATCAAGTGGCTGTGGAGAAGGAAGATCAGAATAAAACTTCTTTCACCAGACCTTGGGGAACATTCATGTATGTCAGGATGCCATTCGGCCTCATGAATGTAGGAGCTACTTTCCAAAGGGAAATGGATATTGCTTTTGTGAGTGATAAATTTGTAGTCATTTATCTTGATGATGTTACTATTTTTTCAGGATCTGATGATGAGCACTTAGAACACTTGAGAAAAGCCTTTTTGAAATGTAGAAAATTTGGATTGTCATTAAATCCAAAGAAATATTTGTTTGCTTTAGAGGAAGGTAAGTTGTTGGGTCACATGGTTTCAAAGCAAGGAGTGAAGATTTACCCGGAAAGGGTTGAAGCTATACAGACAATTCCACTACCTAGAAGTAAAAAATATATCCAAAGGTTTATGGGAAAAATCAATTTTCTGAGAAGATTTGTTCTGAATTATGCTTATATTGTTAGGAGAATAAAAAATATGTTAAAAAAGGATGCTGAAGTAAAATGGGATAAATATGCAAGAGAATCCTTTAGCAAAATTAAAGAAGCTCTTCAGGAAGCTCATGTTATGATCAACCCAGATTACTGGAAGCCTTTTCAAATCTTCTCATTTGCATCGTCCTCTACTATTGCTGTTGTGTTATTACAAAAAAATGAAGAAGTGAACAACCTGTAGCCTTTTTTAGCAAAGTCCCCAGAGATGTAGAGCCGAAGTATAATATCCTAGAGAAGCAGGTATATGCTTTAGTCAAATCATTAAAGGATTTTAGAACTTATGTACTTCATTCCCAAATAGTAGCATATGTGCCTAATTCTGCTGTAAAGTATGTGCTAGTACAAAGTGATGTAGAAGGAAAAAGAGGAAAATGGATTGCCAAAATCCAAGAATATGATCTGGATATCAAACCAACAAAGTTAGTCAAAGGACAGGGACTAGCCAAATTGCTGACATAATCTAATTTCCAAGCTTTGGGAATTAGTTTACTTGCACCTGTAGATGAAGTGACTGAAGAAATAGATAAGATTAAGACAATGTCAGAAATCAAATATAAAATTTTCTGTTCAGACTGGTATAAAGATATTATTCATTATCTATGTTTCTTTTCTTGTCCTCCTTCAATACATAGAGCTAAGTATAGAGCTTTGAAACTCAAGGCTCAACCTTATGTTATAATTGAAGCTAAGTTGTATTGGAAAGATCCTGCTGGTGTGCTGCTGTTATGTTTGATAGAAGAGGAAACCATGGAGGTGATTAAAGAATACCATGAATGCTTGTGTGGAGGTCATTATAGTTGGAAAGTAATTCCTCATAAGATTCTTAAATCAAGTTTTTATTGGTCCTCTTTATTTTCTAATGTATACAGAACTGTTAGAAGTTGCTAGAAATTCCAATTGTTTGCAGAAAAGAAAAGGTTAGCCCCTTTACCTCTCCTTCCTGTGTTTATTTAAAAACCCTTCAGACAATGGGGATTGGATTTCATTGGAGATATTAATCCACCATCAAGTGGGAATTTTAAATGGATTCTAACTGCTCCTGATTATTTTACAAAATGGGTAGAGGCAATTCCTACTAGAAAAGAAAATGATTTGGTTGTGATGAAGTTTTTAGAAGAAAATATTTTCAACAGATTTGGATGTCCAGTAAAGATTGTAACAAACAATGCTAAATTTTTCAACTCAGTCAGGTTCATAAATTTTTGTCAGACTTATAATGTAATATTATCCCACTCTAAAACATATCATCCTCAAGGAAATGGATTAGCAGAATAATCTAATAAAACATTGGTAAAAATCATGAAGAAAACAATCAATGAGAACCAAAAGGATTGGGATTCAAAGCTGATTTTTACTTTATGGGCAGTGAGGATGACTACTAGAAGATCCACTGGTGAGTCTTCTTATGAATTGGTATATGGTGCTCAGGATTTGTTTCCCACTCAGCTAGCAAGACCAGTAATTTCTTTCCTTCAAGACTCTCAAGAGGAACCTAATGCCTTGATTAGGAGACTAAATAAGGTGATATAATTGAGTGAAAGCAGAAATAAATTCAGAGACAATTTGGTCACTTATCAGGAGAAAATGAAGTCTATTTTTGACAGAAAGGCAAGAGAAATCATGTTTCAGGCTGGAGATCTGGTATTAAGATGGGATACTAGGAGGAAAGAGAAAGGGAAACATGGTAAATTTGATCCTTTATGGTATGGTCCTTACAAAATTTATGAAGCCAGATCAAATAACACTTTCATGCTGGAAGATATTGATGGAGAAGCAGTAGAACTGCCTGTAAATGGGCAGTATCTGAAATATTATTTCCAACACTAAAAGCAGTTATTTCATCGTTGTACATTTTCAGTTTTCTCTCACTGTATATTTCTCATCAAGCAATTCTTGACTCCATGTCCGAAGTGAAGGCACTGATCTACAGGTTCTTAGTGTTTCATGGCAAAAAACACTATCCCCAGGTGGAGCCGGATGTTGTGGATCATATGCATATCCTTTTATTTTTCAAATATTTGAAAATATAAAAATTAGAAATTGTTGAAAAATACGTTAAAGTATCTAAATGTTATACTTTAGCATTAAAAAAAAAATAATGTATGTTCACTATATCTGAGTTAAATTTTAAACATTTAAATTTTATAGAAGTAGGTTCCGTATTTGATGTTAAACATCGATTGATTTGATGGGCGGAAAGCGCTGATAATTAAAGTTTCTATCAAAAGGTCCAACCCGCGGGCACAAACAACACGAAGGATATCAAGACAAGTGCCTCTGTTGTTGACTGGATTGACTACGGGGATAACAGAGATGAATGACAGAGATTAAGTGTGGGGGCACCAGCCGAAGTTTTCCTCCGTACCCCGAGAGCCCTCGCAGTGACGTAAGGCACTAATCTGTTCACAGCTGGCTTCCACGTCGGATGAAATCAATGGCTCACTAGTGTGTCTTGTCAGCATTAAATTTAAAACCCGTGCCACCTATTTAAAGAAGATTTTCATCTATGTTTCAAATTATTTGTGATTTGTTGCACTGCACCCTGTTTCAATTTTCCATCACCTGCATAAATTTGACCACCCTGTGAATTATTCCTGTAGAAGTTTTAAGCCATGGCTAAACGGTCTTCCCTATCAGATTCAGCTAGCCATATCCCTCTCATTGATACTGAAAGGGATATTCAAGATACCATGTGTTTTATAATTCACCTCCCTTTTTATCAGAAAGTTATCTTGAATGATACTGCTTCCCCTGTGTATTCTGCCATGGTAAAGTCTGGAATTTTGTATGCATGCATTCCAAAGACCCTCTTTTCCCTGAATTTATCTATTGGTTGGTATCAGTCATGTATCTTGGGAAGTTTTTTGTTATGAATTCCCAAGGAGAGAATGTTCTGCAAGTGTCCACCCAGTTAATTCGCCAAGCCCTATGCTATCCTAAGTCAGAGTCATCCATCCAGTTTTCTGATGATTCGCTGGTACATTATTATGATAATCTTGCAGGTGAAGAGTTTAACTAGTTCGTGTTTTATTTGAAACCTAACACAAAGCATTTCTAGCTAGACTGTAAAGAGTTTTCTATGGAGGTTTTTGACGCAGAGACTTGCCATGTATTAAGTAACATTGCAAAAATTCTGGGTAAAGATGATGATAATACAGTGGATAAATCAGTTCTAGTGATGTTTGCCATGATGATGAAGCCAGGAATGGTGCTGGATATTCCATCATATTGGCAGGAAGCAGTCAATTCATAGCTGGTGAGCCTTTCATTAACAGATTCTTTCAAATTTCCTTCATTTTTTGTATAGAATATGGAAGAATTCATGCATTTAGGTCTAAATATTATGGATGCAAGCAAAAGAAGGCAATCAATGATATTTTGAATAGATGTAGTTAGAAGGGAGCAAAATGAGGCTGGGTTGTTTGATTTTGCTAGCTATTACATGCCAATTGCATATAAAATATTGAATGGAGTTCCTCCTCGTTGTTTTTTACCTAAAGCTTAGGAGTTCTTACATTTAGGAACCAATTGCAAATTTGGAGATTGGTTTATTTTTTAGGATTACTCTGAAATAAGGCTGTATGGAGCAAGTGTTAAGCCTTATAGAGTCCCAGTGTTTGTACCAATGAGGCTTTTTGCTTTAGAGTTCATTATAGAGAGCCTAAATGTTGATCAGGTTCATTTTGTGCCTATGAAAAAAGGACATATGTATAAATTACCCATGATTGTAGGCCCTTTCATAGTCAATATGAGGCAGGCATTTGATGAAGTAACAAGAATGTTAGATGAGAGGAATATGCTACTAGGAGAAATTTGGGCTTATGACCCTTATAGTGTGATTTCAAATAGAAGAATTGAGAATGGGTACTCTGCTTTCATTCATGAAAGTAGGCTAGAATAGGAGAAGGTGGAAAGTAAAGGTGTGATGAGTTCAGTAGGTGCAAACATTCAAACTCACATCATAGAAGGGAAAACAACTAAAATAACCAAAGAAGTAGTTATTGATCTAGATGATGAGGAGCAAGGAGCCGAGAAGAGAACAAAACTTGCTGAAGAACCTACATCTAATTCACCTGGTTTTTCTTTACATTTGGTAGAAGAGAAAAATGCTCCTGCTTCACCCAGGAGTTAGGAAGCTTCTCATGAACAAGTGCCCTTGATCAAACAGTTGTTTTCACAAATTAAGGAAAGAAATCAGAGGATGAAGGCCAGTATGGAGACCCAAGCTGAACATCAAGTTGCTATTGATCAAAAAATATTATTGACTGTAATGGATCTTGAGAAAGATCAATTTAGAATTGCCCTGTCACATCCTACTGACATGTCAATTGGTTCTTCCAAAAATTTCAACACTGTCAATGTGACTGTGGATGTAAAGAAAATTCCACTGATGGATAAAATGAATTTTCATATGCAATCAGGTCAATTGATTGTAAATGACCTCACAAAGACTAATGCAATGGAAATAAAGGCAGAGAATATGTTGGGTAAAGTAATTAAACAGTTGAAGTTAGAGAAGGCTAACTCAAGAGCCTTAAAAGTTCAGAATGAGGAATTGAAGAAAATCATTATAAAGATTGGAGTAGACCCTAGTGAAAATACTGTTGTGTAGAAATTCATGTAAAGTGCTGAGGTAGAAATATCCACATTGAGGAAAAAGTCAAAATTACCTACTGGAAAAATATCAATGGTTGTAGAAGTTGCAGAGGTAGAGAAGGAAAAGGAAAATTTGTTGCAGCAACTCATGCAGAAAGATGAAGAAATCTCCAAAATAAAGCAAATTGCAATTTCATTGCAAAATCATATTGATAACCATAATTGTACTTTTGTTTTTCCTACAGGTGATGAAGATCCTCAAGCACAGATGGTTCAATTAAATACTGAGTTGCAGATGGCTGAAAGAGATCGAAAGAAGGCTCAAATAGATCTGGAGACTGCAACAAAGTTGATGAAAATCATAGAAAATGAAGCTGACAAGTACAAAATGGATTTTTGAAATTCTGAAGCTGAGATTAAAAATATCGAAGAAAGACTGAAAGGAAATATCTCACTGATACAAGCCAAAGACATCATTTGGACTGATATCATTTCAGAAATGAAATCTAATTGGTGCTTCCTAATGATAATTGCAAAAGAAAAAAGCCTTATTTTAGAATGTGAAGAACCAATCGTGTCTAATAAGCAAAAATGAATTAATAGAGCCGTTTGGGCCAAAAGATTCATTGATTTTATTAACTCTAAATCAGATCAGGAATTAGAGGAGAATGACATGTAGGACAGAATTTTGTATGCAATAGAAATTAATAAAATGATTGCTAGAAATAATCTCAGAAAGGCTACAGAAAAGAAGCTAATGGAAATCAAGGAAACAGTAAGTTAGTTTGATAAGTCATTTGAAAAAATGACAAGA
The DNA here is from genome assembly GCA_034641835.2 of Pinus albicaulis. NCBI lineage: Eukaryota > Viridiplantae > Streptophyta > Pinopsida > Pinales > Pinaceae > Pinus > Pinus albicaulis. Next base: position 1,471,182,614 of record CM076577.1, read on the forward strand.
GTGGGCTTGCTATCATTTTGGGGAGCTGAAGGAAATCTTTTGCCATGGAATTCCTATGAGAACTTACTAGTATTGACAAAAATAAAAGTTGATAACATGCATGAAAAGAATCGGGTGCTTAAAGGAGAAACAATGGTCAACTTCTTGCAGAGACATTTTCAACTATTGTGGATGGTAAATACTCTTTTAACAAAAAGGTCATCCTATGATCGAATTACTGCATTCAGATTGGAATATCACAATCTTACACATTCATCCAGGACGAAGGTAAAAATATGGAAAAAGTGCAGAGCTTGGACAATAGACTTGCCAAAAGGATCAGCATCAAAGAAAGACAAATCAGGTGAACCAGGAAAAGAAGCCACATCATCGACAATTCCTATAGATTAGGATATTTATTTTATTTTCTGAAGACAATGTAATTGTAATAAGACATTTTCAAGGCATGTAATAGATAGCCTTTGAAGTCCTAAGTAGTTTTGGTAGTTGGGATTGGTTATATCAGTTCCAAACTGCTTTTTACTGTATTTAATGTAATTTTCAAGAGAAGGAAAGGTTCCGAGTTTTGGACCTTCAAACAATTATTTTTGTACTCAAATATTCAAATATTAATGAATGAGTAAGCAAGTTTCTATCATTTTGTTCATGTTGAAGTGTATCCAAGTTTACATTCTTTGTTTTTTATCTATGAATAAAACAAAGTTATGAGCAACAGGTCTCTTTTTACTTCTGTATGTAAGAGTTCAAAACCTTAATTGGTGCTCCTTTGTTTTAACTGTTTCTTTCACATATTTCTTCTGGGGTTTGAGATTATGTTTTCTATATAAAACAACATATCAGTTTGGGCTTCTTCATTCATTTTCTTCTAGTCACTTCATTCAACATCAAAAAATGGTAGCATTGTGAACTATTCATGATATTTGATATTTAAGGGTTTTAACATAAATAATTGAGGCTTAATCAAATAGAGACATATATATTTGTGACATAATCATATAGATGTCTTAAGCATTGATTCCTTATCACAGTTAAGGGATTGTCTCTTAAGGTACAACAGAGTCCGAGAAAATGCATCTTTATTAAGTAATGTTGTTAGAGGCATTTCTATTCTCCCATAATTCTTAGAAAACTAGTGATAATACCCTTTCAACTTGAGAAATCCTTGAAGATGCTTTAGTGTTGTTGGGATTTTCCATTCCTTAATGGCTTTAATTTTTTTAGGGTCTACCTTAACATCCTCAGGAGATACAATATGACCCAAATATTCCACCTCCTATGCTCCAAAGAAAATTTGAAAGGTTTTTGCATATAATTGTTTCTCCTCCAATAATTTGAGCACCCTTTCAACACGTTGAAAATGATACTTCCAAGACTTGTTGTAGATTAGTATATCATCAAAAAATAATAACACAAATTTTCTAAGGGTTTGAAAATAGAATTCATCAAACCTTGAAATGTGGAAGTTGCATTAGTATGGCCAAAAGGCATGACCAAAAATTCATAATTACCTTCATGAGTTATGAATGATGTTTTCGAAATGTCTTCGGCCTTCATTCTATTTTGATGATATCATGAATGAAGATCCAACTTGGTGAAGTGTGTTGCTCCATGTAACTCATCCAACAATTCATCAATGAAAAGAATCAGAAATTTATCTTTAATAGTGAGCTTGTTGAGCTCCCTATAATCCATACACATACACCATGATCCATCCTTCGTGTGTGTTAGCACTCCACCAGTTCTCCAAAGGCTGAAAAGGAGACTGAAAAAGGTAACCACATACCACTTTGACCTATTAGTTAGCCCTACCAGGATTAGAGGGCTCTCTCTATGAGATCACAGTCAAGGATTGACTATGATATGAAGGATATTAGGCTAGATATGATAGGCTCAGGCAGGTTTTGAGAAATTTATGGTTTGATGTTGGATCAGGGATTAAACCATGTATCTAGGTCTAGGTATCAAAGGGTTTATAGCTGAAAAAATATAAAGGAGCAAGGTAGAAGTGGATCTATGATGGTTTTAGGGTTTTTTAGGTATGGTGTTGAGTTTGAAAAGGTAGAGGGATTCAATGAGCATGTTCAATCATGAATTCATTAAAATGGAAGCATGAAACACAAAATGACATTTCCATATAAACATAGCTAAATCAATATAATTCTTCCTATGAACTGTAAGGAAAGCCACTGAAGATACAATATATGAAAGAGGAGCCATATATAATTCAATAAATACTATAATGGAGAAGCTACATGATCATAAAATCAGTGCACATGAATTCCTAGATAATAGTTGCAACTGCATCCTTTGTTTTCTGAAGATGAGAGTGAAAGTACAAGCTACAAGATTACAATCATCTAATGTCCAACCAGTAAAATGACTCTGAAAATGATAGATATAGATCAAAAAAACATAACCCCACTCTTATGGGTCAAATCCATCAGTTGTGGAGTTGATTACATGATATTCTCAACAAAACCCTAATGTCTAGTGCAGGTCAACCAATTCACCTCATCACAGGAAACTAGATACATTTGACCAAAATTACATTAACAAGAATTTATCTACCCTATTTCACTATTTATCAGCTCAATTATACCTCATGACATTAAAAAATCATCATCATTCATCAATTACATAAGTAAAAAATCAAATTAGGTCAAATAGTTTGTGAAAAATTCCTTCTGCAGAAAGCGTAGCGAGCTGGGGAAAATGACTTTTGGAGGCCTTCCTGAGGTCCAAATCATAATATGAAAGATGCTATGGAAAGATCTTGTTTTATACTACATTATAGGTTCATAAATCACTCAAAAAGGCGGCTTCTAGCTCTCTAAAACTTCATTCTCCCAATAGTACTCATAAAGTATAGTGAATCCTCCAAATATAGGGCAGAAAGGTGATTTTTTGCATGTTTTTGGGCATTTTGACCCCCCCAAAATTGGTTGAAATGGCTCAAACTATGATTAGGATTGATGTAATAATGAATATGAATCCAAAAATTATTATTTTTCATCCAATGGACCCCCCCAAAAAAATCGTAGCGTGGCCCACACTACACTTTTGCCAGTGTGATTGGTTTTCCAAATTTCCAATTTAGACCAAAAACTAACAAAAATCAAAATTTGCTCCAAAACTCCTCAAAATTGGTCCAAATATTCCTGAAAATGTGTATTATGCCACTAGGGAAGCATCACCAAGTATCTCCAATTTTTCCTTCTCCTTTTGACTTTTTAGGGTTTCCTCTAGCTTTGCTTGCAATTGTTTGACTTTGACATTGCAAATCTGATTTCTTGCATAGGAGTGGTCAGCCATGTGTTTTTGCATCTTTTTGTCTCTATTGGCCTTGTCAAGGAGCTCTCCAAGTGAATATTGACTTTCTCAAGCCAAAACTCCCTCTTTTCATCGATTTCCATGGCTATCCTTTCTTCAAAAATCAACTCTTCATCTGGTGGATTTTACTCTCTTTATTTTTGCAATGCTCTTTAGAGACCCATGTCCTTTGGCCTCTTCCTTGTCACCTTCTTTTAATTCTTTTCAAAATATTCACTATCAGCCACTGATTTTCCTTTTACATCATGCATACTAGCTTCAAATTTACTTTTCTCTAAAGACAATTGTTTTTCCTTCAACTAATTGTTTTCTTGCTCTAGGAAGGAAATGATTAAATTATCCCTTTCCAAGTTGTATTTGAGCTCTTTGATCTGATTTACTTTGTCCTTGATGATCCTCTATGGGTTTTCATGCTCTTAACTAGCCTCCAATTCTTCTAAGTCAAACTCATGCTCCTCATCATGCATAGATGTCTCATGCCGTGAATGTAATCCCTACTCTACTCATGTGGGCTTGGCCCCTTCCTCAATATGAGGAGAGAACACAAGTCTTATACCTCTCTGGTATGTTTAGGTGACCTAAATCTTCCTCCTCACTCAAACTGTGCTAGGTGAGCCAACCTCCACATGTCTATAAGGTGATGATGGTGAACTAGGGCTAGTAGGCTGCCTACTAGAAGACAAAAAGACATTTGTCAGCATGAAAGTTTCCCAAGTGATGCTCTTCTTTTCAAGGTGGTGTAAAACAATGATTTTGATAAGAGCATGGTGGAAGAGGCTGCTTTCAAGACTATTATTCTTATGTTGAACTTTTTCTGCCATGTTTTCCAAATTTATGTAGAGGTAATGGGGAAAATTGAGTGGCTTCACCCCTGTGAAATGCATGAGAAGTCTAACATGATACCCATATAGTATAGAAAATCTTCCCTCATAGGTGAAGTACTTCATGATGATCTTCATGAGTGGTGTATACTTCTCAAGGAGGTTCCCAACTGGAAAAATATTCTTCATTTGTTGTTCATAATGTCTTTTGATATAAGGCTGATAATTATGAAGGTCTACGTATTGGTTCTTGAACTATTTTTCCCCATGATTAAGTATGTCTGTGATCTCAACTACTATATTAGTTGATATATTGAAGAAACCCTTTCAATTGTTACCTTGTCATTTTTCAGTTGAGTGGCAAACAATTTGGTTAATGTTGCATGGTATTTCACCTTATCAACTTGTTCGCAAAAATTAAGACATCCTACTCCTTGAAAACAATGCTAGGATAGTGGAAAAGACATCATTTCAAGAGCGGTTAAGGGCTCATGTCTTATCACCTAGCCTCCATTATTGTAAGACTTCTTCTCCTCTATTTGATGTTTGCAAGGGGAAAAACCCTAATAGGAAAAAATAGAGGAAGGGAGGAAAGGGATAGGACGAGTGGGTTAGGGAAGGGAGATGAGAGTAGGAAAATTTAGGGATATGGGCAGGGATCTTAGGGATGTATAGGAATTGAAATGAAGTGAAATGGGTATGGGAATTGAGCTAGGGAATTTTAACATAGTCATAGCTAGGAAAATTGCCCAAAACTACAGAATAAGGATAGGGTTTAGGGCTTGGGGCTTAGGAAATGGAAATGAGGGGATGTGAAGGCTATGGGAGATGGTTTAGAGTGTGAGGGAGGTTAAAAAGTCTATGGGAGAGTGTATTTATCTTGCAAACTTTGAAAATATTGGCTAGCCACTAAAATGTAGCATAAGGGCCAATGGAGGGTTTTCACACTAAAAAAATGAAATTAAGTTTCAAGGAGGGGTTTTTTGAGGGGTAACTTACTTGTCTACTAATGCTATACAAATTTAGAGCCTTCAAAATTGGTTTGATGCCTCCAATAGAGAAAGAACAACTTTTGGAGGAAAGCGTAGCATGTAGCCCAGAAAGCGCAACGTGGCTTTTGGCACCAATTTTTTGTGTGTTTTTGGCTTTAATTTGATGAATTTGCACTTGGTGATGAATGAGAGATATTATTCAATGAGGTGAATGAGAAAATGAGCTTGAATTGGCCTTTTATAGCTTGTGGTGGTCAATTTTATTCATGGTAGTGGGATGCCCCACTACATGTCCTTTTCACTTTGCTTTGTAAACTTGTAACTTTGACACTTTCTTTGCAACTTTAGAAACATGATGAACATATTACAATTATAAAACATAAATTACATTTGAAACCAAACTTTATTGAACAAAATTACCTATTACCACTCCTCAATTGTCGAATTTAATGCATGGAATGAAAGATTTGGTGACTGAAACACTAATTACCTAATGGAGACACTAAACTAAATGAAATCATGATGATGTTGACACGAGTGATGATGATGACTGAAGTGTGGAAATGATATTTCAATGATGGTACACTCAACTAAGTGATGACAAGGACCAACATGTAAATTTTTTTAAAGGAGTGGAAATAGCCCTAGACAAACTATCCAGTGACCAAATTTTTACTTGAAGACCTGTTGTGGTAAAACACAACCCCCCCATTTTTGACTTGTTCACTTCAAATAATGGGAACCCTTTTTATTAATTTTTGGCTAAGCACCTTTTAGCATTTTATTTTAATGATTATCCTACGCTTCTGTTAATTTTTCATTTTCTTTGGATTCTTGTTTTGATTGAATCAATTTTTTATAAGCCTCCCATCGACGCTTGTTTCGCCTCATTTGGTCAACTGGTTTAAAAATGGTACTCCTTTGAAGTACCATCATTTTTTTAGTCTGGGTTAAAAATGCTATTTTTTTATTCTTTTTTGGAGTAGCTATAGTTTAGAAATTTTCATAGCTAAACTAAACATCATTAAAATAAAACCAAAATAAAAATTAAAATAAAACCAAAATAAAAAATTAAATATATATATATATATATATATATATATATATATATATATATATATATATATATATATATATATATCATCGATCCGTCGCGAGACGCATTGAAATTTCGCATTCGTCGCATCGCATCACAAATTTAATCAGCCGAGACGCAGATCGGTAAATTTCGATTCGTCGCAGACTTGCATCGCAAATTTCAGAATCCGTCGTAGATCACAGATCGCAAATTTCAGAATCCGTCGCAGATCGCAGATCGCAAATTTCAGATTCGTCGCAGATCGCATATCGCAAATTTCAAATTCGTCGCAGATCGCAGATCGCAAATTTCAGATTCGTCGCAGATCGCAGATCGCAAATTTCAGATTCGTCGCAGATCGCAATATCGCAATATCGCAAGATCGCAATTTTGCAATTTCGGATCCATCGCATATCGCAATATCGCAATTTTGGATCCATCGCAATTTTTAGAACATGCACATTTGAAAAATCCCGATCCAAGGTTCTTGCGATATGCGATGTGTTAAATTTTTTTTAATAAAAAGTTTGTTTTTTATCTTTTTTTTTTGTTTCATCCCTTATGCCTCCCGTATCTCACCCTCACGTCACCCTCACCTCACACTCCACTCACCATATCTCTCCATAATCTCACGTGGATGAATTAATGGGTTTAGATTGATTTCAATGGTTTGTTTTATGGGTTTTAGGTTTGGATTAATTCCAATGGTTTGTAAATTAATTTTTATATTTTTTATATTATAATAATTATATTATAATTATAATATTTATTATAATTTTAATATAATTTGAACTATAATATTAATCGTATTTAAATTAACTTTTTCAAATCATTTGTATATTAATTTAATTTTGTAACTGAATTAATTGTTAGTTAGTTAATAATTAATTTATAATTAATTATTAGATAATTAGAATCTAATTTAGGATTAAATTTCTAACTAAAAATTCTGATTTTTAGCCCAGCAAATAGAATTTTCAGATTTATGCCAGATTTGACTCATCAACTTTGGAGGCTCATAGAATGAGTTTTACTTGGCCAAATGAGGCCCAGGATGGCTCATTGGAAAGATAAAATGAAGGAGAACATTTCTGAGGAGGTTCCACTAATAGATTTGGTCATTAATTGGGTAAAAAATCATGCAGAAAATCAAGCACTGAATTTCTAAAGAAAAATCAATTTTCTGATTTATTTTCTGCATTTTCATTTGTCCAAGCCTCTTCTAATTGTAGATTCGCTCATCAATGATATATTTTGCCAATTAAACTATCCTAGGAATCAATAGAGAGCTTATATTTTATTTTCAATGATTTATTTAAATTAAATTTGATTGGATTTGTTTTAATGCCAGAAATGGTATTTTGATTTTATTGTTACATTTAATTCATTTTAATTTCTTTTTGCAGAAAAAAACAATAGAAGGGATATTGAGGAAAAAGATTTCAATCAATGAGAAGACTCCAACAATTAAAGATTGGAATTTTTTAGCAATTAAAGTTGGATTGGGCAGATTTTTCTTCAACAAACTCTCTTCTAAAAATACTTTTGGGAGGATTATAAATTGTAGATTGCAAAATGAAAAAAGGGCGGCTCTCCTCTGCAATTCCAGACTTCTAAAAGCATTTCTGTAATAGGAGTTTAGAGTTGTAGATGGGGAGGAGAGAAAAATTTCAGATCTGAACATTATTGAGAGTTTTTTCTTTATGTCTTTAAGTATGCATGATGGGCAGAGTTTGCATTTCTGCAGCTCTAGTCTTGAAAGCAGAAATTCAAATAATGTAAAGTACTGTTAGAGATCAGGATCAGAGAAGCAGATTCAATTAACTGGTATTTTTGGCATTTCTGTATCAAATACCAGTTTCATTTTTATTTTAATAAAATTGTTGTTTCATTTTATTCATGTTTTGGCATTTCTGTTGATATGGATAATTTGTCTCGAATTGTTAAGTATCTCTACTCTTATGAATAAACTCTAATTTCTGAGTAACCATTACTCAGAAATTTGTCTTATAACACTGATTTATTAAATAGTAATGTGTTGAGAATTTTTTCCACATATTATTGTTTAATTATTAGTTTGACTGATACAATAATCAATATCATTTTTGTGAATTTCTTCCGGAGTGTTGTTGATTTATTATTTCAGTCAAATGGTCTCAATAGAATATGTTTTGGTACTCACAAATGTGAGCTAAATTGAATTTCTTCGTTAGCTTGACATTAATTTAAAGCTAAACATATTTTAATCCTCATTACTTAATTATCTTGCTCTTATTTGGGATAGATTTATATCTACCTAATTGAGATAGGATTTAGATTAGTTTCTTTTGCTTGCATTATAGAATAAGTTTGCATTTAGATTAATTTCTACATTCTTTTAAGTTCTCTTCTCAAAGAGGCAAAATCTTAGTTGTGGTTTGGCTGAACCCAAATCAGCTTAAGGGTCATTCTCTTGCCTGATCAGCAAGAAGAATTGATCTGATATCCCTGTCTATTGGTAGTTAACGATACATCATAAACTAATAGCGATAGGGAAAAGGTAACTGGACTTAGTTAAACCAGTGGGAGCCACTATCATAAACGGAAAAGGAGCTGTATTAAGGTCCGGACCGGGTGGTTATCCCCCAATGTTGTAGCAACGATTTTCGAGGCTTCAAAATTTTTAGCGCTAGAAGGAGGGCTGAAACTTGTTGTCTGTTGGAGTCTTTTCAATTTTAACATTTTATTTAATCACAATGGCTCCTTTTAAACTTCCAATTTGGAGTTGTATCGATGGACGTGCATCTTCCAATACTCCACCTGAAGTGGTAAGACTCTTGTCTCAGGTAAAATTCAATGGTAAGAGAAATTCTTCTGCTTTTAATCATGTCCTTCAATTTATTCAAAATGTTTCAAATTATGATTTTCAAGGAATTGATGAAGGCATTTTATGCAGAATTTTTACTCTCACATTTGCGGCAAAAGCCAGAAACTGGTGCAGAACTCTTCCGGTTGCCTCAATTCACAGATGGGATCAATTTGTTACAATTTTCGTTTGTAAATTTGACCACTATGATTATGATCAGGTATGTGATGAAATTGAATATCTACGAAATGAAAATGAGTCTGTTAGAGATTTTAATATTCGATTTCATTTGAATTGTTTAAAATTTAATGTCAAAGATGAACCTATGAAAGAAGAATCACTAGATTGGTTTGAACATAATTATTATCTTCCCCCTAGTCCCGATCCATATGAAATTAGTTCAAGCTTTGTTCCACCCCCTTCTAACATAAATGAGAATTCCAATTTGGGTGTGCAAATAAATTGTGATGAAGAGGTTTCACAAAACTTGGAAAATATTTCTAATCAAATGCAAGAAGACAAAAACAACAATTTTGGAGAAAGACCTGCATGGGAATCTGAAATTTTCTCTGCATTAAATTCAGAAAATCAGATTGCAAATCAGCAAGTACAAGCAACAATCAAAGTAAATAATAACATGCAAACAACTGTACAAATTTCTGAATCTTTTTATGATGAGCAAACGCTGAAATCAGAGCAACAAAACAATCTTCTTCAAAAAAGCATGAGCACACAAAGGAATGATTTAGAATCTGAAATTTACAATGGGCTTAATGCACAAGACTTCCCAAGCAGGGACATTTTAAAATGCATTATTTCAGATTCACATTTTTCCCTTTATCCTGATATTTTTAATGATGGTAATTTTTCTCCTCTTGGTATTAATGATATTTCAGAAATTAAAGAGGATAATTTAAATGAAATACCATTAATTTTTTATCAAGATAGAGAAGCAATTAATGATCATTCTTTTTCCATTAATAAACATAAAATTCTTGTTCCTCCTTGTTTCGATATATTGGATGAGATTGAAGGGAATTCTAAAGAATCTTGTGAAGTCATTTATGATAATTACTCTGACATTGAGGATGTTGATTTCTATTTTTCTCAAGAGAATCCTCATGATAAAATTCAAATAACATCTGAGAATGAGGAACATTTCAATTTAGAAATTATTCCAACTAATCCTTACTCTAAAGCAGATAATCATCTTCATGATTTCACTATTCGAGAAAATATTCCAATTTATGATTCATATCATGATCAAGCTTTCATTCCTATTCATAATCATAAAAATCTTTCTAATTCACAAGTTGGAATTTGAACTTACTCAAATTCCATAATTCTGGCCAATCCTTGTGAAAAAGAAATTATTTCAAAACAATCCCAATTGTGCTATAACATTAGTTGTAACAATAGTGATTTCATTTTATTTTTGTTTTCTCAATTATTTCAATCCCAATTGTGCTATAACATTAGTTGTAACAATAGTGATTTCATTTTATTTTTGTTTTCTCAATTATTTTGTATTAAATCAGATTTATTTCCAGATTTTATTTTTCATATTTTTGATACATTACGCTCGCATATTAAGCACTTTACTGTCAAACATTCAATTGATGCACTGCCATGTTGGAAAATTGAAGTTTTATATTATAATCAAGAGCATAAAAAGCTATTTCAATTTCAATTTCAATCGATGTTAATGTTTTATCAAAAGCTTCTCTCTTCTCAAAGGCAATATCAACAAGATAATGTATTTTTAGAAATCTGCCAGCAATCCAATTTAATTAATAATTTTCCATTTCATTTAAAAGATTTCCATCCATTTTTCATTAATTCATTTGAAAAATATTTGAAAATTTTTCCTTCATGGAAGATTGTCAATAGCTAAACATTTACACATAACACTGACAGTTTTTTTTCATGCCTTTGAATCTAAAAGCTCATATCCACAATCTGGCTTTTCATCTCCTCTTTTGAACATTTCCCAATTATTAATAGAAATCCATCCAGATTTCTATGATCCAATTGGTATTCAATTGAAAAGAAAATTTCATGAGAAGGAGATTTTAGATAAGCTTCTAACAATAGTTGTACATTCTGATTTCAGGTTTAATTTTCTTAGTTCAATTAGATTTGTATTTTTATTACTAACATTTGAATTGTACATACATGCAGGGATTAAAATGAGAAAATGGTTACATTGGAAATATGACTATACCTAGTCATTTTTCAAGGATATGGTTAGAATAGGAGTAGAGTTAATGTAGTTAATTTATTTTTAACAGTTCTGTAGATTAAAAATAAAACAAAGCAATCAGCCATTTTCACACATGTTCAGTGATTCTCCCAATCAGAAAATTTTAATTCTTGTTTTCCTTTTTAAATTTCTTACAGCAATACCTCTAATCTGTCTATTTTGAATAATGTCTTGATTAAATTCAATTAAGGTTGCACTTGGCATCAATCGCCTCAAAGCCACTTTTCTTAATTTCGGGATTTTCTTCTAAGATTTTCTTTTAAAATTTATATGATAAAGGTTTTGAAGATATAAAAGCTTCATGATCTCATTATCCCATGAAATGTATGACTGTCTATGATAAGCTTAATTCTGACTCAATCATTATTAGTCAGTCTAACCTTCCGTGGTAATCATATGAAGTTCATACTATATTTCTCGAAATTTGTTAAGCCGACCTTTAGGATGTCCAGTTTGCTGTGTGCACGCATACAAATCTGTTTTGACATTTTTCTACAATTAGTGGCTTTATCCCATTCAAACCTTTAGTTTATTACTTGATGTTGCAATATGCATCATATTTATTTACTAAAGGCATTATTGAACAGTCACTATAACAATACAAATTTTTCTCAAGTTAATTCAGAATGAGCAGAGGTAATAAATTGTTGTTTCAATTCAAAAGGGAACACTATTTTCATATTTATTTTTGGTAAATTTTATATTCCTGATGTCATGAATAAACATATCTTATTTAGGCTAATTGCTCACTCCAATTTAGAATAAATAATGAGATGATTTTAAACAAAGTCAAAATTTTGATAAATCAAAGGAAGAATTTGAAGATTCATGAGGTAAAATCTACAGACAACTTCTTTCCAGGTACGCATTCATAAGTTCATTCTCATCTATTATTAGTTTCTCTTTTTCTTAGTTTATTTTTTATTTTTGTTTATTTTTATTTGCAGGTTTTCATTTGTTTTCAAAACTTGAAGTAAGCAGCAAACCCAGTTCAAATTGGCAATAGGTTCAGGGAAATTTTATTTGAGATTCATTAGAATTTGAGCATTCTTTAAATTTGTTTTTATTCATTTGGGAAACCCAATCGAAATTAAAAACAATATCATAAGATTTCATCGGAAGTAGCTCTTAGCAGTTTTGATAAAAATTGGTCATAAAATATCTTTGATGTATTACCTCACTCATATGCCATTGCAATCTCCGGTGTGATATTTTTCAATGCATGCCTCTGAGTCATTAACATTTAATCGATATATGGCATAGCAACAAAGGTGAAATCTTGCATGATGAAGAAACATGTGATGCGAATCATTCAATATGGTGATGTGTTATTTTAAAAGCAAGATTGGGTAACCACTATGGTAAGAAAGCAAATGATGAACAATTTGCAGTATATTCAAATCATTTTGATTTCTCATATATTTCAATTTAAAATATATAATTCCATAATTAAAAATAAATTCAAGACCTCTCTGTCTTCACATCTAAATTTTATTATCTTGGATGTGGTTTTGATTCTGGAAAATTTATAAAATCATGGAGTTTATATGAAATTTATAATATTTTGAGAAACAGTCATTACTGCAAATTTTCATTCTCATTTCTGATGCATTTGTTTTCCCTCGAACATTAAGAATTCCATTTTTTTTATTTTACTGCTTGCTTTAGTTTAGATAAAATAAATAATGATTTTGGGTTATAGGATTTTGGTTAGTTTGACTTCTTCAAGTTTTTAATGTTAATTAAAATAAGAAGTCAGCTAGTTTGGAGAAATTGATACCTTTCAGGTAAGATCAAAAGCAATCATCCAATGGTAAGATTCATGTACCCACTTTCATTAATTTCCATTCCATTACTTTAAATTTCAGTTTTGATTTTCTGATATATAAATCTGTTTTGCAGCTCTTCATAAAAGCTTCCAATCCTCCGCCAGATCATATTTTCGAAGTCCATACTCTTCTCATGGCTTAATTTCAAGAAGCAGCGATAATATTTATCGAAACAGCTACACTAGGAAGTTTCTGAACCTTTAATCTGTTTCTTTAAGCATTCCTTTTTTAGAAAATGATTAAAATGATGCTTTAAAACAAGAAGATTGATATCAGACAGAAAGTTTTCATTGTGGTTGAATTTTATCGTCATTGCTATCTAAAAAGCCTAAAACACTTACAACCCTGCAATGTATGATTTTTCTAAATCTCGACATAAGAAGGATTGATTACATGATTATTTTCTTTCTTAATATTGTTGAGACATTGGTATAAACATTCTTGTTTGAGTTTATCCTGCGAAACTTGAGTTTTCCTTTCCACTTTTAAATTTCTTCATTTTTATTTTTGTTTGTTAGTTTCTTTCTTATTTTAACATAAGAATTCTTTTCCTTTGATTCTCAGTTTTGATTTTGGTGACTTTGCCATGATTTATATGGAAGGCCTTCTTGTTACCTAACTATGGTCAGTATACATGGAGAAAAAATTGTTAATAATCATCTATTAACTTTTTTCTTAAATCTCTTAGTAAAGTTTGATTTTCTTATTATAAAGGTAGACATACTTAAGGAAGAGATTACCAATTTAGAAAAGTTGACAAAGTATCATAAAATCTGGAGAAATTTCTTTTTCATCAAAATTGTAATCATTTTGAGATTTCAATATTTTATTAAGATCTTTCAAAGTTCTATTATCAGTCAAGAAAAGTTATTTTTAACCAAGTAAAGACACTTTACAGCAAAGCACCTTTTAACTCTAAAATTGTCATTCTTAACTCTTAAGGATTCAATGATTCTCCCTGTCCCGAAGAGTCTTATTTTTCTAGAGTATAATCCAGAGATATATTTAAACTTAAAAGATAAGAGGTCTCATCATGAGCCTGCTTACCATGATCATAGGGGAAAAATAGGCTGACATTACCAACACTGCTAAATAAACCAGGGTAATGGCTTATGATTGCAAACAATTATAAGACAAGGGGTCTCATCACGAGCCATATTGTTCAGTCCAATTATAACCAGTGAATGGCATTGTCAACTATCTGGCTACCAAACCAGGACAATGACTTTTAAGATTTATAATTATTTAAAAATAAATAAATAAATAAATAAAATAATAATAAAAATAATATAAATAATATAAATGGATTTATCTCTAGGTCAATAATTCTTAGAGAGTTGAGATTCTGAATCATTGATGATTAAAAGGTAACCCTGTCGAGACTATAGATGTTTGCTGGCAACAGTGGCTCTACCTATGACAAATGAGTATATTTTAACAGCTAAGCTGTAAAGTGACTCCTGCTTTATCTCTACAACTAATTAAGGACTGATATAGAGTTTTGAAATATTTTAATTTATGAGAAATTTTAAGAAAAATTATAGTTAGATGATTCTTTCTTTTATTTAGACTAATGAACCTAGTCAAGCATTTTAAGCATAATTATCTTTTCTTTAATTATTTTTACTTGAATTTTAGGAAAATCTCATTCATATCAAACAGAGATAACTGGTTCTTCTCCCGTGTGTCGCCATTGTTGTCGTAAAACACAACCCCCCCATTTTTGACTTGTTCACTTCAAATAATGGGAACCCTTTTTATAAATTTTTGGCTAAGCACCTTTTAGGATTTTATTTTAATGATTATCCTACGCTTCTGTTAATTTTTCATTTTCTTTGGATTCTTGTTTTGATTGAATCGATTTTTTATAAGCCTCCCATTGACGCTTGTTTCGCCTCATTTGGTCAACTGGTTTAAAAATGATACTCCTTTGAAGTACCATCATTTTTTTAGTCTGGGTTAAAAATGCTATTTTTTTATTCTTTTCGAAGTAGCTATAGTTTAGAAAATTTCATAGCTAAACTAAACATCATTAAAATAAAACCAAAATAAAAATTAAATTAAAAAAAAAAAAAAAAATTAACATCATCGGATCCGTCGCAGATCGCAGATCGCAAATTTCAGATTCGTCGCAGATCGCAGATCGCAAATTTCAGAATCCGTCGCAGATCGCAGATCGAAAATTTCAAAATCCATCGCAGATCGCAGATCACAAATTTCAGAATCCGTCGCAGATCGCAGATCGCAAATTTCAGAATCCGTTGTAGATCGCAGATCGCAAATTTCAGATTCGTCGCAGATCGCAAATTTCAGATTCGTCGCAGATCGCAGATCGCAAATTTCAAAATTCTTCGCAGATTGCAGATCACAAATTTCAGATTCGTTGCAGATCGCAGATCGCAAATTTCGGATCCATCGCAGATCACAAGATCGCAATTTCGCAATTTCGGATCCATCGCAATTTTTAGAACATGCACATTTAAAAAACCCTGATGCAAGGTTCTTGCGATATGCGATGTGTTAAAATTTTTTTTAATATAAAGCTTTTGTTTCACCTCACGTCCCCTCACCTCACACTCCACTCACCATATCCTTCCACAAACTTACATGGATGAATTAATGAGTTTTGATTGATTTCAATGGTTTGTTTTATGAATTTTGGGTTTGGATTGATTCCAATGGTTTGTAAATTAATTTTATATTTTTATATTATAATAATTATATTATAATTATAATGTTTATTATAATTTTAATATAATTTGAATTATAATATTAATCATATTTAAATTAACGTTTTCAAATCATTTGTATATTAATTTAATTTTGTAACTGAATTAATTGTTAGTTAGTTAATAATTAATTTAGAATTAATTATTAGATAATTAGAATCTAATTTAGGATTAAATTTCTAATTAAAAATTCTGATTTTTAGCCCAGCAAATAGAATTTCCAGATTTATGCCAGATTTGACTCATCAACTTTGGAAGCTCATAGTTGAGTTATACTTGACCAAATGAGGCCCAGGACGGCTCATTGAAAAGATAAAATCAAGGAGAACATTTCTGAGGAGGTTTCACTAACATATTTGATGATTTATTGGGTCAAAAATCAGGCAGAATATCAAGCTCCGAATTTCTAAAAATAAAATCAATTTTCTAAGTTTTGTTTTCTTCATTTTCATTTGCCTAGCCTCTTCTAATTGCAGATTCATGCATCAATATTATCCTTGGTTAATTAATATCGTTATGAGTATCAATAAGAAGCTCAAATTTCATTTTTATTTATTTAAATAGAATTTGATTGGATTTGTTTTAATGTTAGAAATAATATTTGGATTTTATTGTTGCATCTTAATTCATTTTAATTTCTTTTTGCAGGAAAAAACAATAGAAGGGATATTGAGGAAAAATATTTCAATCAATGAGAAGACTCCAACAATTAAAGATTGGAGTTTTTGAGCAATTAAAGTTGGATTGGGAAGATTTTTCTTCAACAAACTCTCTTCTAAAAATACTTTTGGGAGGATTATAAATTGTAGATTGCAAAATGTAAAAAGGGCGGCTCTCCTCTGCAATTCCAGACTTCTAAAAGCATCTCTGTAATAGGAGTTTAGAGTTGTAGATGGGGAGGAGAGAAAAATTTCAGATCTGAACATTATTGAGAGTTTTTTCTTTATGTCTTGAATTATGCATGATGGGTAGAGTTTGCATTTCTGCAGCTCTAGTCTTGAAAACAGAAATTCAAATAATGTAAAGTACTGTTAGAGATCAGGATCAGAGAAGCATATTCAATTAACTGGTATTTTTGACATTCTTGTATCAAATACCAGTTTCATTTTTATTTTAATAAAATTGTTGTTTCATTTTATTCATTTTTTGGCATTTCTGTTGATATGGATAATTTGTCTCGAATTGTTAAGTATCTCTGCTCTTATGAATAAACTCTGATTTCTGAGTAACCATTACTCAGAAATTTGTCTTATAACACTGATTTATTAAATAGTAATGTGTTGTGAATTTCTTCCACATATTATTGTTTAATTATTAGTTTGACTGATACAATAATCGATATCATTTTCTGTGAATTTCTTCCGGAGTGTTGTTGATTTATTATTTCAGTCAAATGGTCTCAATAGAATATGTTTTGGTACTCACAAATGTGAGCTAAATTGAATTTCTTCGTTAGCTTGACATTAATTTAAAGCTAGACATATTTTAATCCTCATTACTTAATTATCTTGCTCTTAATTGGGATAGATTTATATCTACCTAATTGAGATAGGATTTAGATTAGTTTCTTTTGCTTGCATTATAGAATAAGTTTGCATTTAGATTAATTTCTACATTCTTTTAAGTCCTCTTCTCAAAGAGGGAAAATCTTAGTTGTGGTTTGGCTGAACCCAAATCAGCTTAAGGGTCATTCTCTTGCCTGATCAGCAAGAGGAATTGATCTAATATCCCTGTCTATTGGTAGTTAACGATACATCATAAACCAATAGCGATAGGGAAAAGGTAACTGGACCTAGTTAAACTAGTTGGAGCCACTATCATAAATGGAAAAGGAGATGTATTAAGGTCCGGACCGGGTGGTTATCCCCCAATGTTGTAGCAACGATTTTCGAGGCTTCAACAAGACCTAGTGACATGACAAAAAATTGACTTTGAGAACCTAACAAGACATGATAAGAGCACATTTTATCATTGGTGATAGGCTGAACAAACCGACACTAACATTGGCTCCGTCTGGGGATGGTAGCTCCTTGGAGGTGTTAAGAACATCGTAGACCAAGTAGCCTAACCATTGGGCATGGAGTCAAAATCAAAATATGAGACTAAATAAAAAGACTAACTCAAAACTGAACTGACTTGACTCTCACTGAACTTTGAAAAAACTAGAAAATCAAGAGATCTTTATGGCCTTCACTTCAGGCTCGAAACTCCGATGATTCTTTACTTCACACTTTGGCAGAAAAATTACAATGATATGTACAATGAAAATAAGAAACTTCGGAAATATTCTTAGAAAAGGTATTACTTGAGAAGCCTACCATTGACTGGTACTCCTATGAAATCTTCTCCATTCATTCCCTCCAATAGATAAGCATGCTGCACTCTTGAAGCTGAAATTTTGTATGGTCCCTTCCATAAGTTCTCAAATTTACTGTGTTTCCCTTTGTCTTTGTTTCTAGCATCCCAACAGAGGACCACATCACCAATTTTGAAATCATATGTTTTTGTCTTGCGATCATACACCTTCTTAATTCTCTCTTGAATCTTAGAGGTGTTTTGAAACACCTCATCCCTGGTTTTCTGAAGATGGATCATCTGATTGATCCTGCGCTGCACATCATTCATTTCACTACCTTCTTCTTGTAATTTCATAACTGGGAAAACAAGTGATGTATGGAAAATTGTGTCGAATCCACATTCCAATTGAAAAGGAGACATACCTATTGACTTATTTCTACTCACTCTGTCCGCCCACAAGGCATTAATGAATTTCTTGTGCTAGTTTTTCTTGTTTGCCTCCAACATCTTCTTTATAATGTTGACCAAATATTTGTTTGAAGATTCATCCAATCCATTACCTTGCAGATAATATGTAGTTGAGTGACCCAATTTTATGTTGTATTTCTCGCAAAACTCAACCATTTTCTTTGACTTGAATGAAACCGCATTATCTGTAATGATTTTGTGGGGACATCCAAACCAAACAAAATATTAGTTTCCAAAAAATGAATAATGACAAAATTAGTAGTTTTCCTCATTAGGATTGCTTCAATCCATTTAGTGAAGTAGTCAGTAGTTGTCAAGATCCACTTATGTTGGGTGGAATATGCAGGGTGGATTTCTCCATTAAAATCAAGGCCCCACTGCTGAAATGGCACTTGCACAGATATGGGCTGCAAAGGCAACATGAGCAAATTTCTCATACCTTGAAATATCTGGCATTCGTGACAACTCATCATGGTTTTATACAAAACTACAAAGAGAGGAGGGAAATAATAACCAGACCTCAACACTGTATTTGCCATAGTTTTCCAAAACAAATGACCTCCACAATCTCCCTTTTGGAAATCACTCATTACCTCCTTGGCTAAATTTTCTACCAGAAAATTTAGCAAGACACCTCCTTGGTCTTTCCAATATAGATAATTGTCTAAAATGCAGTACTTGGAAGCTTTTAAATTTAATGATCTACCCTAAATTTTAGACATGTTTGGCGGGGGATTAAGATGCCGAAGAACATAAATTATGTCGACATACCAAGGAGATGAGAGAAAAATTTCGGATACCTGTATGAGTGAGTCATCATCTTCTTCTTCGGACAAAACTAAAATGAGATTGATGTCAAGTGCATGTAAATTGGATTCATCCATCATCTTGGCCCATCCATGACCTTTTATCAGATTTGTCGGCTTGATCTCAAGGTCATACTCTAACATAGATGCTATTCGTTTTCCTATTCTGCCTTCTGGATCAGTCTGCATCAGGACATCCTTCACTAGTGCATTGGGAACATAGGCTAGAATGTGTGAATGAAGGGTATACAATTGAAAGTCCTTCAATGCATTTACCAGGGCCAAGGCTTTCTTCTCAATGATGTTATATCTAAGGGTAGCATCTCTAATGGTATGAATGAATAAATCAATGGGTTGCTTGGTCATATCCTTCTTTTGCATCAAAACTACAACCAAATTATGTTCATAGGAAAATGAAAAGATGATGAAATCAATGGTATAGTCGAGGCTGATCAAAATAAGAGTTGTTGTTAAGGCGAACTTAACTGAATTAAATGACTTTTTAGCATCCTATGACCACCTTACCTCACTGTCCTTTTTTAGCATATTGGTCATCTCTCAAAGATGCTTGGCAAGGTTTGGGATAAATCTTCTCAAGAAATTCATCTTACCATTAAAGGCTTGGATATCCTTCTTGCTGCGTGGAAAATATATTTGTTGAATAGCCTCAATCTGGGAGGGATCAATACAGATACCATATTTGGAGATGATATGACCAAGAATCTTGACCTCCTCCATGGAAAAAAGACTCTTTTTGGGATTGAGTGAAATCCAAAATTTCCTGCACTTCTAAAGTACAACTCTCAAATGATATAAATGCTCATCATCAGAATGGGAGAAAACAATCAAATCATCAAGGTACATTACTAGAAAAAAATCCTTTTAATTTTTGAAGGCAATGTCCATTGCCCGCTGAAAAGTGGCCCCTGCATTCTTGAGCCGAAATGGAATTTTGGCATACTTGAATGTGCCCCAAGGTGTCGTGAAAGCAGTTTTGTCCCAATCATCCTTATGCACTAAGATTTAATTATATCCCAAATATCCATCAAGAAGTGACATTTGAGAGGACCCAACCACTCTATGCAGGATATGGTCCATCTTAGGAAGGGGATAGTTATCTTTTAAAGACACCTTATTCAAGTTTCTTAAATCAATCCAAAGACGGATTTCTCCCATTTTATTTCCCACCGAAACAATATTTAACATCCATTCTGAAAATCTAATGGGAACAATGATACTAGCTTTAAAAGTTGTGTTTACCTCTTTCTCTATTAATGATAACAATCTTGGATTAATTATTCTCAGCTTTTTTCTGAAGATCTTTTGATCAGGCTTGACCGAAATTGTATGTTGAATGGTATTTTTGTCATATACTTTCAGATCTGCATAGTCCCAAGCGAATACATCAGAAAATTCAGATAACAAGGCTATGTATTTATCTTTCATATCTGGAGATAAGGATTTGGATAGCGTAACCATTTTGGGATTGTATTTTGTTCCAATATTCACATCTTCGACACCTTTCTTGGTAGGAACCATGGTCGGCTTTCTGGCAACATCATCTTGATCGAACAACTCTTCCAAAGGTACAAGACCCCGTGGAATGTTATTATCTTTCAGTTGTAACACATGAACCTGAGTAGCCTCGATCACTTGATCATATTTATCATATACTTCATCAATATAATAATTTTCAAACTCACCTTCCATCTACAGAAAATTATTCACCTTTTTTTCATCCCAGAATACTCGCCAATACCTCAAGTTGTCAGGAACAACTGGTCATTGTTTGAAATGAATTTCAAATTTCCTATTAGAGAATACTGGAATCTTAAAGTTACTTGCTTCTGTGGCAAGTGAATCTACCATAAGATTCTTACTTCTGGGAATGACTGAAAATGTATATTCATGAAACATTTTGAGAATGTCAAGTACAACATTTCGATATGCTCTCATCCTTGGATTCTTTGTCTGGTATTCCCCTTTTACCTGCTTAATTACAAGCTCAGAGTCGCCATAAACATAAATTATCTTTGCACCTAAATTTTTCAGAATTTTTAGGGCAGTGATCAATGCCTCATACTCAACTTCATTATTGGAACAACCAAAAGCTAACTTATAGGAACACAATATCACATTTTTTGGAATTTTACCTGATTGATGAAGTAGACTATGAATCCAGATTCCGATGCCTACCCCATATTTTCCTAAGGCACCTTCAAAATCCATGGTCCAAAGACCATTCTCATCATCAGGAAGTTAGAATTCTGCAGTTTGATTTGTCTCTTCCTTTTGGGCCACTTTTTCAACCTGTTCAATTCCTTTTTTTGATATGTGCTTTAAAGTACTAGGCTGATTGCCTTGTCCCTCATCCAAAACTGCTTGGACACTATTTGAAATTTATGGAATTTCCTCAACTTCTATAATCTGAGTATCTAAATCATCAAAACCACTATCATTAAACAAAATAAAGGACTTAAGATCAATATGTACATAATTGATAGGCTGATTGTTTGGTTTCTCTTTACTAGTGAATATGTACTTCATTTTTGTCTCCCGGTACAACTTCCTTAGTTGCCCAAAAACCGGGATGGTGGCATAAGATAAATCCAATTGTAGAGTACCTCTTAACTTTTCTCCCCATGACCTTGACAAGAACATGCCGTACCGCGGAGGTATATAAGCTACTACGACATCCATTAAGACATTTTTAGCAGGAATTTTCTCAAGTAAAACTACCAAGTATTTTATAAGACCGAAACAAACTCTACCAGAACCGAAAGAGTAAATACCATGGTAAGGTAGGGTTATGTCCAAGCCCAAATTTTCCATTATGGCCTTTGGCATCAGGTTATGAGAAGCTCCAGAATCAAGCATGGCATTATGGAGGATACAATGATGAACCCTCAAACTGAGATAAAATAGGGGAACTCCACTATCTTCTAGTTGGCCATCTATGGCTGGACCAAAATGGAGCTCGGGTTGATCATCTTCAATATTAACCATATCTAACATAGATTCCACTTTCAACATTTTTGCAACATGAGATTTGTATTGGTTATTTTTCACAAGCTTGGTCAAGGGGATAGAAACTTTCAACTTAGAGATTTCATTTTCTAACCTAAACAGATTGGATTGTTTATCTACTTCTTTTACATAAATTGGAGGAATTTCAGCCTAAAAGTGGCCTCCTAAGGAAAAATAATAAAGTAATAATTAAAATAATAAAATAAGAGTTATGAATTTTGGAGGGAAAATTTAAAAAAAAAACTACTTTTTAAAATTGTATTTTTGGCTTATCTCCTTATTGGTTTACTCAAATTTCAAGTTTAAACATTCATTAGATGTGGAATTAAATTCCACATCCAATGAGTACCCATTATGCATATTTTTTAGAGGAACCACATTGATAACAATTGCAAATACATTAAAAAATGTGTTAAACAATGCTTTTTTAATGTATTTTCAAATTTTATCAAGGTGGGTCTTCTGAGCTCTTCTCAAAAGTATGCATAATGGGTACTCATTAGATGTGGAATTTAATTCTGCATCTAATGTGTGTCTAAAATTGAAATTTGAGTAAAGCTATAAGGCGATAAGCTAAAAATAGAATTAAAAAAAATTGTTTTTCTTCTTTTCCCTCCACAATATTTACATGTACCTCTTTTTAAATTTAAATCATTTTGATTGGTTTACATATTATGACATGGAAATTACATGAAATTTTCATGTGCACTTTTAGGCTAAAATTTCCTCTAATGAATGTCCCTCTTGTCAGGCTGGTCTTTTGTTGCAGAATATTTCTTTTGGCCTTCTTTCTCTATAGATGCCTGCTTGTTCATGCTCTGATTTGTAGCTGCAAGCTCCTTTCCCTTTTTTTGACTAGATTGGGGATTTTTCTTGGGTTGAGTATCTTTTTGCTCAGTTGTCCTCTTCTGAATAGGAGTGAGAGGAACACCACGGTTTCTCAATGAATATTGTCTCTGCTGTGAGTTGAGAGCATTAAGATAACCTCATTGATAGTCATCAGATTGGACCTCCAACTCATCATCATTTGCAAGAATATAGTCCTCATCTTTCAGTAAATATATTTTTTCAATGTATTCTTCATCCTTTGTAAGGAAGATAGGTTTTCCATCCTCTGTGAATAAATGATTCTCTTCCACAATATCTTCTTCATCTTCAACCCCTTGAGCATAATTATGTTGAAAAGGAGTGTGAATATGTTGTTGTGATGGTTGCTCTGGAGGTCTTTGTTCCCTATGTTTAATCCTAAATTGAGGCTAATATTGTTGACCTTAGAAATTAGGATTCTGAACTTGATTTTATGGTTGCCTTTCAGTGATAGAAATCCTATCCACCATTCTTTCCAAATTCCTAATGAGAGTATCCAATTTGGCATCAGAGGATGTGGATGGTTCTTCCTTGATTGTCACCCTCCTTTCACCTTTGGTATTTGAATCTTTTATCGTCAAATTTGCTTCGACACTAACCACGTTTTTCTGCATCTCCTCAAGTGTTGCAAGAATTCTTTCTCAAAGATGATATGCCATATCTGGATCAAAAGCATTCGGATAGTGCAAGAGAGCCAAACTTGGAGGAGGCTTGATATAATTGGGGATTGAGTTATATACCTAGTTAAAACGAGCAGTAAAATCCTGAACAGAATCATTAGGACTTATTTTTAAGTTGTCATATTCAGAATGAATATAAAGTGGATTATTTTTCACTTCCCATCTAGCTATAAATGCATCAGTAAAATGATCCAAATTTGCTATGGAATGGCTAGTCAAATAATGGAACCATGTTTTGACATCCCCTGAGAATCTTTGGGCAATGATCCTCATTTTTGCATCATCAGCATTAATCTCTTATAAATCAATGAAATCAATGAATTTCACTGTGTTGTCTGGAACTAATCTCTGAGGTTTCATCAAAGAGAGGAATTCTTTGACCATAGACTTGTGGTAAGGGTGCAATTTGATCAGGTAAAACTAGAGGTGCAAATATCGCCATGAACCCTGCTGAATGTGGTGCAAGAGTAACAATGGGAGTGGTAGATTGAGAAGTTTTGTGAGGAGGAAATGATGTAGAAGGGATGGAAGAGGTGGCAACAACTGATTGAGATTGTGTTGGGGTAAAAAAAGACTCTTTCTGATACTGGATGATAGCTTTCTCAGATGTATATTGGATTTGGTTGGCTAATTTTTCAAGTCTATCAAACTGACTCCAAACTTTCCTATCAAAATTTGACTCGGATTTGGATTATTAAAATAATGTGCTATCTTCAAGCTTTAGAGAATCAAATAATATTTGAGATAATGATGTAACTTTAGACAACCTCAAGGGATCAAACACTATTTCAAACAAAGAAGTTTTTGACTTTGATCTAAACAGAGATAATTCAAATTTCAGATCAAATGGAATATCATCAAGGGATAATATTTTTGCAGGAAGTGATGTATACCTTACCAATGAAGATGGATTTTACTGAATCTCTGGGTGTTGAGATATCTGATTTCTGATGAGTTTCTTCGGATCTTCAACAGGAGAAGCTATATGTGGATCAAGATTTGATCTTCTGTATCTTTTCGGAGCCAATGTATTCTTGCTTTTTGGACCTCAGCTCTCTCCAACTTTGAATCAGCCTTCACGAACACTAGGGCCTATCATCCATAGCCCTAGAATTCAATGAAAAGTAATAGTACACCCAGGGAATATTTGTCACTTTGTTCTCCAGTATGGTTGCCATAATATAAACACTCCACCAGTTCTCCAAAGGCTGAAAATGAGACTGACAAAGGTAAACACAAACCACTTTAACCTAGTAGCTAGCCCTACCAGGCTGTGAGGGATCTCGCTATGAGATCATAGTCAAGGATTGAATATGATATGAAGGATATTAGGCTATATATGATAGGCTCAGGTAGGTTTTGAGAAATTTAGGTTTTGATGTTGGATCAGGGATGAAACCATGTATATAGGTCTAGGTATCAAAGGGTTTATAGCTGCAAAAATATAAAGGAGCAAGGTAGAAGTGGATGTATGATGGCTTTAGGGTTTTTTAGGTATGGTGGTGAGTCTGAAAAGGTAGATGAATTCAATGAGCATGTTCTATCATGAATTCATTAAACTAGAAGCATGAAACACAAAATGACATTTCTGTATAATAGAGCTAAATCAATAGAATTATGCCTATGAACTGTAAGGAAATCCATTGAAGATACAAGATATGAAAGAAAAGCTATATATCATTCAATAAATACTATAACAGAGAAGATACATGATCATAAACTCACTGCACCTGAATTCCTAGTTAATAGATGCAATTGCATCCTTTGATTTCTGAAAATGAGAGTGAAAGTAAAAGCTACAAGATTACAATCCTTTGATGTCCAACCAGTCAAATGACTCTGAAAATGATAGATATAGAAAAAAACAACATCTCCCCTATCTCAGGGGTCAAATCCATCAGTTGTAGAGATGATTACATGATATGCTCAACAAAACCCTAATGTTTAGTGGAGGTCAACCAATTCACCTCATCACAGGAAACTAGATACATTTGACCAAAATTACATTAAAAAGCATGTATTTACCCTATTTCACTATTTACCAACTCAATTATACCTGATGAAATCAAAAAATAATCATCATTCATCAATTACATAAGTAAAAAGTCAAACTAGGTCAAATAACCTTTGAAAAATGCCTTCTGGAGAAAGCGTGGCGAAATCTGGAGAAAGCATAATTTGTCTGGAGAAATTGTAGTGAGCTGGGGGGAAATGACTTTTGGAGGCCTTATCGAGGTCAAAACCTTGAGCTAAAAGATGCTATGGAAAGCTTTGGATGTATGCTACATGATAGGCTCATCAAGCACTCAAAAAGGTTGTTTCTATCCCTCTAAAACTTCATTATCCCAAGAGTGCTTTGAAAGCGTAGCGAAGCCTCCAAAAATAGAGTAGGAAGGTGATTTTTTGCATGTTTTTGGGCATTTTGACCCCCCAAAAATGGCTGACATGGCTCAACTGTTGACTAGGATTGTTGTACTAATCAAGAGGAATCCAAAAATGCTAATTTTTCATCCAATGGACCCCCACAACAAAAGCATAGTATGGCCCACGCTACGCATTTTCCAGAGTGACTGGTTTTCCAAATTTCCAATTTAGAAAAAAAATTGACAAAAATCAATTTTTTCTCTAAAACTCCTCAAAATTAGTCCAAATATGCCTGACAAGGTGTATTATGCCACTAGGGAAGCATCAACAAGCATCTCCAAGTTGTCCTCCTTTTGACTTTTTAGGGTTTCCTCTAGCTTTGCTTGCAATTGTTTGACTTTGGAATTGCAAATATGATTTATTGTATAATAGTTGTCAGCCATGTGTTTTTGCATCTTGTTGTCTCTATTGTCCTTTTCAAGGAGCTTCTCCAAGTGAATATTGACTTTCTCAAGCCAAAACTCCCTATTCATTGATTTCCATGGTTATCCTTTCTTCAAAACTCAACTCTTCCTTTGGTAGATTTTGCTCTCTTTCTTTTTGCAATGCTCTTCAGAGCCCCATGGTCCTTGGCCTATTCCTTTTCACCTGCTTTTCATGCTTTTCCAAATCTTCACTATCATCCATTGCTTTTCCTTTTACATCATTCATACTAGCTTCAAATTGACTTTTCTCTAAGGACAATTGTTTTGCCTTCAACTGATTTTTTTCTTGCTCTATGAAGGAAATGATGAAGTTTTCCCTTGCCAAGTTTTCTTTGAGTTCTTTGATCTGAGAATATTTGTCGTTGATGATCCTCTCTAGGTTTTCATGCTCTTCACTGGCCTCCAAGAATACTAAGTCCAAGTCATGCTCCTCACCATGCATAGTTGTCTCATGCTGTGAATTTAATCCCTGCTCTCCTGATGTGGGCTTGGCCCCTTCCTCAATCTGAAGAGAAAACACAAGCCTTCTACCTCTCTCGTATGTTTGGGTGACCTCAATCTTTCTCCTCACTGAAACTGTGCTAGGTGAGCCAACTTACACATGTTTAGAAGGTGTTGATGGTGAACTAGGGCTAGTAGGTTGGCTACTAGAAGAAACAAAGACATATTCCTGCATGAAAGTTTCCCAAGTGATGATCTTCTTTTCAAGATGGTGTAAGAAAATGATTTTTATAAGAGCATGGTGGAAGAGGCTGCTTTCAAGACTACTCTTTTTATGCTGAAATTTTTCTACCATCTTTGCCAAAATTATGTAGATGCAATATGGAAAATTGAGTGGCTCTACCCCTATGAGAAGTCTGACATGATACCTATATAGTCTAGAAAATCTTCCCTCACAGGTGAAGTACCTCATGATGATCTTCATGAGTGGTGTATAATTCTCAAGGAGGTACCCAACAGGAAAAATCTTCTTCATGTGTTGTTTATAATGTCTTATGAGATAGGGTTGATAATTATGAAAGTCTAGGACTTGGTTCTCGAACCATTTTTTACCATGATTAAGTATGCATGTGGTCTTAGCTACTATATTTTTTCATATATTGAAAGTAACCCCTGCAATTGTTACCTTGTCATTTTTGAGTTGAGTGGCAAACAATTTGGTTAGTGTGGCATGGTATTTGACCTTCTTAACTTGTTCACAAAAAGGAAGAAATACTAATCCTTGAAAAAAATGCTTGGACAGTTGTGAAGACATCATTTCAAGAGTGTTTAAGGGCTCATTTCTTATCACCTAGCCTCCCTTATTGTAAGAATTCTTCTCCTCCATTTGATGTTTGAAAGGGGAAAAAACCTAATAGGTCAAAACAGGAGAAGGGAGAAAAGGGATATGATGAGTGGGTTATGGAAGGGATATGAGAGTAGGAAAATTTAGGGATATGGGAAAGGGTCTTAGGGAAGTATAGGAAGTGAAATTAAGTGAAATGGGTATGGGAATTGAGATAGGGAATTTTTACATAGTCCAGGCTAGGAAAATTGTCCACATTGCAGAATTAGGCTAGGGTTTAGGGTTTGGGGATTAGGAAATGGAAATGAGGGGATGTGTAGGTTTTGGGAGATGGTTTAGAGTGTGAAGGAGGTTAAAAAGTCTAGGGGAGAGTGTATTTCTTTTGCAAACTTTGAAAAGATTGGCTAGCCACTAAAACGCAGAATAGGGGCCAATGAAGGGTTTTCACAATAAAAAAATGAAATTGAGTTGCAAGGAGGGGTTTGTCGAGGTGTAACTTACTTGTCTACTGATGCTAGACACCTTGAAAGCCTTCAAAAGCCTTAAAAAATTGGTTTGATTCCTCCAAGAGAGAAAACACATCGTTTGGAGGAAAGTGTAGCGTGGAGCCCAGAAAGCGCAGCGTGGCTGCTTTGGCACCAAATTTTTGAGTGCTTTTGGCTTGAATTTTCTGAATTTTCGCTTGGTGATGAATGAGAGCTCTTATTTAATGAGGTGAATGAGAAAATGAGTTTGAATTGGCTTTTTATAGCTTGTGGTGGTCATTTTTCTTCATGGTAGTGGGATGGCCCACTACATGTCCTTTTCACTTTGCTTTGTAAAATTGTAACTTTGACACTTTCTTTGGAGATTTAGTAACATGATGAACTTATTACATTTTGAAAACATAAATTACATTTGAAACCAAACTTTATTGAAAAAAATTACCTATTACCACTACTCAATTTTCATATTTTATGCAAGGAATGACAGATTTGTTGACTAAAACCCTAATGACCTAATGGAGATAATGAACTGAATGAAATCATGATGATGTTGAATGGAGTGATGATGATAGCTGAAGTGTGGCAATGATATTTCATGGTACACTCAACTGAGTGATGACAAGGACCAACATGTAAATTTTTTGAAAGGAGTGGAAATATCCCTAGAAAAACTATCCAATGACCAGATTTTTACTTGAAGACCTAATGAAATGACAAAAATTTGACTTTGAGAACCTAACAAGACATGATAATAGCCCATTTGATCATTGGTGATAGGTTGAACAGACTAACAATAACAGTTTGCACCAATGCTGCTGGAGTAGAGAAATAAATTTGACTAGGTTGAATTATACCAACCTCTAACATTTATGCAACCATACACTCAATTTCACCCTTTTGAGCATACAAATATCTATAAGACCTGATGTTTGGAGGAATACTTCATGGAATCAAGTGAATTGCATGATCATAATCATTAATAGGTGTGATCCAGGTTGATCCAGACACACTTAGGGGTCAAAGAGGGCTCGTAATAGCTCAAAAATCAAAATATTCAGATTGTTGTAAACCAAAACCAGATCGTAGTGCTTGTCACCCTGATTCCAATAGTGGAAACAACACTCAAATCCGAGCTCGTATGGTCAATTTATTCATGGTCAAATTTCAGGTCAAACTTGACCAAGTGGCAGGCTTAATGAGGCAACAAATTGACCAAGACCCAACACACGCAATCCAGCCACTAGGACAGGCGAAGTTGTTTCCTACCTAATTTTCCCAATGACCCTTATTTTTGGAAAATTTAAAATTTTCCATGTTGTGCGTTGTGCGTATATATATATATATATATATATATATATATATATAAGGGTGGTTGGACGCCACCCCACTACCCTCGCCAAAGGTTGAGTTATATTATATATATCAAAATATAAAGAACATGGTTGACGGGTCACCAACCCCACCGAGCCACCCACCATGTATCAATTAT
Organism: Pinus albicaulis; assembly: GCA_034641835.2. NCBI lineage: Eukaryota > Viridiplantae > Streptophyta > Pinopsida > Pinales > Pinaceae > Pinus > Pinus albicaulis. The sequence goes on from CM076577.1 coordinate 1,471,212,755, forward strand.
ATTGGGTAGTCCGCCCACTGGCAGACTCAGCCCATGCCTCAACACTTGTCTCAATACAATGGAGCTGACGAGGCTGGAACCCACCTGACCTAGTGGGGCCGACTCGCCTCCCGGGTAGTTCCGTAACGGCGACAACCAACACTAACCGTCAGCCCATGCAACATAACCGCCATTGTAACCACTCAATGACACTGTGTAAAATATATGGATCAGGGTGACAAAATGGGAGGTCAGCGGTTGGAACCTGAGACCTCCCAACCGTCCAATGATTTATATGTTGTGCGCCAACCGAGAAGCCAACGACTTGTTCGTTGGCAATTCCGCCCACCAACAAGTTATAAAATTGACCTTCTCATTCGACCGAGGGACCGTTGAGCGGATTGGAGGAGCATCAAGTGGAACCACGATTTGCAGAGTAGAGCGAAACTATGTCGGCATGTTGTTCGAGACGTCATCTTTGCAAGGAATATTCTTAGATGTTGAAAATATTCCCTAGAGGTAAATTTTCACAGTAACAGAATGTTATCAAGTTTATAGTATTTTTTCTCAAAATTTCACAAGGACCACGATAGTGAACTCAAATTCTCCATCTGAGTAGTAGAAATGCAGGCGCCTAGTAGTAAAGAATCTTTGAATAATCTCGAGGAATCTAAAAGATTCCCTTGGAGGATGAATTTTATCAGTTTCAAAATGCTGCAGGCTTTATACTCATTCTTCTCATAATTTTACAAGGAGCATGATGGCGAGATCATATTTTTCATTTGAGTAGCATATCTCTAGTCAACGAGTGGAGAGAAATATTTGAGGAATCATGAAGAATCTAAAATATTCCCTAAGGGCCGAATTTTGACAATTTCAGCACTAGGCTGAGTTTATACTCATTTTCTCATAATTTCACAAGGAGCGTAGTGGTGTGCTCAGAATCTTCATCTGAGCAGTGTATTTTCCAAGCCATTTTCAGGAAGGAATCCTTTAGAGAATCTTTAGATTCCCAAAGGTCAAAAGTTTTGCAGTGTCGGAATTGGACAAGTTGACAGTCAATTTTATACCACTCATTGCTAGGAATTTAGTGGTGCTGTCCATTTTAGCATCTGAGATTTTAATGTTTTGGCCATATTCGAAATTGGAGGTATATGATGCAGTTATGTCATGATTTTCTTTTGATTTGCTGAGATGATGTTTGTCTTGTTGAGATCCTTGATTAGGATTATGTTGAGGGATACATGTTGCCACATTATTGTTAGAAGTTATTAGATTTTCATTTTGAAGGAAGACCCATTTGAGTGAGAGCTCCTATAGGGAGACCATCTTGTGGAGAGACAAGCCACTCCTGTTGAGGGAATTTTCCCATATGAGTGAGAGCTCCTGAGAACGTCTTGTTAAGAGACACACCACTTTGGTTGTGTGTATTTGTCCTTATAATGAAAAATAACATTCCATGTACATCATCATATTTTTCAACAACTAATGAAGAGGCCTCCACTCTCTTGAAATCGGGCCCAGAGAGGTAACCCACACTGGGTGAACTCTATTATCAATGTGTTGTGTTCTTGATTTTGTGATTGTCATTATGTTTTATCTTCATTAAATCATGTATATATGGTTTTTCTATGTTCTTTTTAATGAAATTATGCTAAAATCACAGAAGTAAAAGGTCTTGGTTAATTCTGGTAGCTGAAGAGATCCGGATCAAGTTTGGTATTAGAGCAGTCTTCTCATTGATGTGAAGTGCAAGTGTGAACAATTGAATGTGCAACAAGCAAGGAAATGGAGGATGGCATATATATGTACTAGGCCTTCCCATTAGGGGAATTTTGAGGTCTAAAATGGGCCTCCTAAGGAAATTATAAAATAATAGTGGAAAAAATCAAATAAGATTTGATGACATCATCAAATTTTAGAGGGAAAAATGAAAAAACTACTTTTTCAACTTATCTCCCAAAATTTTTACTCAAATTTGGAGCGGGAGTACTCATTGGATGCGAAATTTAATTCCTCATCCAAGGAGTACCCATGTTGCATACTTTTGATGGGTCCTACTACACGAAAAATGAGAAATACATAAAAAAACGTTATTACAATCACGTTTTTTATGTATTTCTCATTTTTCGTGTAGTAGAGTTCATCGAAAGTATGCAACATGGGTACTCCTTGGATGAGGAATTAAATTTTGCATCCAACAAGTACTCCCACTCGAAATTTGAGTAAAAATTTTGGGAGATAAGTTGAAAATACGAGTTGAAAAAGTAGTTTTATTATTTTATTATTTTTTAATATTTTTACCTTTTTATTTAAAAAATGGTGAATCATCCCCCATGGTTGAAATCATCACCTTGAATCCTATTGGTTGTTTTAAAGTTTATTTTTGTTGTACATTTTTCTTAGGAGGCCCATTTTAGACCTCAAAATTCCCCTAATGCTCAGGATGTCAAAATTGGTGGAAATAATGTATGAAGCTTATGAGAAGAAAATAGAGGAACGAGAGAAAGAAAGATAAGAGGACGATGCTCCACCTACCACTGGCACATTTGGCCCAATTTCCGATGGCCAAAATGTCGCTATTGCGACACATAGGCATCCCAAGAGTGACACTTTAAGGTTGGTCAAAACTTCATTTCTTGTCTCGTTGCATATGCGACACTTTTGATAACTTTTGGAATAGAAAAACTTTACACGACACATGTCTTCATTTAGTCAATCTTTGAATCACAATTTTTATTGTCGCTAGTCCGACATCATGTGGAGACGTTGGTATTATGAAGTCGATGCCTTCCAAGAATGTGTCATAATATTGATGGCATGTCTACGACTAGATTAGTTTTCCAGTGATGGAAACAACTATCAGAATTGTGATGTGAAACAACCGTCGTAGTTGCGACAGAAACAACTGTCGGAATTTCAACAGAAACAACCGTGGGAATTGTGACCAAAACAATCATCGTAATTGTGACGCGACTCCTAGAAATTATTTTTGGGGGCAGAAGTAACCCTGAGATGATCATCCACTTTAAGACGTAACTCACATTTGGCTTATAGCATGATAGAAGTAGTTGATAAAGGAGAAAGGAAGATGTGCGCCCTCCCAAGAGAGCTAGGATGCAAGAAAACTTTCTCAGCTTTCTTGCATCCTAGCCTAGCTCGCTTGGGAGGTCAGTGATATTCGTTTCTCATTTATCAACTATTGGGGTCATGCCATAAGCAAAAGTTGAGTTCCTTCCTAAAGTGGATGATCATATCAGGCTTACTTCTACCCCTACGGAGGTATCTCCGGTAAGAATTTAGTACCTTCTTTATAAGGTCAAGGGCATGTTCATTTTACAAAACCACCTTGTAATAGCCCTTTGTGTGAATTATGTTTAGTTTAAAGATTGCACGTGAAATTGAACAAATTTTGGGTAGCATTGCTTTACACTGCAACTTTTACATGAAAAAAAACTAAACATATGTATAAATTAAAAAATATTTCATTGAGTTTGTTGAAAACCACATCCAAGGGGATGCCTTAATAAGTACTATTTGGATTCTGTGTTAGCAATATCATCTAAATCAATATGGAGAAAATTGCATTCTTCAGTAAATATGTTTATTTTACTTTAAAAGAATAAATTATTATAGGAGGGTTTTCTTCAACTTGTTCTTGAGAAAGAGGATTTGATTTTCATTGTTTACTTTGAACATCCCAATTAACTTATCATATATCTCCTTATATGTTCCCAAATTAGAAATATATGCAACCAAATTCTTTTGAATGGAATCAATGATAATACTTTTAGATTTTACCTCACCTTTCTTGTACTTTGTCTTTCCAGTAGCAGGTGCATTTGAAGGAGGCTCCACCAATTTTTCCTGCACATAGTCCATAACATCATGCTCTTCCAAATTCAAGTCCAAAGTAAGCTTCCATGCATGATAGTAAAAATTCTCCTTAAGCTTATCCTCAAATTAAGCTTATCTTGAACATCCCAATTAACCTATCATATATCTCCTTATATGTTCCCAAATTAGAAATATATGCAACCAAATTCTTTTGAATGGAATCAATGATAATACTTTTAGATTTTACCTCACCTTTCTTGTACTTTGTCTTTCCAGTAGCAGGTGCATTTGAAGGAGGCTCCACCAATTTTTCCTGCACATAGTCCATAACATCATGCTCTTCCAAATTCAAGTCCAAAGTAAGCTTCCATGCATGATAGTCAAAATTCTCCTTAAGCTTAAGTCAAAACAACCCTGTCAATTTCTATAGTCAAGTGACGTGAAAACAACCTTGTCAATTTTTGGTTGTACCTTTCAATACAGATACATATACATTAAAATCAATCATATGTTGACCATATTTTATATGTAAAATACAGAAAATGTACAAAAAATTGCATACCCCAATCCCAAACAAGGTTGTAAGGTGAGTATGCTTCAAACGTCATTCATGTTATCACATACAATGCAAGGTCATGCAAAGAAATTGATGCAATAATTGAGTAGGTATGACCATTGTTGAGGAGGTAAATCCCCTTTGTGGACAAAGGCGATCCCTACTAGCCCAGATCAGGTCTAGCAACAATCAAACACGCTACAGTGTAGGTTCCTAATCGTAAATAAACCGACTTGCGAGGAGGGCTTACCTGGAATCCAATGCTGTCGTTTGTAGAAGAGGTGGTGCTCCCATTCCTTTGCCTCGGCAGATCACAATCCTCACGATCTCCCTGATCAGACACCTGCACATGCAAGAAACAACACAAACGCAAGCACAAAACCCAGTACATACAACTATATGTCAGTCGAAGAGGACATAACTCATGAACATGATTAAGAGTAAGAGTGGAACCATAACCGATAGTCTCTTATCATTAAAGAGTCAAAAGAAGAATACAACCATAGCTTCGACGCAGCACTCTCCTTTAGTGGGTCGTCAGCACAACATGTCTCGATAAAGCCTGTCAGGGATGGGACAAGCCTCTCTCTCCGGATACTTGGCAATAGTCTCCTTGCTTGGATTTGGCCTTAAGGGAATCAAGAAGGCTCTTGCAACATAAGGATGTGAAAGCTCTTGGGAACTTGGAGATTAGCTTGCCATGGAGAAGAGCAAGCTTTTATAGAAGGAGGAAGGGGAGTTGGGATCCCTATAATTATGAGATTGGCCCTATCATCAAGGAAGCTTCCATGAGAGGTGGAAAACCACTTCCTCTCTATGGAAATCCGTAGCCAAACCTCCCAACTCAAGATAGATATCAGTCCAAGAATTTGTTAGGACAAAACTTCCGCCTTTTATTTTTAAAAAAACACCTCTTAATATGGTTGGCGCGGGTGCGGCTCTATGACAGAGCGCCAATTGGCGCGCCCTCTATGGAGGATTTTTCCCCTTGGCGCGAGGGCTGAACTGCAGAACCGCGCCAATGGAAAAAAAGCTATTTTTAGGGTTTTTTCCGGGAGATTGTTTCGAAACCAATTAAGCTCATCTTCGGAGGAATGCAATAAAGTATTTTCAAGTCTTGTCTACGCTCACAGGCGGAATGAGCCCTCCAATGTGCGGGATGGGGATTGTAGGGACGATGACAAATTGCTGTGTAACAGATGCCCCCTAAAGCATGAGGCCCGAGAGAGAGAGAGGGGTGAAATGCTTTACGAGAACATGCCGACTGAAAACACTGCCACCGGAAAATCTGCGGAGCGAAGTACAACTGATGTCTCAGATACATGATATATATGTGTGGTATGGGTGCATCCATCCATAACAGAGTATACAATAATCTAGATCCAAGGCATGGACACAGCCATCCAGTGAGGATCGAAAAATAGACTTAGGCATGGTCGCAGCCATCCAATCAGTGAGTCATGTAAATAATCACAATAATCCACAATATCGCAGCCTGGATTACAACAGACACAATACAGGGTCTTGCGCTCCATCTCAACCCAAACAAAGTACAAGTTCAAGCATGCGAATATGTGAGCTGAAGTCGAACATGCGAGAACATCGTCTGATTACCAGCCAATGATGAAAGTTGTTAATAGACGCGAGAGGAACCACCAATAATGACAATGGCTCTCAAGGTAATATAGGTACAATCTACGACGTGCGAATCAATGAGCTGGTGTCGAACACCTGTAGAATCACTCGATCGGAGGCCAATTATGAAAACCTCACATCGAATGCGACGAACCTGCCATTGAGGCATGCAGGCTCCAAGGTACCATAAGGGAGTCTCTAGATTAGCTTCCTAGATAATGAGCTGAAGTCGACAGGAAGTGACCTTGATCGAAGGTGGGCCATAATGTTTCCCACATCATCGACACGAGACAGAGGAACATGATGTTTTTTGTGAATCAGAATCAAATGAGAATCAGAGGGAGGTTGATACTTTGCAGAGGTCAACTTCTCTTGAACATATGAACGGCACGACAGTGGACTTGGCAGTATTTGACATCAACAGATCAGAGGTCATGGTGACGAGACAATGAGAAGATGAGAGGTCAAAACGGATTATCCAAACCCACGGAGGCAAGTGAAGAACGAGATGAGATGTCCCCAACCCGACACGAATGCAGACAAGTGCCATGTTCAAGAGCGACATACTGCCGACACGACAACGATGCTGGTTCCATTTTTTCCCAACCATTTCTGGCGAGTACCCCAATTATTTTTTATAACAATCTTGAAGGGGATAGCATATGCTTGTAATATAAGTCCGCCCTTCGGGCGAATCCATCCTAGTACATTTAACGAGCCCTAGGAAGGAGCGACTCGAATACGTCATTTTGACTGAATCCAATGTCATCAGGGTTTAACGAGTCTGACAAAGGGTGAACTCGACATCTTTTCATGTTTAGAGGGTTTGAAAAGACAGCAGAAAAGTAAACTCCAACGGTCCCTTTTCGTAGATAGTTCCTTTGACCTGAAAAGGTAGAAAACAATATCCGAGAAAACCTCCTAGTCGCGATAGGCTAGGGTATTCCTTTTTCGTAAATAATCCATCCTAGCCCGAAAAAGGGGTAAACGTATATTGGGTAGATGTCATTTCGCAGCCACTTTAACGAGATCGAAACGGAAAGGGCCTTGGCAATATTTTCATGTTTAGAGTTAGAAAAGAGCTGAAAGATGACTCCTCCTGGAGGAACGAGTGGTATACAGGGTAGCAACTGGTTCCGGTAATGGTGGAACTGCTCAGAACAAGATAAAGGTCAAGAGGCTGGCTAACAAGACCACTCATCGCAGCGGTTCCTCAGGAATGGGTAAAACAACCAAGTGAAGGCATATGATCGACCACAATAATGACGATGGAGCAGGAAAACAGCGAAGGCTCATGCGGCAAAAATGGTGCAATCACTGAACACAGTCTGCAAGAAGAATGATTTCATTTTTACAAGCTTGAAATGAAACTTTGCTTGAAGTTGGTTTCATTTTTACACAAGCTTGAAACAAAGATAAACTATGCTTGAAACCGGTTTCATTTTTACAAGCTTGAAAGACGGAAACAAACTATGCTTGAAATAGTAAGCATGCCCCCCGACGTAGTGACTCGGTCGGTACATGCCCCCGAAGCTTGAGTCCATATGGGCGGATGGAAGGTTGGGTACGGATCAGAAGAAGACTGTTTGAGATTTTCGACGCAAAGACTCGAATTGAACAGGGAAGTGTTTCATTGTTTTAACGAGGTTGACACATTAAAATAACTATCCTCAGAACACCTTGTTTCATGGTTTAAGGAGCTTGACACAAGACAAGGAACTCTGCTCCGACAGACCTCATCATAATGAACAAGAATTCATCACTTCCAAGAGTTCCACTCCTGATGGAAGGGAAACATCCTAGAAGTCAGGACCCAATGCCCCCAGCACTTGATGCACAACGACACTATCACTGAGTACAGGCACGGGGTAGGTAGCCACTTAGTTGACCTGCGGTGGGGCAGATACAACGGGTGGATAAAAACCAGGAAGGGATGATGGCGGGCCATCTGCCACATTAGGACCAAAGAATGAAAGCTGATCAATGGTCATGATCCATCCTTCATGTGGAAAACAGACCACATGAAAAAGGGAGGAGACAAGTGCTCCCATGGCATAGGTGTAATCGCGCCCCAAAAGCATATTGAAATCTAAGGGACCTGGAACAACCATCACGTCATATGGACATTTTTACCTCCCAAAGTAATAGGTAACCTTGGAAGGATCCCTAACGGTTGACTCGTTCTTCTGTTAAAAGCCAACAGATTCTGCGTAACAGGCGCAAGCGGCGGTGAACCAAAAGCTTGCCAAGTAGTTGAGGATAAAATACTAACAAACGCGCCTTCATCTATAATGGTGCTGGGTACGACCAGACCAAAAGCCTGTACTGTGATCTCGAAAGGCACATAAGAAGGAAGGCAGTATCCTGCAAATCGACTCCAATCAAAGGAAGCGACCAAACTACTTGGAGGGGCTACCGTCGAATCAAGATGGTCTTCCCCTGGTGTTATGGAAGAAGAAGGAGCATCCTCCACAACCTCCATCTCGAAGGTGGGAGGAGTATCCTCCGCGACCTCCATCACGGGAGGTGGAGGAGCAACTTCTTGAGGTATATGGACAGGAGAATATTTCTCCAAGTCCGAGGAATCTGAAGAAACAAGAAGAACATGGGGGGTGTGAGATCCACTCTCAACGGAAAAGACCTGGTGCACCGTAGACGGGGCCAGTTCAACCAATCCCACGACCAATGGTTGGTCAGGGATGGATTCTTGAATTTGAATTTCCGAGGGAGCGGGATCGACCAAGGATGACTCTTGACCAATCACAGGATCAACAGGTGGAGGACTCAAAGAAAGTTGTTTATAACCAACTGGGAGGCATGGTGTAGAAACAGCCAAGTTGTCCAAAACTCTTTTGGCTTCACCCATATAAGGACAAAGGGGAATGGCATGGTGCCCTTCACACAACTTACAGGGATTGGTAATCTTACCCTGCTTCTTAGGAGCCTTAATAGCACTAGCTGAAGACATGCCCCCAACCTGACTTCCGAAAGCCAAAGGCAACGGTGGATGACCGTTGGACCATACTTCAAGCACCTTGGGAATGCTAGGGCAATCTTGAAGGAGATGGTCTCCTGTGCACAACATGCAAGGGAACTTGACTTTCCGTGGAGGGTTGGAAGTTTTATCAATGGAAGGCTTCTTAGGCGCAATAGCCGCAGATCTAGCCTCTCCTTTATTAGACTTCTTCTTCTTTGTATTCTTCTTCTTCTTCTTAGCCACCTGGTTACTCGAATCTAGACTTTCACCAGGCGAAGTAGAAGAGGAGGACGCAGAAACAGGCGAAGAAGGGGAGAGGTCCACCTTGGAATCAACATGATGTTGTTCAGACGGATGCTGCTACTGGTGGATGCTTGGAGACATTAGGGACCACGGAGGAGTTTAAGCAATGAACGAGCAAGCAGAAAACAGTTAACCCAGGAAGGGACAACGTTGCCATATAAGGAGCACCAACATTTCCAAAAGGAGGAAAATGACTAGGATTCTAATCAGAGGGGATTCCTTGGTTTGTGAACTCTGGAAAAGTTGCCATCAAAACTCAAAACCGCACACTGGCTAAAAATAAAGGCACACAATCAAACGGTCAACAAGAAAATTCTAACAAGGAGTGTGATCTCGGGTGATTTATTTTACCACATTGAAACATAGGAAACTTCACCGTTTCATGTTTTAAGAGTCGATAAATGGATGAAAGGTGACTCTATCTCTTTCAGTTTTGAAACAAGCGTGAAAGGACAAGCGCTTGATGATCTTTTCAAATTTAAAGAGTCAGATAAGATCAAAATGATTGCTCAGGAATACTAGGCAAAAGGGTGTACCAAATAACCGTGAACTCCAATATACACCTTGGTTTCAATAATGACAGAGAAATCAACCAAGGAATTTCCGTACGTGCAGGAAATCTCCCCGAATGTTGTGTTCGGTGTATCACGGGTATAGGGTGGCAGACTCGGCTTCCTATGGATAAAGGTTTGAAACCTAGAGGGGTCTCCCTTTATATACGTGACGGTACGGGGAGCACAAGTCCGTACTAGCGCTGTCTAAAGCCAAAAGGCGAACGACAACTACTAGGTTTAAAGACGCCGGAATACATCTCTAGCCTAGACCTATAAATGTGTTTCGTTAGATTTCAATGTTGCCTTAGTGTAAATTGAGTAGATTTTAAAGTTGATCTTCAATTACGTTTCAGTTTTTAGGCCCTAACGAATGTGACGTCTCAAAAATCCCCTAAATGCAAAACTACATGCCACAGTATATCATTTTGTTCGATGAAAGCTAGCTACATAAGAGTTGAGAGATTTTTACACAAACAAAATGATCAGAAGACAATCAATGATATCTCTAATGCAACTAATGAAACTAAAAACTTTTCATTTAAATTCACTAATTACTAGTAAAATCGAAAAGATTTCAATTTGCACTAATCAACCAAAAGCAAAAGAGATTTTTTTATATTTTCAATGTTTGATAGCTAGATGCACTAAACAAACCGAAAACAAATGAGAAGCAATTCGAGAAATGATATTAAGAGAGCAAAATAAACAGATCTCACTCAATGGCGCGAACAATCAAATCTCAAATAGACCAAAAGTCTCTCAAAACCAAGAAAAAGTCCCAAAGACACCAAAGAGCCGTGTGATCTAGGCCCAGAACGAAGCAAAGCGAAATTCGAATGAAAACGAAGTCGATCACTCAAAAAGCGCAATAAGATGATAGACAACTGTCAAACGAATGTAAGGAAGCAATCCCAGAGTCGACTGAACGAACGAAAACCAAAAAACTCCCAAGGGAGGCTCGACTCACAAAGGCACCTAGATGCCCTACGGCTCGTATGCGAAATCGAAAGAAATAGGCAAACAACCAAAGGATGGAGGTTACAACCAGTCAAACTAGGCTCCAGTTCACTCAAACAGCCGAAAAAACAAGATCAAAATCACAAGTCAGCCTCAGAAAGCATGAAACACAGCAAACCCTAATAGCTCACAGGATTGGCGCGACTATGAGCTTGAAATTAGCGCCAGAAAGGCAATGGCGCGGGTGATACACGGGCAACTTGCGCCAATGGGCGCGACTGTCACGCTAAAAAGCGTGCCAGCCAATTTTACTATGGAAAAATAAAAAATAAGCAATCTCAAACACAGACAGGTGATGTCAAGGCTAAAACAAAGCCAAACAAATAGGAAAAACCAGTCCAAAGAGATGACCAAGCAAGCAAGACCAAGAAATTGACCGAAAAGAGAAGACAAAAATCCAAGTTGTTCAGTCCGTAAACCAAACCGGAGATTGACTGAAGCAACGTTGATCTACTCCGCTAATGTAGAGCAAAAGCATTTCGAAGGCTATCTGGCTATGCTTCAGGCTCCGTCTATAGTTTACAAATCAAACAACAAGCTGAGTCCCCAGTGGAGTCGCCAAATTGTTGAGGAGGTAAATCCCCTCTGTGGACAGAGGCGATCCCTACTAGCCCAGATCGGGTCTAGCAATAATCAAACACGCTACAGTGCAGGTTCCTAATCATAAATAAACCGACTTGCGAGGAGGGCTTACCTGGAATCCAACGCTGTCGTTTGTAGAAGAGGTGGTTCTCCCGTTCCTTTACCTCGGTAGATCACAATCCTCACGATCTCCGTGAGCAGACACCTGCCATGCAAGAAACAACACAAACGCAAGCATAAAACCCAGTACATACAACTATATGTCAGTCAAAGAGGACATAACTCATGAAAATGATTAAGAGCAAGAGTGGAACCATAACCGATAGTCGCTTATCATTAAAGAGTCAAAAGAAGAATACAACCATAGCTTCGACGCAGCACTCTCCTTTAGCGGGTCGTCAACACAACATGTCTCGATAAAGCCTGTTAGGGATGGGACAAGCCTCTCTCTCTGGATACTTGGCAATAGTCTCCTTGCTTGGATTTGGCCTTAAGGGAATCAAGAAGGCTCTTGCAGCATAAGGATATGAAATCTCTTGGGAACTTGGAGATTAGCTTGCCATGGAGAAGAGCAAGCTTTTATAGAAGGAGGAAGGGGAGTTGGGGGATCCCTATAATTATGGGATTGGCCCTATCATCAAGGAAGCTTCCATGAGAGGTGGCAAACCACTTCCTCTCTATGGAAATCCGTAGCCAAACCTCCCAACTCAAGATAGAAATCAGTCCAGGAATTTGTTAGGATGCAACTTCCGCCTTTTATTTTTTAAAAACACCTCTTAATATGGTTGGCGCGGGTGCGGCTCTATGACAGAGCGCCAACTGGTGCTCCTTCTTTGGAGTATTTTCCCCCTTGGCGCGAGGGCTGAACTGTGGAACCGCGCCAATGGAAAAAGAGCTATTTTTAGGGTTTTTTGCAGGGAGATGTTTTCAGGGAAATTAAAGCTCATCTTCAGAGGGATGCAATGAAAGTATTTTCAAGTCTTGTCTTTGCCCACAGGTCACGGAATGAGCCCTCCAATGTGCAGGATGGGGATTGTAGGGACGGTGACAAATTGCTGTGTAACAACCATATGTTTGGGACACAATGTGAAATTCATATTTTGAATCTTGCTGTCAAAGCTATTATTGTTGAAGTTTCACAAACAAAAAAACATTGTGGTGAAGTAAAAGAAATATAATATTTTATTACAAAGGACCAACATGCATAAACAATGTGTAGAAAATTTACCAAGCTCCAACTTCTTAAGATTGGAGAAAATAGATTTGAATCACACCATGTCTTGATTCACTTATGTGGCACTATGGTTGCTTTTTCTTTTATGGCAGTTTGCTCCAAATGGCGAACATGGAGATCACCCAACACTGAAAAAGCCATGCACATCACAACTCACATTCTCAATAAGGCTTGTGGGGTTAGATTGAGTTGTTTCTTTCCATATTGAAGCCATATTTGATCTGTTACAAACTTTGTGATATGGATATTCCTATGTTTGGATACATTTATGAGCATACTAATTGTATTTTGGAAATAATTCAACAGATTCTTGAAGTGCGGGACCCTGTTTTGTATGGCACCCATGAAGGGGATAATCATCAATAGATGGGACATATAAAATACAAATTTGAATTATTTAGCCTATTCATTGAATCCAAAATATACAACAAGGCTTACTTGGCTAAATTTTGGATGGAAAGGAAAGATCCAAACAAAGACGAGGACAAGCATGCACACTTGCATCTCTCTTCCAATCACAACGGGTGGTGAGCTCCTGAAAATAGAAACTCGACCAAGCAGAAGAAATTAGAATTAAATAAGTGCATTGGTGTGGAAAAGTGTGTTAAGGGACACTACAAAGTTTCTTTACCTAAGAGTTATAGTGTGATACATAACAAGAAACCCAAAACATATGAGAAAAACAAGCGAACAACAGGACCAAAAGAGACAATGTAGATTAAAACAAAGATAGCCTTCCTTGTAAAATTATTTTGGATACGAGAGAATGAACTACAAGAATGCAAGGATCAAATAAATACGAGAAATAATAGTAAATATTAATTTCCAAAACAATTGCGATAAATTTCAATCCTATGACCCAATTAATACAAAATTATGTAGCTACAGTGTATCATTGTATGATGAACACTACGATTTCATAACGATTTACAAATGGATTGTAAATATTCTTGGATGTCAAACCTCCATGACAATCTATGTATATATTTAGTTCTTGGACAAATCTGTTGGACTATTAGGTCCCTATAATACTAGTGTATCCCCTTATTGTTGTTAGCATAGCCCCCTTATTTTTATTATTGTGCCCTTACATTATTATTGTTAGGTCGGCTAGGATTATATTGTGACCCCATGGACTACTATATATAGAAAGGAGGTTTTGTCATTTGTATCATCCAAGAATTGTTCATTTATGTAATTTAAAGGAGGTTTCCCCCTCGAAGTGACTAAATTATAAGGCATTGATCTCTCTTTTCTTCTATTTTTGGAGCTGGTTTCATAACATTTGGTATGAGAGCTTTGGATTCTAGGGTTTCGCTACTCCAAACAGGTCATCATGGAATTTTCTCTATAACTATTTTTCTACGAAGGTTCAGAAGCTGAAATTTTTACCACAAGAAGTCAAAATCCAGAGGAACGTCGTGAAAAACTTTTAGATCTTGGTCCGCAATATGTTCGGAGATATGATTTGTGGAAGTTATGGTTTTTGCAGGCTCCCGAATTTCATCTAAAAGAGGTGAACTTGGGAAAATCATCATAACTCTCTCTCTGAGCATCAGATTTAAATTCTGTAAAAAGTGGTTGAAATCACACTTATGGTAGTTTCCTATGTATCAATTTCAGAGCTGAAGGAGGAAAAAATGACATGTGGCACACCCTACAAGTCCGCTCTACTGAACCAGTCCATAATTAGGTCATTGTGGGAGATTGGGCATAACTTTGACTTGAAGCATCCAAATCAAATCAGACCTATGGAATTAAAAATAATATTCAGAGGGCTATGACATGACCAAATTTCAAATATTGAAGATCCGAAATAACAGAGATAATTTAGTTTCAATATCGAGCTCCTAAAAATCAAGAAAAATGTGTGTATTTTTTTTTTTTGAATTGCATAAGTCTTGTTTGAAAAATCAGTTTGAAGTGATTCCAAGAGCATATTGAATAATTTTTATTAGTATTAGGTTCTATAATGCCTCCAAAAAATAATTCCACACCCATTAAGCCCTCAAAAAGCTCTACTATGACGCACGAAGATGAAGAATTGCAGTGCAAGATAACAAAATTATAGTACCAAGTGCAACAAATTTCGATATTACAAAGAGAAATCAAAGCTGACATAGATGGTTTAAAAACAAAAATGGAGGCTAATTTGGATGGTTTTAAGGATCAAATGAAAGCTAATATGGATGATAAGGTAGTGGGATATCACATCGAGCATCAACAACAAGTTCTCCAACTCTCAAAGGATAACCTAACTTTTGTGCAGAATCGAATGAAACAACAGGAAGCTCAACATTGCAGCGAAAGAAGTTCTGAAGAAGTTACAGAAACAAGAACTTGACAATTTTAGAGTATCTAAGCAAGTGGAAGAACTTACCCATTAAAGATTCCACATGGGAGGATGAGAATTTTATACGAAAGCATCCAAAAATAATCAAGAATTGAGGGAAACAGTTGTTTGAAGGAGAGTGGCATGTTAGGGAATTATAATACTAGTATATCCCCTTATTGTTGTTAGTGTAGCCCCCTTAGTTTTATTTTTGTACCCCTATAGCCCCCATATTGTTATTATTGTGCCCTTACATTATTATTGTTAAGTCGGTTAGGATTATATTATGGCCCCATGGACTCCTATATATAGAAAGGAGGTTTTTTCATTTGTATCATCCAAGAATTGTTCATTTATGTAATGTAAAGGATGTTTCCCCCTCGAAGTGGCTGAATTATAAGGTGTTGATCTCTATTTTCTTATATTTTTGGAGTTGGTTTCATAACATGGACATGCATTAATATCATACCTGAGAATGAATTATGGTGTAATTATTTGGATATAGGCTACTAAGTGAATAGATCCATGTGAAATCCATGTCAATGTCCTTTCAAATTCACTGTCATAAAGTATATTTTTATTTGTTGCTGGAAATGAAGTTCTCTCCTATATATCAAATGGAACAACACTAACCAGTGTATACCAAGTTGCTAACAAAGAACACACCACTTAGACTAGAAACATCTTTATTATTAGAAATTCTAGTTTGATTTAAAAGCCAACATGAGTAACTTGGTCATATTTTAGCCTTTTCTATATTTTCTAGTCAAAATGATGAGCTCAGAGCTTCCAGACTATGTCCATTTGTGGTCCCATTACTGCTGCCAATAATCTTAGTATGTGTGCAAGTGCTAAGTCATCCTTCCTTTGGGACTATGGACAATATTAAAAACATAGAAAGAATTTGAGAGCACATCATCCTCATAACATGACACATATTGATTCATGTGTCCAGAACTTGTTACCATGATCCATAAAACCATGAGTGGAAAGAAAATATGCATCAAGGAAAACTATCTACATCAACATGAAAGGTTCATGCGTCACCAAGAAAAAAAACCATCAATGAAAATATGGAAATGGTGTAGTAGAGGGAAGCATGAGATCACCAAGAAACAAACCATCAATAAAAAGAGGGAAACAATGTAGTAGAGGGTTTGTTACCATTATCATTAAACTGTTGTACATACACATGAAAAATATAATCTCAAAGTTGGGAAACACTACATTCTCGAAGGAGAAGCATTGCTAGGTTATACACCTCAAAATGAAGTACCAAAAATGATGACCTCATCTAGTAAGGGAAGGATGGAAGAAACATCCAAAGGATAGGATGTTTTAGATGATGACGTAATCCCTTTAGTCCCGACTCCCCATAGATTATATAATAACTACAAAGGATTTTTAAAATTCACAACTAGGGCCACATTCCACTTTGGACATATCGTATGGGAAAGATTATTGCAGCACTGAATTCCTCTTTTCAAGAGGAACAAAATCGATCTAAAGATCGTCAAATTTGGACAAGTAGAAGTGGTATTTTGAATTTATTATTCCTCACATAAATTAGCAAGGTTGGCCTTATCTCCATGTCAGCTCAACATGTCCAATTGACGCGTCTCTTCGCCCTCTCCATCTTATATAAAAGAGGCACCTTTCTAAGTCATTTGGTCCATCCATGCTTGGAGAAATATCTGAGGCATCTGAGTCTTTGGGTTTTGAGATGATTTTGGTTAGCCACAAGTCTTGAGGGAACTTCTGGTCGGTACATGGAATGTACTAGGATGGTTATGCTCTTAGAAGTATTCTTGAGTTAGGTCGCAGGCATGCACCCTCTTGTTTGATGAACTAGGCTCCATTAGAAGGATGAATAAGGCCATTAAAGAAAGTTTGGGCATACCTCATGGTCTTCTGAGAACAACGAGTCCCATGGAAAGGATGGTTGGGCTAATCTGGAATCTTTTCAAGGTCACTTAAGGTCTGTCTTAGCAGAATTTGTCTTCACATACTAGTTTCATATGTTTCAAGGTTTGAACCAATGGTTGATGGAGATTGTAAAGCTCTACATCAATTCTTTCTAAGCCACTATATCTACAAGGAAGTGTGATCTCCTTTGAAGGTCATTCACATATCTTTGTTGATATATGTTAGGTCTAAAACATGCTCTAACTAGAACTACAATAATATAAATAATTGATTTCTTTGGGTTCACGGTCACCATATTGATGTCTTCTTTTGTCAATTCAGTATTAAGCTTCTTTAGGAGACAAATTTAGAGTCACTTTTCCTACCGATGATATTTGCATATCACAACGTATATCTTCTAATGTTTGAAGGCTGAATGGAAGTTCTGCCTGGGATTCTTCTTGATCATTTGAAGGGAGGTATTGATCATATTAATGGCAAGTCGTGCTTAACTCTATTTGTACTCTCATATTCTGGTGAACATTTGATATTTGATAATAAGATGAATTGATCAAGGGTTTTTCCCTGGCTTGAGCCATATCATTGTGTCATGTTGTCTTGGTGTGTTATTTGCTCTTATCATCTATGTTCTTATGTCAGTTACTCTTTATATGATTATGTATGATGTGATTTCTAATGGAAATTAAATGAATTCAATTTGGGCTAATATGGATATTATAAGTAACTATCCTCAGTAAAGAACAAACTGTCCTAAAATTAACATGGTATCAGAGATTAGGTGAGGAAAAGTCCAAGTAAGAACGCAATCACTAAGAAGTTTTTAGGGTGAAGTATTGTTATCCAGACCATGGAAGATGTAGATCTGAGGACAATAATGAAGTTATGATAGTTGTCATGGTCTTAGAATACAGATTCAAGGTTCAGATCTCTACCTTCATTAGACAATCGATCATCTACTCAAATTTACATGGAGATATATGATATTAGAAGGAACATGAGATATTGATACATCTTAATGGCCATGATATCCTTGTTCCACAATTTGTATTACGTACTCTGCAGTATGGACCAACCCTATATTCAAATATTGTTCAGACCTTGTGTGAATTTGAAAGTGTTGAATCTTGCTTTTTATTGTCGAGATCATCACGTTCATATCAAATCCAATTGAGGTGAATTCTGAATTTCTGAGGCCTGGTATCCTAGGTCTAATATAAGCCATAACGATGAATGAGAAGCTCGCAAGTGCCACTCTTGTAGTTTTATCAATGGCACCTCTTGATGTAAATGTGAATCAAAACTTGAATGTAGTGCTGACAGCATGCCTTACTATATATGTCGGTTGATATCATTCTGTCAAGAGAACATACATTGCGCTTTCCTCTGATTCCACATTGTTACCTGCTATTGAGTGCTTTCTACCAATAAGTGCAATGATCCACCAATAAACTGCCATATTCCATATTTTTAAATCTATGGAAGTAGAGTTCACCAAATCACAACTTATGCAAGTGCTATGCATTGAAGAAGCACTCGCTTGCAAACAACTTTTTGGGATTGGCATTTTGTACACAGGGTATTGAGATGTTATCTCTTGGATCATTCAAAACTAGGGCTATCCTCTTGGCATGAGTCTTTGTATATGATATTTTTTTTGGTCTTCTTCACTCCTGTGATGGTTAGTGTAGCCAAGTCCTTTAATGCTCCCATTAAGCTACTACTTCCTCAGTAGATATAGCTTGACCTTATTATATTCTTGGGCTTGGTGATATTGTTATTCCAGGTCCACGCTTGCTACAAGACATCAATGATGATCATACTGTGCTTTCATATTATGCTCTCAGAATTGTTCTCCTCCTCCTTTAAGACTTTCAAATTGGTATCTTTGCCTCAGGACTATTATGTCATGTCCCAATAACCTCAAATTATTTTATTGGCATCTGTTCTTGATGATCCCTCAGTATGGGCATCTATTCTTTCACCTTGATAATGCATGGTTATTCTACAACACAACACGTAAAGTATCTCTATGATTTGGTTGATATAAATCAAGTCTAAAGTAAGATTTTCATCTATACTCAGCATCGAAATAGGAAGAATTCATGAAGCCAAGTCAAAATATGATGTAAACCACCAAGATGGTGCCAAAACCTTACACGCTTTAAAATATTAAACTATGATTATAACTATTGTACTTGTTTCCTGTAGGTAGTCCTTGGTTGCAAAAACTACGCCACGGAACAAACTCAACCAATCTTTAGGTTCAAGCTGACCCCTAAACCAGAGGGGGCTCCCTCAATAATTACGAGGCCTTGTTTAACGTTGTTCACTGTCACTGGAAAGCAACCTATGAAGCACAATGGTCAGATTTATGGTTTTTAATTGGGGGTGATTGGCGATCAATGCACAATTCCTATTCATCAATAAATCCCTCCTTTGCAGAGTCTTTCTCAAAGTGTCAACTTCCAGCCTGATATAATGACTTAGATTTTTAAGAATTACGATAGAAGAATGTAAGAAGACTCATAATAATCAAGCAGTCAGTGTGACTACTTAACAACAAGGGAATTTGACATGCATGTAAAGGATTTCTACAATTTTTCGAAGTGTCAACTTCCAGCGTAATATAATGGCTTAGATTTTTAAGAATTACGATAGAAGAATGTAAGAAGATTCATAATAATCAAGGAGTCAGTCTGACTACTTAACAACAAGGGAATTTGAGATGCATGTAAAGGATTTCTACAATCCAACAAAGCATATCTGGAAGAAGATAGAAATGGCAAA
This sequence comes from Pinus albicaulis, assembly GCA_034641835.2. NCBI lineage: Eukaryota > Viridiplantae > Streptophyta > Pinopsida > Pinales > Pinaceae > Pinus > Pinus albicaulis. The sequence continues at coordinate 1,471,232,474 of CM076577.1, forward strand.
CAATAACCAGTTAAAAGAGGAGCTAACTCAAACAAAAGTATGATATAGCCTTGGGGCTTTAAGAATTCTGCAGTTTGATTTGTCTCTTCCTTTTGGGCCACTTTTTTAACCTGTTCAGTTCCTTTTTTTGATATGTGCTTTGAAGTACTAGGCTGATTGCCTTGTCCCTCATCCAAAACTACTCGGACACTATTTGAAATTTATGGAATTTCCTCAACTTCTATAATCTGACTATCTAAATCATCAAAACCACTATCATTAAACAAAATAAAATACTTAAGATCAGTATGTACATAATTGATAGGGTGATTGTTTGGTTTCACTTTAATAATGATCATGTACTTCATTTTTGTCTCCCGGTACAACTTCCTTAGTTGCCCAAAAATCGGGATGGTGGCATAAGATAAATCCAATTGCAGAGTACCTCTTAACTTTTCTCCCCATGACCTTGACAACAACATGCCATACCGCGGAGGTATATAAGCTACTACAACATCCATTAAGACATTTTTAGCAGGAATTTGCTCAAGTAAAACTACCAAGTCTTTTATAAGACCGAGACAACGTACTCTACCAGAACCAAAGGAGTAAATATCATGGTAAGGTAGGGTTATGTACAAGCCCAAATTTTCCATTATGGCCTTTGGCATCAAGTTATGAGAAGCTCCAGAATCAAGCATGGCATTATGGAGGATACAATGATGAACCCTCAAACTGAGATAAAATAGGGGAAATTCACTATCTTCTAGTTCACCATCTATGGCTGGATAAAAAAGGAGCTCGGGTTGATCATCTTCAATATTAACCATATCTAACATAGGGTCCACTTTCAACATTTTTGCAACATGAGATTTGTATTGGTTATTTTTCACAAGCTCAGTCAAGGGGATAGAAACTTTCAACTTAAAGATTTCATTTTCTAAGCTAAATAGATTGGATTGTTTATCTACTTCTTTTACATAAATTAGAGGAATTTCAACCTAAAAGTGGCCTCCTAAGGAAAAATAATAAAATAAGAGTTATGAATTTTGGAGGGGAAAAAAAAAACTACTTTTTTTAATTGTATTTTTGGCTTATCTCCTTATTGGTTTACTCAAATTTCAAGTTTATACATTCATTAGATGCGGAATTAAATTCCACATCCAATGAGTACCCAGTATGCATATTTTTTAGAGGAACCACCTTGATAAAAATTGCAGATACATTAAAAAATGTGTTAAACAATGCTTTTTTAATGTATTTTCAATTTTTATCAAGGTGGGTTTTCTGAGCTCTTCTCAAAGGTATGCATAATGGGTACTCATTAGATGTGGAATTTAATTCCGCATATAATGTGTGTCTAAAATTGAAATTTGAGTAAGGTTATAAGGCGATAAGCTAAAAATACAATTAAAAAAAGTTGTTTTTCTTCTTTTCCCTCCACAATATTTACATGTACCTCTTTTTAAATTTAAATCATTTTGATTCGTTTACATATTATGACATGGAAATTACATGAAATTTTCATGTGCACTTTTAGGCTAAAATTTCCTCTAATGAATGTCCCTCTTGTTGGGCTGGTCTTTTGTTGCAGAATATTTCTTTTGGCCTTCTTTCTCTGTAGATGACTGCTTGTTCATGCTCTCATTTGTAGCTGCAAGCTCCTTTCCCTTGTTTTGACTAGCTTGGGGATTTTTATTGGGTTGAGTCTCTTTTTGCTGAGTTGTCCTCTTTTGAATAGGAGTGATAGGAACACCACGGTTTCTCAATGAATATTTTCTCTGCTGTGAGCTAAGAGCATTAAGATAACCTTGTTGATAGTCATCAGATTGGACCTCCAACTCATCATCATTTGCAAGAATATAGTCCTCATCTTTCAGTAAATCTATTTTTTCAATGTATTCTTCATCCTCTATAAGGAAGATAGGTTGTACATATTCTGTGAATAAATGATTCTCTTCCAAAATATATTATTCATCTTCAACCCCTTGAGCATAATTATGTTGAAAAGGAGTGTGAATATGTTGTTGTGCTGGTTGCTCTGGAGCTCTTTGTTCCCTATGTTTAATCCTAAATTGAGGCTGATATTGTTGATCTCAGAAATTAGGATTCTGAACTTGATTTTATGGTTGCCTTTCAGTGATAGACATCCTGTCCATTATTATTTCCAAAGCCCTGATGAGAGTATCCAATTTTGCATCAGAGGATGTGGATGGTTCTTCCTTGATTGTCACCTTCTTTTCACCTTTGGTCTTTGACTTTTTTATCGTCAAATTTTCTTCGACACTAACCATGCTTTTCTGCATCTCCTCAAGTGTTGCAATACTTATTTCTCAAAGATGATATGCCATATCTGGATCAAAAGCATCTGGATAGTGCAAGAGAGCCAAACTTGGAGGAGGCTTGATATCATTGGGGATTGAGTTATATACCTAGTTAAAACGAGCAGTAAAATCCTGAACAGACTCATTAGGACTTATTTTTAAGTTGTCATATTCAGAATGAATCTAAAGTGGATTCTTTTTCACTTCCCATCTAGCTATAAATGTATCAGTAAAATGCTCCAAATTTGCTATGGAATGGGTAGTCAAATAATGGAACCATGTTTTTATATCCCCTGAGAATCTTTGGGCAATGATCCTCATTTTTTCATCACTGGCATCAATCTCTTCTAAATCAATGAAATCAATGAATTTCACTGTGTTGTCTGGCGCTAATCTCCGAGGTTTCATCAAAGAGAGGAATTATTTGACCATAGACTTGTGGTAAGGGCGCAAGTTGACCAGGTAAAACTAGAGGTGAAAATATCGCCATGAACCCTGCTGAATGTGGTGCACAAGTAACAATGGGAGGGGTAGATTGAGAAGTTTTATGAGGAGGAAATGATGTAGAATGGATGGAAGAGGTGGAAACAACTGACTGAGATTGTGTTGGGGTAAACAAAGACTCTTTTTGATACTGGATGATAGCTTTCTGATATGTATATTGGATTTGGTTGGCTAATTTTTCAAGTCTATCAAACTGACTCCAAACTTTCCTATCAAAATCTGACTCAGATTTGGATTCTTCAGATAATGTGCTATCTTCAAGCTTTAGAGAATTAAATAATATTTGAGATAATTATGTAAATACAACCTCAAGGGATCAAACACTATTTTAGACAAAGAAGTTTCTGACTTTGATCTAAAAAGAGATCATTCAAATTTCAGATCAAATGGAATATCATCAAGGGATAATATTTTTGCAGGAAGTGATGTATACCTTACCAATGAAGATGGATTTGACTGAATCTCTAGGTGTTGAGATATCTGATTTCTGATGAGTTTCTTTGGATCTTCAACAGGAGAAGCTAGATGTGGATCAAGATTTGATCTTCTGTATATTTTTGGAGCCAATGTATTCTTGTTTTTTGGACCTCAAATCTCTCCAACTTTGAATCAGCCTTCACGAACAGTAGGGCCTATCACCCACTGCCCTAGAATTCAATGAAAAGTAATAGTACACCTAGGGAAGATCTTTCACCTCGTTCTCCAGTATGGTTGCCATAATGTTAACACTCCACCAGTTCTCCAAAGGCTGAAAATGAGACTGACAAAGGTAAACACCAACCACTTTGACCTAGTAGCTAGCCCTACCAGGCTGTGAGGGATCTCTCTATGAGATCACAGTCAACGATTGACTATGATATGAAGGATATTAGGCTAGATATGATAGGCTTAGGTAGGTTTTGAGAAATTTAGGTTTTGATGTTGGATCAGGGATGAAACCATGTATCTAGGTCTAGGTATCAAAGGGTTTATAGCTACAAAAATATAAAGGAGCAAGGTAGAAGTGGATGTATGATGGCTTTAGGGTTTTGTAGGTATGGTGGTGAGTTTGAAAAGGTATATGGATTCAATGAGCATGTTCTATAATGAATTCATTAGACTAGAAGCATGAAACACAAAATGACATTTCCGTATAACAGAGCTAAATCAATAGAATTATGTCTATGAATTGTAAGGAAATCCATTGAAGATACAAGATATCAAAGAGGAGCTATATATCATCCAATAAATACTATAACAGAGAAGATACATGATCATAAACTCATTGCACATGAATTCCTAGATAATATATGCAACAACATCCTTTGATTTCTGAAAATGAGAGTGAAAGTAAAAGCTACAAGATTACAATCCTTTGATGTCCAACCAGTCAAATGACTCTGAAAATGATAGATATAGAACAAAACAACATCTCCCCTATCTCAGGGGTCGAATCCATCAATTGTGGAGATGATTACATGATATGCTCAACAAAACCCTAATGTTTAGTGGAGGTCAACCAATTCACCTCATCACAGGAAACTAGATACATTTGACCAAAATTACATTAAAAAGCATGTATTTACCCTATTTCACTATTTACCAACTCAATTATACCTCATGAAATCACAAAATAATCATCATTCATCAATTAGATAAGTAAAAAGTCAAATTAGGTCAAATAACCTTTGAAAAATGCCTTCTGGAGAAAGCGTGGCGAAATTTGGAGAAAGCATAATGTGTCTGGAGAAATTGTAGCGAGCTGGGGGAAGATGACTTTGAGAGGCCTTCTCGAGGTCAAAACCTTGAGCTAAAAGATGCTATGGAAAGCTCTAGATGTATGCTACATGATAGGCTCATCAAGCACTCAAAAAGGTTGTTTCTATCCCTCTAAAACTTCATTATCCCAAGAGTTCTTTGAAAGCATAGCGAAGCCTCCAAAAATAGGGCAGGAAGGTGATTTTTTGCATGTTTTTGGGCATTTTGACCCCCCCAAAATGGCTGACATGGCTCAACTGTTGACTAGGATTGATGTACTCATCAAGAGGAATCCAAAAATGCTAATTTTCCATCCAATGGACCCCCACAACAAAAGCATAGCGTGGCCCACGCTACGCGTTTTCCAGAGTGACTGGTTTTCCAAATTTCCAATTTAGAACAAAAATTGACAAAAATCAATTTTTTCTCTAAAACTCCTCAAAATTGGTCCAAATATGCCTGACAAAGTGTATTATGCCACTAGAGAAGCATCAACAAGCATCTCCAAGTTGTCCTCCTTTTGACTTTTTAGGGTTTCCTCTAGCTTTGCTTGCAATTGTTTGACTTTGACATTGCAAATATGATTTCTTGCATAATAGTTGTCAGCCATGTGTTTTTTCATCTTGTTGTCTCTGTTGGCCTTGTCAAGGAGCTTCTCAAAGTGAATATTGACTTTCTCAAGCCAAAACTCCCTATTCATTGATTTCCATGGCTATCCTTTCTTCAAAACTCAACTCTTCATCTAGTAGATTTTGCTCTCTTTATTTCTGCAATGCTCTTCGGAGCCCCATGGTCCTTGGCCTATTCCTTTTCACCTTCTTTTCATGCTTTTCCAAATTTTCACTATTAGCCACTGCTTTGCCTTTTACATAATTCATACTTGCTTCAAATTGAATTTTCTCTAAGGACAACTGTTTTGCCTTCAACTAATTTTTTTCTTGCTCTATGAAGGAAATGATGAAGTTTTCCCTTGCCAAGTTGTCTTTGAGTTCTTTGATCTGAGAATATTTGTTGTTGATGATCCTCTCTAGGTTTTCATGCTCTTCACTGGCCTCCAAGAATACTAAGTCAAAGTCATGCTCCTCACCATGCATAGTTGTCTCATGCTGTGAATGTAATCCCTTCTCTCCTGATGTGGGCTTGGCCCCTTCCTCAATCTAAGGAGAAAACACAAGCCTTTTGCCTCTCTCGTATGTTTGGGTGACCTCAATCTTTCTCCTCACTGAAACTATGCTAGGTGAGCCAACTTACACATGTTTAGAAGGTGCTGATGGTGAACTAGGGCTAGTAGGTTGGCTACTAGAAGACAAAAAGACATATTCATGCATGAAAGTTTCCCAAGGGATGATATTCTTTTCAAGATGGTGTAAAACAATGATTTTGATAAGAGCATGGTGGAAGAGGCTGCTTTCAAGACTACTCTTCTTATGCTGAATTTTTTCTACCATCTTTGCCAAAATTATGTAGAGGCAATATGGAAAATTGAGTGTCTCTACCCCTATGAAATGCATGAGAAGTCTGACATGATACCTATATATTCTAGAAAATCTTCCCTCACAGGTGAAGTAACTCATGATGATCTTCATGAGTGGTGTATAATTCTCAAGGAGGTGCCGAACAGGAAAAATCTTCTTCATGTGTTGTTTATAATGTCTTATGAGATAGGGTTGATAATTATGAAGGTCTAGGATTTGGTTCTTGAACCATTTTTTACCATGATTAGGTATGCATGTGTCAGCTACTATATTTTTTCATATAGTGAAAGTAACCCCTACAATTGTTACCTTGTCATTTTTGAGTTGAGTGGCAAACAATTTGGTCAGTGTGGCATGGTATTTGACCTTCTTAACTTGTTCACAAAAAGGAAGAAATACTACTCCTTGAAAAAAATGCTTTGATAGTTATGAAGAAATCATCTCAAGAGTGGTTAAGGGCTCATGTCTTATCACCTAGCCTCCCTTATTGTAAGAATTCTTCTCCTCCATTTGATGTTTGAAAGGGGGAAAAACCTAATAGGTCAAAACAGGAGAAGGGAGAAAAGGGATATGATGAGTGGGTTAGGGAAGCGATATGAGAGTAGGAAAATTTAGGGATATGGGAAAGGGTCTTAGGGAAGTATAGGAAGTGAAATGAATTGAAATGGGTATGGGAATTGAGATAGGGAATTTTTACACAGTCTAGGCTAGGAAAACTGTCCACATTGCAGAATTAGGCTAGGGTTTAGGGTTTGGGGATTTGGAAATGGAAATGAGGGGATGTGTAGGTTTTGGGAGATGGTTTAGAGTGTGAGGGAGGTTAACAAGTCTAGGGGAGAGTTTATTTATCTTGCAAACTTTGAAAAGATTGGCTAGCCACTAAAACACAACATAGGGGCCAATGAAGGGTTTTCACAATAAAAAAATGAAATTGAGTTGCAAGGAGGGGTTTTTCGAGGTGTAACTTATTTGTCTACTGATGCTAGACACCTTGAAAGCCTTCAAAAGCCTTAAAAAATTGGTTTGATGCCTCCAAGAGAGAAAACACATCGTTTGGAGGAAAGCATAGCGTGGAGCCCAGAAAGCACAGCGTGGCTGCTTTGGCACCAAATTTTTGAGTGCTTTTGGCTTGAATTTTCTGAATTTGCACTTGGTGATGAATGAGAGCTCTTATTTAATGAGGTGAATGAGAAAATGAGTTTGAATTGGCTTTTTATAGCTTGTGGTGTTCATTTTTCTTCATGGTAGTGGGATGGCCCACTACATGTCCTTTTCACTTTGCTTTGTAAAATTGTAACTTTGACACTTTCTTTGGAGATTTAGTAACATGATGAACTTATTACATTTTGAAAGCATAAATTACATTTGAAACCAAACTTTATTGAACAAAATTACCTATTACCACTACTCAATTCTCAGATTTTATGCATGGAATGACAGATTTGGTGACTAAAACCCTAATGACCTAATGGAGATAATGAACTAAATGAAATCATGATGATGTTGACTGGAGTGATGATGATAACTGAAGTGTGGAAATGATATTTCAATAATGGTACACTCAACTGAGTGATGACAAGGACCAACATGTAAATTTTTTGAAAGGAGTGGAAATATCCCTAGAAAAACTATCCAATGACCAAATTTTTACTTGAAGACCTAATGAAATGACAAAAATTTGACTTTGAGAACCTAACAAGACATGATAATAGCCCATTTGATCATTGGTGATAGGTTGAATAGACTAACACTAACAGTGTGCACCAATGTTGCTGGAGTAGAGAAAGAAATTTGACTAGGTTGAATTATACCAACCTCTAACATTTATGCAACCATATATTCAATTTCACTCTTTTGAGCATACAAATATCTATAAGGCCTGATGTTTGGAGGAACACTTCATGGAATCAAGTGAATAGAATGATCATAATCATGAATAGGTGTGATCCAGGTGGATCCAGACACACTTAGGGGTCAAAGAGGGCTCATAATAGCTCAAAAATCAAAATATTCAGATTGTTGCAAACCAAAACCAGATCGTAGTGCTTGTCACCCTGATTCCAATAGTGGAAACAACACTCAAATCCGAGCTCGTATGGTCAATTTATTCATGGTAAAATTTCAGGTCAAACTTGGCCAAGTGGCAAGCTTAACGAGGCAACAAATTGACCAAGACCCAACGCATGTAATCCAGCCACCAGGACGGGCGAAGTTGTTTCCTACCTAATTTTCCCAATGACCCTTATTTTTGGAAAATTTAAAATTTTCCAGGTTGTGCGTATATATATATCTGTGTGTGTGTGTGTATATATATATATATGTGTGTGTGTGTGTGTGTGTGTGTGTGTGTGTGTGTGTATAGGGGTGGTTGGACGCCACCCCGCTACCCCCGCCAAAGGTTGAGTTATATTATATATATCAAAATATAAAGAACATGGTTGATGGGTCACCAACCCCACCGAGCCACCCACCATGTATCAATTATATTGGGTAGTCCGCCTACTTGTAGACTTAGCCCACGCCTCAACACTTGTCGCAATACAATGGAGCTGACGAGGCTGAAACCCACCCGACCTAGTGGGGCCGACTCGCCTCCCGGGCAGTTCCGTAACGACAACAACCAGCACTAACCGTCAGCCCATGCAACATAACCGCCATTGTAACCACCCAATGACACTGTGTAAAATATATGTATCAGGGTGACAAAATGGGAGGTCAGCGGTTGGAACCCGAGACCTCCCAACCGTCCAATGATTTATATGTTGTGCGCCAACCGAGAAGCCAATGACTTGTTCATTGGTAATTTCACCCATCAACAAGTTATAAAATTGACCTTCTCATTCGACCAAGGGACCACTGAGCGAATTGGAGGAGCATCGAGTGGAACCATGATTTGCAGAGTAGAGCGGAACTATGTCAGCATGTTGTTCAAGACATCATCTTTGCAAGGAATATTCTTAGATGTTGAAAATATTCCCTAGAGGTAAATTTTCACAGTAACAGAATGTTAACAAGTTTATAGTATTTTTTCTCAAAATTTCATAGGGACCACAATAGTGAACTCAAATTCTCCATCTGAGCTGTAGAAATGCAGACGCCTAGCAGTAAATAATCTTTGAATAATCTTGAGGAATCTAAAAGATTCCCTTGGAGGTTGAATTTTATCAGTGTCGAAATGTTGCAGACTTTATGCTCATTCTTCTTAGAATTTTACAAGGAGCATGATTGTGAGATCATATTTTTCATCTGAGTAGCATATCTCTAGTCAACCAGTGGAGAGAAATATTTGAGGAATCATGAGGAATCTAAAATATTCCCTAAGGGCCGAATTTTGACATTTTCAGAACCAGGCTGAGTTTATACTCATTTCTCATGATTTCACAAGGAGCGTAGTGGTGTGCTCAAAATCTTCATCCGAGCAGTGTATTTTCCAAGCCATTTTTAGGAATGAATCCTTTAGAGAATCTTCAAGATTCCCAAGGGTCAAAAATTTTGCAGTGTCGGAATTGGACAAGTTGACAGTCAATTTTACACCACTCATCGCTAGGAATTTAGTGGTGCTATTCATTTTAGTATCTGAGATTTTAATGTTTTGGCCATCTTCGAAAGTGGAGATCTTCTTTTTGATGCATTTATGTCATGATTTTCTTTTGATTTGCTGAGATGATGTTTGTCTTGTTGAGATCCTTGATTAGGATTATGTTGAGGGATACATGTTGCCACATTATTGTTAGAAGTTATTAGATTTTCATGTTGAAGGAAGACCCATTTGAGTGAGAGCTCCCATAGGGAGACCATCTTGTGGAGAGACAAGCCACTCTTGTTGAGGGAATTTTCCCATATGAGTGAGAGCTCCTGAGAACGTCTCGTTAAGAGACACACCACTTTGGTTGTGTGTATTTGTCCTTGTAATGAAAAATAACATTCCATGTACATCATCATATTTTTCAACAACTAATGAAGAGGCCTCCACTCTCTTGAAATCGGGCCCAGAGACGTAACCCACACTAGGTGAACTCTGTTATCAATGTGTTGTGTTCTTGATTTGGTGATTGTCATTATGTTTCATCTTCCTTAAATCATGCATATATGGTTTTTTTATGCTCTTTTAAATGCAATTATGCTAACATCACGAAAGTAAAAGGTTTTGGTTAATTCTGGTAGCTGAAGAGATCCAGATCAAGTTTGGTATTAGAGCAGTCTTCTCATTGATGTGAAGTGCAAGTGTGAACAATTGAATGTGCAACAAGAAAGGAAATGGAGGATGGCATATATATGTACAAGGCCTTCCTCAGGATGTCAAAAAAGGAGGAAATAATGTATGAAGCTTATGAGAAGAAAATAGAGGAACGAGAGAAAGAAAGATAAGAGGACGATGCTCCACCTACCACTGGCACATTTGGCCCAATTTCCGACGGCCAAAATTTCGCTATTGCGACACATAGGCGTCCCAAGAGCGACACTTTAAGGTTGGTCAAAATGTCATTTCCTGTCTCGTCGCATATGTGACACTTCTGATAAATTTTGGAATAGCAAAAATTTACACGACACATGTCTTCATTTAGTCAATCTTTGAATCACAATGTTTATTATCGCTAGTCCAACATCATGTGGAGACGTCGGTATTATGAAGCCGATGCCTTCCGAGAATGTGTCATAATATTGACGGCCTGTCGACGACTCTATTAGTTTTATAGAGACGGAAACAAATATCGGAATTGTGATGCGAAACAACCGTCGTAGTTGCGACGGAAACAACCGTTGGAATTTCAACAGAAACAACCGTGGGAATTATGACCAAAACAATCATCGTAATTGCGACGCGACTCCTAGAAATTGTTTTTGGGGGTAGCAGTAACCCTGAGATGATCATCCACTTTAAGAAGAAACTCACATTTGGCTTATGGCATGATAGAAGTAGTTTATAAAGGAGAAAGGAAGATGTACGCCCTCCCAAGAGAGCTAGGATGCAAGACAACTTTCTCAGCTTTCTTGCATCCTAGCCTAGCTCGCTTGGGAGGTCGGTGATCTTCGTTTCTCATTTATAAACTATTGGCATCATGCCATAAGCGAAAGTTGAGTTCCTTCCTAAAGTGGATGATCATCTCAGACTTACTTATGCCCCTACGGAGGTATCTCCGATAAGAATTTAGTACCTTTTTTATAAGGTCAAGGGCTTGTTAATTTAACAAAACCACCTTGTAATAGCCCTTTGTGTGAATTATGTTTAGTTTAAATATTGCACGTGACATTGAACAAATTTGGGGTAGCATTGCTTTACACTGCAACTTTTACATGAAAAAAAAAACTAAACATATGTATAAATTAAAAAATATTTCATTGAGTTTGCTGAAAACCACATGCAAGGGGATGCCTTAATAAGTACTATTTGGATTCTATGTTAGCAATATCATCTAAATCAATATGGCGAAAATTGCATTCTTCAGTAAATATGCTTATTTTACTTTAAAAGAATAAATTATTATAGGAGGGTTTTCTTCAACTTGTTCTTGAGAAAGAGGATTTGATTTGCATTGTTTACTTTGAACATCCCAATTAACTTATCATATATCTCCTTATATGTTCCCACATTAGAAATATATGCAACCAAATTCTTTTGAATGGAATCAATGATAATACTTTTAGATTTTACCTCACCTTTCTTGTACTTTGTCTTTCCAGCAGCAAGTGCATTTGAAGGAGGCTCCACCAATTTTTCCTGCACATATTCCATAACATCATGCTCTTCCAAATTCAAGTCCAAAGTAAGCTTCCATGCATGATAGTCGGAATTTTCCTTAAGTTTATCCTCAGATTCAAAGTCAAAACAACCCTGTCAATTTCTGTAGTCAACTGACGTCAAAACAACCTTGTCAATTTTTGGTTGTACCTTTCAATACGGATACAGATACATTACAATCAATCATATGTTGAACATATTGTATATGTACAATACAAAAAATGTACAAAAAATGGCATACCCCAAACCCAAACAAGGTTGTAAGGTGAGTATGCTTCAAACGTCATTCATGTTATCACATACAATGGAAGGTCATGCAAAGAAATTGATGCAATCATTGAGTAGGTATGACCATATGTTTGGGACACAATGTGAAATTCATATTTTGAATCTTGCTATCAAAGCTATTATTGTTGAAGTTTCACAAACGAAAAAACATTGTGGTGAAGCAAAAGAAATATAATATTTTATTACGAAGGACCAACATGCATAAACAATGTGTAGACAACTTACCAAGCTCCAACTTCTTAAGATTGGAGAAAATAGATTTGAATCACACCATGTCTTGATTCACTTATGTGGCATTGGGGTTTCTTTTTCTTTTATGGCAGTTTTCTCCAAATGGCGAACATGGAGATCACCCAACACTGAAAAATCCATGCACATCACAACTCACATTCTCAATAAGGCTTGTGGGGTTAGATTGAGTTGTTTCTTTCCATATTGAAGCCATATTTGATCTGTTACAAACTTTGTGATATGGATATTCCTATGTTTGGATACATTTATGAGCATACTGATTGTATTTTGGAAAGAATTCAACAAATTCTTGAAGTGCGGGACCCTGTTTTGTATGGCACCCATGAAGGGATAATCATCAATAGATGGGACATATAAAATACACATTTGAATTATTTAGCCTATTCATTGAATCCAAAGTATACAACAAGGCTTACTTGGCTAAATTTGGGATGGAAAGGAAAGATCCAGACAAAGACAAGGACAAGCATGCACACTTGCATCTCTCTTCCAATCACAACGGGTGGTGAGCTCCTGAAAATAGAAACTCGACCAAGCATAAGAAATTAGGATTAAATAAGTGCATTGGTGTGGAAAATTGTGTTAAGGGACACTACAAAGTTTCTTTACCTAAGAGTTATAGTGTGATACATAACAATAAACCCAAAACATACGAGAAAAACAAGCGAACAATAGGACCAAAAGAGACAATGTAGATTAAAACAAAGATAGCCTTGTGTGTAAACTTATTTTGGATACGATAGAATGAACTACAAGAATGCAAGGATCGAAGAAATATGAGAAATAATAGTAAATATTAATTTTCAAAACAATTGCTATAAAGTTCAATCCTATGACCCAATCAATACAAAAATATGTAGCTACAGTGTTTCATTGTATGATGAACACTACGATTGCATAACGATTTACAAATGGAGTGTAAATATTCTTGGATGTCAAACCTCCATGACAATCTATGTATATATTTAGTTCTTGGACAAATCTGGTGTACTGTTAGGTCCCTATAATACTAGTGTATCCCCTTATTGTTGTTAGCAAAGCCCCCTTATTTTTATTATTGTGCCCTTACATTATTATTGTTAGGTTGGCTAGGATTATATTGTGACCCCATGGACTCTTATATATAGAAAGGAGGTTTTTTCATTTGTATCATCCAAGAATTGTTCATTTATGTAATGTAAAGGATGTTTCCCCCTCGAAGTGGCTGAATTATAAGGCGTTGATCTCTCTTTTCTTATATTTTTGGAGTTGGTTTCATAACATGGACATGCATTAATATCATACCTGAGAATGAATTATGTGTAATTATTTGGATATAGGCTACTAGGTGAATAGATCCATGTGAAATCCATGCCAATGTCCTTTCAAATTCACTGTCATAAAGTATATTTTTATTTGTTGCTGGAAATGAAGTTCTCTCCTATATATCAAATGGAACAACACTAACCAGTGTATACCAAGTTGCTAACAAAGAACACACCACTTATCCTAGCAACATATTTATTATCAGAAATTCCAGTTTGATTTAAAAGCCAACACATGAGTAGCTTGGTCATATTTTAGCCTTTTCTATCTTTTCTAGTCACAATGATGAGCTTGGAGCTTCCAGACTATGTCCGTTTGTGGTCCCATTACTACTGCCAATAATCTCAGTATGTGTGCAAGTGCTAAGTCATCTTTCCTTTGGGACTGTGGACAATATTAAAAACATAGAAAGACTTTGAGAGCACATCATCCTCATAACATGACACATACTGATTCATGTGTCCAGGAACTTGTTACCATGATCCATAAAACCATAAGCGGAAAGAAAATATGCATCAAGGAAAACTATCTACATCAACATGAAAGGTCCATGCGTCACCAAGAAAAAAAACCATCAATGAAAATATGGAAATGGGGTAGTAGAGGGAAGCATGAGATCACCAAGAAACAAACCATCAATGAAAATACGGAAACAATGTAGTAGAAGGTTTGTTACCATTATCATTAAACTGTTGTACATACACATGAACAATATCATCTCAAAGTTGGGAAACACTACATTCTCGAAGGAGAAGCATTGCTAGGTTATACACCTCAAAATGAAGTACCAAAAATGATGACCTCATCTAGTAAGGGAAGGATGGAAGAAACATCCAAAGGATAGGATGTGTTAGATGATGACGTAATCCATTTAGTCCCGACTCCCCATAGATTATATAATAACTACAAAGGATTGTTAAAATTCACAACTAGGGCCACATGCCACTTTGGACAGCGCCTATGGGAAAGATTATTGCAGCACTGAATTCCTCTTTTCGAGAGGAACAAAATCGATCTAAAGATCGTCAAATTTGGAAAAGTAGAAGTGGTATTTTGAATTTATTCTTCCTCACATAAATTAACAAGGTCGGCCTTATCTCCATGTCAGCCCAACATTTCCAATTGACGTATCTCTTTGCCCTCTCCATCTTATATAAAAGAGGCACCATTCTAAGTCATTTGGTTCATCCATGCTTGGAGAAATATCTGAGGCATCTGAGTCTTTGGGTTTTGAGATGATTTTGGTTAGCCACAAGTCTTGAGGGAACTTCTGGTCGGTACATGGAATGTACTAGGATGGTTATGCTCTTAGAAGTATTCTTTAGTTAGGTCGCAGGCATGCACCCTCTTGTTTGATGAACTAGGCTCCATTAGAAGGATGAATAAGGCCATTAAAGAAAGTTTGGGCATACCTCATGGTATTCTGAGAACAACGAGTCCCATGGAAAGGATGGTTGGGCTAATCTGGAATCTTTTCAAGGTCACTTAAGGTCTGTCTCAGCAGAATTTGTCTTCACATACTAGTTTCATATGTTTCAAGGTTTGAACCAATGGTTGATGGAGATTGTAAAGCTCTACATCAATTCTTTCTAAGCCACTATATCTACAAGGAAGTGTGATCTCCTTTGAAGGTCATTCACATATCTTTGTTGATATATGTTAGGTCTAAAACATGCTCTAACTAGAACTACAATAATATAAATAATTGATTTCTTTGGGTTCACGGTCACCATATTGATGTCTTCTTTTGTCAATTCAGTATTAAGCTTCTTTAGGAGACAAATTTAGAGTCACTTTTCCTACCGATGATATTTGCATATCACAACGTATATCTTCTAATGTTTGAAGGCTGAATGGAAGTTCTGCCTGGGATTCTTCTTGATCATTTGAAGGGAGGTATTGATCATATTAATGGCAAGTCGTGCTTAACTCTATTTGTACTCTCATATTCTGGTGAACATTTGATATTTGATAATAAGATGAATTGATCAAGGGTTTTTCCCTGGCTTGAGCCATATCATTGTGTCATGTTGTCTTGGTGTGTTATTTGCTCTTATCATCTATGTTCTTATGTCAGTTACTCTTTATATGATTATGTACTATGTGATTTCTAATGAAATTAAATGAATTAAATTTGGGCTAATATGGATATTAGAAGTAACTATCCTCAACAAAGAACAAACTGTCCTAAAATTAACATGGTATCAGAGATTAGGTGAGGACAAGTCCAAGTAAGAACACAATCACTAAGAAGTTTGTAGGGTGAAGTATTGTTATCCAGACCATGGAAGATGTAGATCTGAGGACAATAATAAAGTTATGACAGTTTTCATGGTCTTAGAATACAGATTCAAGGTTCATATCTCTACCTTCGTTAGACAATCGATCATCTATTCAAATTTAAATGGAGATATATGATATTAGAAGGAACATGAGATATTGATACATCTTAATGGCCATGATATCCTTGTTCCGCAATTTGTATTACGTACTCTATAGTATGGACTGACCCTATATTCAAATATTGTTCAGACCTTGTGTGAAGTTGAAAGTATTGAATCTTTCTTTTTATTGTCAAGATCGTCGCGTTCATATCAAATCCAATTGAGGTGAATTTTGAATTTCCGAGGCCTGGTATCCTAGGTCTAATATCATCCATAACGATGAATGAGAAGCTCACAAGTGCCGCTCTTGTAGTTTTATCAGTGGCACCGCTTGATGTAAATGTGAATCAAAACTTGAATGTAGTCCTGACAACATGCCTTACTATATATGTTGGTTGAAATCATTCTGTCAAGAGACCATACATTGCGCTTTCCTCTGATTCCACATTGTTACCTGCTATTGAGTGCTTTCTACCAATAAGTGCAATGATCCACCAATAAACTACCATATTCCATATTTTTAAATCTATGGAAGTAGAGTTCACCAAATCACAACTTATGTAAGTGGTATGCATTGAAGAAGCACTCGCTTGCAAACAACTTTTTGGGATTGGCGTTTTGTACACAGGGTATTGAGATGTTATCTCTTGGATCATTCAAAACTAGGGCTATCCTCTTGGCATGAGTCTTTGTATATGATATTTTTTTTGGTCTTCTTCACTCCTGTGATGGTTAGTGTAGCCAAGTCCTTTAATGCTCCCATTAAGCTACTACTTCCTCAGCAGATGTAGCTCGACCTTATTATATGCTTGGGCTTGGTGATATTGTTATTCTAGGTCCACGCTTGCTACAAGACATCAATGATGATCATACTGTGCTTTCACATTATGTTCTCAGAATTGTTCTCCTCCTCCTTTAAGACTTTCAAATTGGTATCTTTGCTTCAAGACTATTATGTCATGTCCCAATAACCTCAGATTCTTTTATTGGCATCTATTCTTGATGATCCCTCGGTACGGGCATCTATTCTTTCACCTTGATCATGCACGGTTCTTCTACAACACAACATGTAAAGTATCTCTATGATTTGGTCAATATAAATCAAGTCTAAAGTAAGATTTTCATCTATACTTAGCATCGAAATAGGAATAATTCATGAAGCCAAGTCAAAATATGATGTAAACCACCAAGATGGTGCAAAAACCTTACACGCTCTAAAATATTAAACTATGATTGTAACTATTGTACTTGTTTCCTGTAGGTAGTCCTTGGTTGCAAAAGCTACACCAGAAAACCAACTCAACCAATCTTTAGGTTCAAGCTAACCCCTGAACCAGAGGGGGTTCCTTCAATAATTACGAGGCCTTGTTTAACGTTGTTCACTGTCACTGGACAGAAACCTATGAAGCACAATGGTCATATTTATGGTTTTTAATTGGGGGTGGTTGGCGATCAATGCACAATTCCTATTCATCAATAAATCCCTCCTTTGGAGAGTCTTTCTCAAAGTGTCAACTTCCAGCTTGATATAATGACTTAGATTTTTAGGAATTACGATAGAAGAATGTAAGAAGATTCATAATAATCAAGCAGTTAGTCTGATTACTTAACAACAAGGGAATTTGAGATGCATGTAAAGGATTTCTACAATTTCTCGAAGTGTCAAATTCCAGCCTGATATAATGACTTATATTTTTAAGAATTACGATAGAAGAATGTAAGAAGATTCATAATAGTCAAGGAGTCAATCTAACTACTTAACAACAAGGGAATTTGAAATGCATGTAAATGATTTCTACAATCCAACAAAGCATATCTGGAAGAAGATAGAAGTGGCAAACAATAACCAGTTAAAAGAGGAGCTAACTCAAACAAAAGTATGATATACTAATCTCTTTAAACAATTATAAATTTGCAAGGGATTCTAGAAAGATTGAAACTCAATCTATTCTGACCCAACTCTTCTATGTAACTCTGGATATGTGCAGAAATAGATTATAGAAATATGGAAAAACAAAAGAGAAACACAAATTTTGTCAAACCCAGAGCTGAAATACTCCAATTAGAATTTCTGGAAAAAGAGTTTTACAAACTGAAGCGATCTTGGTCTCAAAAGCCCACACTTTTCTTATTACAAATGATCAAATATATAGCAAGTATAATGAGCTAGCTATTGCTAGCTTTTAGGGAAAAAAAATAAAATATAATTTATTACCAACTTTCTCAAAAATAAAATTCAATAAACTAAATATAAGAAATGATTTGGGAAAGAATTTGGAAATGTTGGAGCTGCGGATGCCAAATGGTCTTTTAATCTGGAATTGATCCTTTGAATATGTTGATCTTTTGCCTGAAAATATTGATTAAAAAATTTGAATGCTAAGTACTCTGCCACCTTTTAGCTCGATGTCAGATTATGGAGCTAATTACTATATTCGAGGAAGCAAATCTTGATACATGCCATTTATCTTTAATCGCTCAAAAATTGCTACACGAACTTCTACAAATCCGTATTTGATTGCCAAAAAATGGCTTGAGATTTGGATTTGAATAAATGTATGTTATGACACCAACACTCCATATATCAACTTCCACATATCAACTTCCACTATATGATCGATGTAGAACTTCCAGCGCAACATAATATGCGCTGTCCAATATATCATTCATGTCAAAATATGGGTCCCTAGATATATTTCCTTGAATGTACCGCTGCTAATTTTTCTCCTCAGTTTGTATTCCCCCCCGCCAACCTTTGGCTCCAGGTCTGGCTCAAGAGATAATGTAATAATCTATAGATGTTCATGTAATCAAAACCAACAAAAAAAGTTGATCATTCAATGCTACCACCTTTGATTTAAGAACATTGATAAGTTCAGTTGCAAAAGGTATTTGTGATCCTGAAGCATTGTCTAGACTCCATACGATCCATCTAATTCTTTTAAGGCTGGTGGCCATATTATCAATATAGATAAAATAGTCCTCCGCAGGAGATGCGATAATTAAATCTAGGTTGTTCAATTCAAACATGCCAATAATATTCCATAAATTTTAAGGGATAAAAATGGTGCGTAATCTTCTTCAAAAATTGCTCCTTTCAAGAATTGCAATGAAGTCCATGCAAGATCCTTTATTTCCTTTCTAAACAGAGTCTCTTCAACGGGATCAATATCATCTGGCAATGCAACACAACCCCACTACTGTCTCTTATATTGCATTGCAAAAGGCTCCCAAATATCCAATACTTTGGATCAATTGAAATCCTCATGTAAATTTTGCTTTGCCCTCTTAATTTAGAGGATGATTATAGAAATGACCTAGGCAGCAACATGAAAAATGTCATTTGTTTCATCTGCACACTGTTTAAAATTGCGTAACTCATCTTTGTTTTTACAAAGAGAACCCTTCCCAGTGCGAAGTACTGATCGAAACTTTTCCCAAGCATCCTTAGCACAAGAAGTGCTGCAATCATATTTCTCAGAACATCCGTAAATGCAATTTATGACAGTAGGGAACAGAAATCTCTCTGAATAAGACAATTTTAGTGTTCCTTACTATGTCCCTTCATCAAGGGTAGAGCTAAATGGATTGGGTAAACCGTTCCATTGAGATTAATTCAGATAACCAGGTCCAAATATTTAACATTTAATTCTCCAGTTGTCCATTTTGCAGAAAACGGCATTGAACATATGCCTTACAGAAAACTAGCAAAATATCTGTATTGGCTCACAATTTTGGCAAAAAAATTCCGCGTTTGAGCAAATTGGGATCATCCTGCAAAAAATCCATGTTCCAGCTTTTTCAATTTTGACTTAAATTTCCCAGAAATGGAACCCGAAAATCAACTCTGGAAAATATTGCGTTTTTGGTTTTATGATGGAATCTGGCATTTATGCTTATCCGATTATTCTATAGATTTAGCATTTTTAATCAAAAATCGTTTCTCATATATATGCTCTTGCTCTCTGATCTTTCCAGTCAGTTGAATTCTAGAAATCTGAAATGATGCCATTGGCATAACCTACGCAGCTTCCATTGCTCTTCGCAGATCATTGTATTGAATACAAATACATGGTGATCACCCATGTTAGCACCGCTTGTATGAAGAATGTAAAGGTGAAGCTCCTGTAGTATGGTAGCCATGTGGACAGTGATGGCACCAAGGGAATGGCGCTCAATAGGGGAAGTGAAACACTTTAGATGGCTTCCAATCATGATGGATGGCTTTGAAAACCATATTCCGAATCCTCTTATGTCTTGAATCCATCTCTGGGCTATCATGAAAACCACAAACGGATTTAGGAAGGTGTCGGCCGTGATAAACGGTTTGATGGCTGGGGTGCGAACAACTTCAGATGCTGCAATTTGATGTTGAAAAGAAATCAATATATGTGTCGATTCTTTTGGCAATCTCGGCCATTCAAAAATAATGAGACCGTGCTTCAATGCTAGAATTTAGGGTTTTTTTAAAATTAAATTAATTTTATTATATAATTTAAATTTAAAACATATATTTTCATAAAAATTATAATTTTTATAAAAATAATATATTTTAAATTAAAAATTAATATATAAAATTAAATCTTTCAAAAGCATAATATATCTTTCAACATGTTAACTTAATAAAAAAAATGACCTTTTTTTAAAAATATAAAATTTTGGATATGCCAAAATATGTTACGACATTAAAAATATGTTATTTATTCATATGAAACTTCAATTGGTAAAGGAATATGGTTTTAGCCATAAAGCGAATAGCAAAGCATCGCACATAGAGACATAGTGTTGAGTTAATATGTATGGTTTCACCATCATAGAGAGTGAAGGTTTATCAATTTCGGGATTAATTGAATCGTCGAGTATTTAACGTGTTGAATTTTTTTTGCATTTAATGAGTTAATTGTTTTCTTAGTTTTTTGATAGTTGTTAAGTATTTCAGTTAATATAATCATAGATATTTTTCACAACATGAAGTGGTCTATTTCTTAACAGGATTATAAAACATTTTGAAGGTTTTATCAATTTTATCTTCACAGTAACAATCCCATGACATCATACATGATGGTAAATACTAATACTTGCATCTGAATTTTTCAATTTTTGGTCTCACCGGTTCATACCCTCAATTAGAGAAAAATATTCCAGCAGATCATTGTCTGTAGGTGTGACATCAACCATACTAAAAAGAAAGAAAATGTTGATGTCGTGATTTAAACAACTTATAAACTGCCAAAGTATCAAAAACCCATGCCAGAATCCAATTCCCAGCAAAGTTTAAGACTAGTTACTACCTAAAGACTTTGCGCACATGGTCCCAATGTGCCTTCTTCGAAGCCTCAGGATTTCTCCTTGCAAAATGAAGAAAATGTGCTACAACAAGAATGCTCTTGATTGTTTCCTCAAAACTTTTTCTTGGCTTCTGTAGTTGGATCCTGAAAGATAAAAATAAAAAATGCTTAGGATGACCAATTCAGCTACTTATAAGGATTAATATATGCACATGAAAGTGGAGCCATTTTCTAATATACAGACAAATACTTTGTTATACAATAGACAATTCCTCTTACCAAGCTCCTTCTTTAATCTTAACAGATACCACAGGCCTTTGCTCCTGAAGAGTTAATTTCCATGCAACATCTTGTTTATAGAATTTTTGTAGTCCACCATTTGTAGTGCCCTCTAAGAATAGCTGCTTCTTGGGACCATATTTATTCTCATCTCCATCCCTGTCAATGGGTAACACTGTGAAGGAAATTGGTTCTTGATTTTCATTGGTAAAATAGAAGTTGTCAACAACCTTTGGTATGACCTCTCCCTCATCATTAGATGAATTTCTAGAACCTTGGGCAGCTGCAATTTTTTTCCTGGTGTCATTAATATTGTTTCCCTTGGCTGCATCTTCAGACTTTTCAATATTCATTTATGATGTAGTACCCTGATTTGCCATAGCACCAGGATAAACTTAAATCATTAACCTTCACCATCTTGATGTTAAATCTAGAGTGGACCAAAACAATAAGACAAATTTTTAAGACCCTTGATATATATATTTCTGCTAGGATGTCTTCAACAAACAAAAATGGATTTTTACTCCATGCGACTATAGACCAAATCCAAAGACTTTTTATGCTTAGAAATATAAACTAGAAACAACCAACAAAAAAACCGGATCACCAAAATGTGATTGTTTGTATATGACATCTTGTTATTAGGTCATGGATTGGAAGTTGAAATTCAAAATTTGAGCTAGATTCTAGACCTATTTAGGAAAGCTACATGTATGTTCATAAATGAGTAGAAATTTTGTATTCTTTATAAAAAACTTGACGATGAAGTTCAGGAACAAGAGAAGGTCAGTTTATCTTTCCCACGGAGACCTTTTGACGAGGGTTAAAGCCCAATGCTTATCGATTTGTGGATTGGCTATGGGAAATAAAGAAGGTTGAGGTTTGTATATCCATATGGGCAAACAATTTGCTATCTAGATGAGGAAGGTTTATCTTGGTCAAGTCAATTTTGGAAATTATCCTTGTAGATTGGACAATTAAAATAGTAGTTTAGAAAGGAATATTGTTAAGAATAAGGAAGGTTAGTTTTCATTTTTTGTAGCCTGGTAATAGGTAAGCCGATGTGATTACACTTGTTAAACTGGACACTCTTGTGAAGCCAAAATAGTGGGGGGGTTGAGACCTTAAAAAAAAAAAATCGCCCAAGCCCTAGCTATTTGGAGCTTATGGAACGTGACATAAAACTCAGGCCTTTGGGGGTGGGTTATTTCTTCAAAATACATGTCAAAAGACTTGAAAATGGAGCAATGGTTAATGATAACACACAAATCCTCAAGAAATGGTTCAGTTGTCTAGAAGGTTTTTGCAGTGTCTTTCCCATCAATTGGGCCTTGAGTGGCATGGAAATTTGGAGATGAATTCTGTATGCATATTGGAAAGGACTCCTGGTTGTAGGAATAGGAATCGATTATGGCATCTCAAATGATCTGCTACGGGTCCTCCACTCTCGAGGCATTCATAAGCTAGCTAATGCAAATGCTAAAAATCCCCAGATTATGGGAAGGGAAGGGTGGTAGCAATATGGGATTTAAGGCTTGAAGGATAATTTGTTTTAGAATGGCATAACTTGTGAACATATTATGCTTTGTTTTTGTCAGGTTAAGGGAGGATGCAAAGGATACACTTTGCTGGTCAAAAAAATCAAGGAATAGGGGCTTTACAACAAAATTAGGCTATAAAGCTCTGATGGAAGTGCACTCATAGGAGGAAGTGAAATGGTTGTGGGAAAATATATGGAAATTCCATGGTCCTATCAAATGCAAAATCTCTTTGTGGACAACACTAAAAATCAAAATTGTAACTTAGGATACTGGTCTCAAAAGGGGGTGGTGTGGCCTTAGCCATTTTCCCTTATTAAAATCTACAACCAAAACAATGACTCATTTTTTTATTAATTTTCGTTATGAAGTGAAGGTTTGGCAGGGGTTATGGAAACTTTCTCTCCAAAATCGAAATGGGATAAGCCATCTATAGAAGAGTGTGTACAGGAGTGGATGTAAGATGGGCGAGTTAGAGAGTTTGAATCTCTACCTAGGATAATGATTCACAATCTGTGGTGGAATCGCAATGTAAAACTATACCAAGATAAATAAATTCCAAAGGAGAAGACTATTTACCTGGTAGTCAAACTAGAATGGAGTATAAAATGGAGCCAAAGAAAAATAAACAAAGGGTGTTGATTATGTCAGAAAATGAGTACGACATCCCATGGGCTTTCTTCAATGGAGCCAGCAAGAGAGATCCTCTTGTTTGTAGAGTTGGGGAGATATTTTTCAAAAACCAAATTCATTACTATCATATAAGATACTCTCCAGTTAGAGGATCTAACTCAAAATCTGAGTTTGCAGGTCTCTGGGTTTTGTTACATTCTATCAATCAGGATATTCAAAAAAATGAGATTATGGTGGATTCAAAACTAGTCATTGGTTGGGCTCGCATATTTTGTGAATATCATCACATGTTGGACTCAACTAAACTTACAAATTTCCCGGATCATTTATAAAATCATTTGGAATGAACAATATATCTTTAATGTTTGTCCTTAAATTTCCATGCCAATATCTCAAAAAAAATGATATGCACCAGACCAATTTCTCAAAAAAAAATGATATGGACCATGTTCTTATCCCATTCATGGAAGCCATAACAACAACAACCAACAATATAGAGCAATAGAGGAGCAATACAAGCTGAAAGAGTTAAAATACAGAAGCATAAAATTAGATCTTACAGCTCATGGCTTATAGAATTTCTAGAAGTTGTATCTAGGTCTCCAAGATTTATCTATGAATATCCTGGCAATAATTTCTGTTAGTCAATAATTGAAATAATAATAATAATAATAATAATCCAATTTTAAGGTCACGACCAAGCAAGGCACCAAATTGTTGTATGAGATCCCTTTGTTTGTGGGACAAGGGACCCACCTCCGCATACCAATTTGACTGCTAAGTCTACGAAGGTGTACATACTCTACCCCCCTCTAGTTTTGAACTTGTGACCTCTTAGAAGGAAACACATGCTCTTAACCATTAGGCCAACTCAAGCTATATAAGCCATAAACTGAATAGGCCTTAGTCCAAAGTCAATTCCTTCTCAGTCTACGTATAAAGGATGCATCGCATTATCTATACAAATGCTTTATACCTGCAACCCAAGGCCTTTTCCATAGGCATAAAGCTACACGACCTGGAAATAATGGCAGTTCCATAACTTGCATCTACCAATATTGGGCTGAAGATCCGATGGTGAAGCTCGATATTGGGTCTTCCACTGGTAAAACCCCATTTTTCATCTCTTTGAAATCTCATTTTCTCTCCAACCTTGAGAAAAGCAAACATATACTGTAAAGGAAGATTGGGTTGGGCGGGATTTTGTAAAGAAAAATTTATGGTTATCTTTTTTTTAAATTATTTTCATATTCGTCGGTATAGACAGAGATAACATGGACGTTGCTATAGTGACATTCTATTCTATTACTGTCACTATTGCGACACCCTAGCTAGGTGGGTCGCAATAGTGACTCTTTTTCATAGTGTCAAAAGAGCGAAAACATCTCCATCGGGGTTGTAAGAGCAACACCATGTGGCAGAATTAAAAAAATTGAGAAAAATTGGAGAAATTTCTGACAATACGTCAACTCTGTTGAAACTAAAGTGTCGGAAAATTTACCATATGTACTATAGTACCCACCTGAGTGTACATTCATCTTCTTGTGACCTATCAGGACACTTGTGGTGACAAACCAATTGAATATTATTTTCATGCTTTTAGAGGACCAAAATATCCTCAGTGGGGAGGAATGAACCAGGTGGCTCCAAACACACTCAAAGGTCAAAGACAACTCATAATAGCTTAAAAATAAAAGTGGTAAGATTTCTCACAGACCATAACCAGATCGTAGTGATCGTCGCCTTGATTCAAACGATGTGAACGACACTCATATCTGAGCTTGTATGGTCAAGTTATTTGCTGTCAAATTTCGGGTCAAACTTGGCCAAGTGGCAGGCTTAACGAGGCAACAAATTGACCGAGACCCGGCGCACGGAATCCGACTATCGGGATGGGAGAAATTTTTTCCTACATAATTTTCCCAATGACACTTATTTTCGGAAAATTTAAAAATTTCCAGACTATTTAATAGGGGCAGCGGGCTACCACCCCCACTGGAGGTTGTGTTATATAATATATAACAAAATATAAAGAACAGGGTCGACGGGTCACCACCCTTGTCGAGCCCCGCACCATGTATCAATTATATTGGGCAGGATGCCCACTAGCAGACTTGGCCCATGCCTCAACACTCGTCACAATACAATGGAATCAGCGGGGCTTGAACCCGCCCAACTTGGTGGGGCTGACCTGCCTCTTGGGCGGTTCTGTAATGATGCCAACCATCACTAACCACCATCCCAAAAAAAGTAATAGCCACTGTAACCACCCAAAAACATCATTCCAAATATATGTATTAGGGTGCCAAAATGGGAGACCCACGATTGGAACATGGGACCTCCCAACCGCTCAATGCTTTAAATGTCGTTAACCAACCGAGAAGTCAATGAATTGTTCGATGGTAATTCCACCCACCAAAAAATTATAAAACAAAACTTCACATTCAACTGGGTGGATTCCAAGCAGATTAGAGGAGTATAAATTGGAACCACTATTTGTAGAGAATAGAAGAACTATGTCGGCACGCTATTCGAGACGTCATCTATGCTGTTAATATTCTTAGATGTTGAAAAGATCCCTTGGAGGTAAATTTTCATAGTAATAGAATGTTATCAAGTTTATAGTCATTTTTCTCAAAATTTCACAGAGAGCAAGATGGTGAAGTCAGATTCGTCATCTGAGCAACATAAATGCAGGTGCCTAGCATCAAAGAATCTTTGAAGAATCTTGAGGAATCTAAGAGATTCCCTTGGAGGCTGAATTTTTCCAGTGTCAGAATGTTGTCGAATTTATACTCATTCTTCTCAGAATTTTGCAAGGAGCATGATGGAAATATCATATTTTGCATCTGATTAGTAGATATCTAGTCAAAAAGTGGAGAGGAATATTTGAGAAATCATGAGGAATCTAAAATATTCCCTAAGGGCCAAATTTTGACAGTTTCAAAACCAGGCTGAGTTTATACTCATTTTTCTCATAATTTCACAAGGATTGCAGTGGTGTGCTCAGAATCGTCATCTGAGTAGTGGATTTTTGAGCCATCTTCAGGAAGGAATCTTTAGGGGAATATTCAAGATTCCCAAGGGTCCAAAATTTAATGTTGTCAGAATTGGACAAGTTGAAAGTTGATTTTACACCACTCATCGCCAATAATTGAGTGGTGCAGTCCATTTTAGCATCTGAGATTTTCATGTTTTGGCCATCTTCAAAAGTGGAGGTATATGATGCAGTTATCTCATGTTTTTCTTCTGATTTGCTGAGATGATGTTTTTCTTGTTGAGATCCCCGATTAGCATTATGTTGAGGGATACTTGTTGCCACATTATTGTGAGAAGCTATTAGCTTTTAATGTTGAAGGAAGATCCATTTGAGTGAGATCCTATAGGGAGATCATCTCGCGGAGAGACAAACCACTCTTGTTGAGGGAATTTTCCAATATGAGTGAGAGTACCTGAGAACGTCTCGTGGAGAGACACGCCACTCTGTTTGAGGGTATTTTTCCTTGTAATGAAAAATAACATGCCTATACATCATCATATTTTGCATCAATAATGAAACTACCTACACTCTCTTGACACCAGACCCGAAAACATCACCCACACTAGGTGAACCCCATGATCAATGTGTTGTGTTCTTGATTTGTTGATTATCATTATGTTTCATATTCCTTAAAGCATGCACATGTGGTTTTTTAATGCTCTTTTAAATGAAATTCTTCTAACATCACAGAAGTAAAAGTTCTTGGTTAATTCTGCTAGCTAAAGTGATTTGGATCAAGGTGAGAGGACTTTGCAAGTCTCAAATACCTTGGTGTGATTTTCTAATACTTTTTGGAGATCTGGAGAAATAAATTATTTCAATGTTTGAACCTCTAGTGAGCATAATTGTGAATTTACACCTCAATGTTATTTCTTCAAAATATTTTTCATGCCATTAGAGTTGATTATATTCCTTGGTTTCCCTATGATGCCCCTTAATTCAATTTCATTTTGTTGGTGAGTGATCAAGTCTCGCGAGCCAGACCTAGGTTCAGGAGTTGTGGCCAACACAGGAATCCACTGTAGTCTAGGATCACGCTGGCATTATCACCCTACTCTGGAGAGTAGAGAGTCTCACCCGAGGCATGCCGCGACCACATGCAGGAGGGGAATAGACCAATGGCAAGGAACAGATCCGCAATTCATTCTTATCAATGATTAGATTTCATAAATAGAATCACATACGCAATAGCATTTAGAGAGCATACAGATATTACACAAATGAAATTTTAAAGCATCTCAACCAACACACATTCATGTGAATCACACAAATAGATAGTAACCTACAATTATATCAAGATCTTGGCCGAATCCCCAGTTACATAGCTTTGCAATGGGCTTACAAATCTAATACATATGCCTTGCGGAACAGAGATGTACATCAATAGAACCCTAGGAACTACAGAGACCTCATCCACAATCTGGGTTCCTGCTGCAGCATGCGTTTCTTCTCCTTCAGTTGCTCTCTCCCTTTTGATTTCTTCCGGGTGACGGCTATTTATTCACCCGCTGTTGCGACTGTTAGTTCTTCTTATGTCCTTCTTCAGCTGCTTCTAGCTTTTCTCTGATCATCTGTGTGTTCCGCTTGCGTTCTTCTGTTGTATCTTCTCCTTATTTGTACTTATGCATCTAGTTTCCTCCGTTATGTGCCTGTTCCTTCACAACCTTGGTAGTTCCGCCGTTTGATGTGGTTGTGACTTGGTTGTGGCTGCCATGTGCCCTCATTCCGCAACCCCAAAATTTGGCCGTTATTTCAAAATCAAAACGTTCAAAACAAGGTTTTCAAAACAAGGGCCCCAACAGGACCCAACCACAGTTCCTTGACTCGTCCCCGAGTCAATCAAAAATTACGGTTTCTACCTCCATTTCCCTGCTTGACCCCGTGCCTTGTTCGCCCTGTGTGCCTTCATCCTGTGCTCATTCCTGCTATGCGCCTTCAGCTTGTTCCTGTCCTTGCTGTGCGTCTTCAGGCAGCTGTTCAAACAAGGGCCCCAACTCCGAGACCCTTTGGAACGCTGTAGCTCAAAGCTTAGTAAAAGCCGACACAGCTTGCTGCCACCCCTAGATGAGAGATTCTGTGTCCTCAGCGAGCTTGGTGACAGCAGCCTCCTCGATGGGCGTTGGGACAGCTCCAAACATTGTGCTGATCTGGGTCTCGGCTGCCGCTGCGAGCTTTTGTATGGTCCGGGCGCTAGATTGAAGGGGTGGCCGGAGCTCACGAATGACGCGTTTGGCCTCCTCCAAGAAATCCTCTGTGTGTTGGAGCTGTGCCTCAAGTTCATCAGCCTGGGCGTATAATTGATCCAGCCTTGCGGGGTCCGTAGCCTGTTGAATTTCCCTTGAAACCTGCTGGAGTTGGGCTGCAATCGGCTGGGTCTTGACAGTGAGGGCCAGGGAGCATTCCTGAAGGCCCTTCAGGAGGTCACGAGCCTCTCATGCCGTGGAATTAAGTGCTTCCTACATCTGAGATGCTTGGCCCTGCTTGGCGGTCACCTGGGCTGAATAGTTGACCTCGGGCTCAGGCGGCACGGGACAGGTCGCTAACGCCGCACTGAGCTCGTGATTCTCCCGGTGTAATTCCTGAATGGCGATGCAGAGGTGGATAGCTTGCTCGGAGAGGCTAGCCGCAGCAATTTCGGGAGGCAGCAGAGGGTAATGAGGCTTTAGGAAGGGCCAGAACTCAGAGAACATCTGGGTGACATTGGTGATCATTGCTTCCATCTGCTCCCGTGCTGTTCAGAGTTGGTCGCGCTGTTCAGTAAGCACGGAAATTTGGTGTTGCTACTCGGCATACTACTGCTGGAGTCCCAAATGTAATCTTTCGGCTTGCTGGGCCGCCCTTTGAATCAGTAGGTACAGCTGAGCTGGATTGTCAGGCTAGAAGGTGGCGGTCCCAGAAGCGCTCTGTGCCGGCATTCGCTCCGGCAACGGTTGCCCACCGGCAACTGTTCGAGTGACATGCTCAGGAGGTGAGAAGGGCGTGGCCTCTGGATGTGCAGAGTCAACCATATTCAGATCCGACGGTTCTTGCTGATCAATGTGGGCCGATTGTGGAGGGACTGTGGCCTCAGGCAGAACCTCGGCAGAATCAGACCCGGTGCGCAGCTGCTGTGTGAATATATCAGTGAAAGGAGGGTGGGGTTCGACCGCTGGGTCGATCGGTGGTATGATTATGGCAGCACCAGAGTCAACCTCAGCCTCGCAGTTCCCACCCATGAGTTCCCGGATAATGGGGTCAGACACCGTAGCTGAGGAATTAGACGGGGCGGATGAAGTGGCAGGTGGATGAACGATGGATGGAGAGATGGAAAATGTGGTGGGGGAATGTGGCAAGTAAATGTTGATGAATTCGGATGGGTCGATGAGGGGTTCCTCTTGAATCAGTACCCCTGTGCTTGGGGGCGGTGGTGGATCATCAGCAGTGAGGTCCACCACCGGATTTGCCTCGGTGGTGCGGGCCCTCTTAGCTTGAGGGGCCTCGGGTGGATCCCTAGGCCCGCTCGTCTCACCCATCGGGGTCGTGAGTGGATCAGTAGAGGTAAAAAAGATAGTGGGGATGGGGGAGGTGAGTGGAGCGGTACGGGGGTGCGAAGTGGAGCGAGTGAGCTGAAATTCAGAAAATAAAGGAAATGGGGTAGCACTGCTAGAAATAACCTGAGCCGCCACATTGAAATTTTGTACCTGGTTGTTGAAGTGGCGGACGACGGGGATGAGCGGTTCGAGGATCTCTTGTGATGGCGCTGCCACCTCCGTCTCGGCAAGCTGTTGCACTGATACCATCTTGTCAAAATTGTATCTGGGGAGCCAATCCCGCATGTGCTTCGTGACCCTCAGCCATGAACAGACTTCACGATGGAAGGTAGCATCGTCCAACTGAAATCTCAGCGGCATCATTTGGAAGGTGTCTGCCGGAACGCAAGTAGGTCGAAGGTAAGTATGCTTGTGACTTACCCCGAACCACACTTGCTCGCTATATTCATCCAATAGGTTCCTCGGCACCCGTTGCTGGCATGCCACCACATCCGTCATTAGCCGGTACCATGACCGAAACGCATCTGCATTCACCAGTTTGGTACTGGGGTCATTTGAGACCTGCCATGGAGTGAATTTCATCGTGAGGGGCTGCCCCTCGGGGATCTCTGTTGGGAACCGGATGTGTGGAGTGTGCCATTTCCACATGGCAAAAGCAATAATCAAATAGCCATAAATAAAAGTAGTGGCACGCTTATAATTCTCCTCGCACGCATCGAACATCTCTTTTAATAAGAAGGAACACCAATTCAGTTTGGTGCCTTGGACACAATGTTCAGCAATAGAAATAGTATCAAGAGTGCATTCGCCCTTGGTGTAATGCCTCATTGTCTTGCTGGAAATGAGGTAACAGGCGAATCGAATCTCGGGCTTGTTAATGAGGTCGATCTTGGCTCCTTTCCCCCCCCTGCGAGTGCCATATTTCGCATAGAGGTCCGCATCACCTGACTTGCGTGCGCGCTTGGAGGAGTTCTGGCAGGCCGTTGAGACGTCAACGCCCGTCTGCGAAAGACCTGTGAGGCGATGAATATCTTCGGTGTGAATGGGAATTTCCTGGGTCAGCCACAAGGACCCATTCTGAATTCAGCTGAGGAGGAAGCGTGTACACTGCAGAATTGGTCCGGTGGTGCCAAAGACCGGAAGATTTCTCAAGTTCATCAGGGACGAGTTCTGAAGGCCCCTAAACTCTGGTAACAGGCAGCTGGCGGGGTTGCTGGCTGCAGTGTAGTAGTGCTCCATATATGCCTGCCGCTGGAGGGATGGAAATTTGGCAGCATTTGAGAGGTTGGCATCAATCAAGGCTGCATTATCATATTTTCCCACAAGGGACTCGGTCTTGTGAATCTGAGTGTCAAGCTCTGGTTCAATGACGGCTAGGACGACCTTCGACATTTTGGCCCAGCACTGATAGACCTATAGAATCTGCCTTGGTCGCCTTTCCTGGTACAATGCGTTCTGAGAATTCAACGGCTCTAGTGCAGCTGAAATTGCTAATTCAAACGGGTCCGACATTCTCGTGATTTTGGTGTCCATGCAAGTTATGTCAGCACCTGGCACGAGTGGAGTTGATGAGACCCCATAACGAGTTAATTCCTGCTAACATTCTTTCTGCGATAATTGTGCGAGCAATCGCATGCCAATGAGTGTTGTGACAGTTGCTGACGGTGGCATGGGGAAAAGGGCGGACGCGACGGCTGAGGTTACTGCGGGTGATGACCAAATGATGACGGCGCGGTTACTGCCAAGTATGGTAATTAATGATGCAGATCTAGGAGATCCTACGGACTGACACAAGTATGTGGGTGGATTGAGTGAGACTGATGTGGAGACTGGTACGGATCCAACAGGGATGACACGCTGGACCGGCGCCGCCCCGACCACAGTCGGTTGCGGTGCGGCCCCCGCAACTGAGCGGTTATTGACACACTACCTATGAACAGAGAAGACCTCCTACGCTCATCCCGGTTGCAGGAGAGTTATTCAACTATGCTACGCTATGGGTGCTCTCGGGTGTGAGAGTTATTGATGAGAAATGAAAGGTACTTACTCCTGGTAGGGTTTCAGGCATGCGCCATTCACCAACCCAGGGAGAACCGTACCGTCCAGCTGTGCCAACCAAACGGCTCCGCAGTCGCGAATCTCGATAACAAAGTAGGGTCCCAACCAGTGCATCTGGAGCTTTCCTGGGAACTTTTGGAACCTACTGTCGTATAAAAGAACTTTGCCGCCCACCTGGAAGGTTTTGTTCTTAATGTGGTGGTCGTGCCACGCTTTCTGTCGGTCGTTCTGAATCTTCTGGTGGAATTCGGCCAGGAAGCGGGCCTCATCCAGTTCCTGTAATTCATGGAGGCGCTCCTGGAGGGAGACCTCTTCCGAAAACTCTAGAGACGTGGCGATCAACAGGCTTGGTACAATAAACACGGCAGGGATCACAGCCTCCCGGCCGTACATGAGCTGGAACGACGTTTGATTGGTCAAGCGCTTCACTGTAGTTCGATAGGCCCATAATGCCGCTGATAAGCGCTCGTCCCAATTGTCATGCTGGGAATTTCAAATCTTAGTCAAGCCTTTCTCAAGAATATTATTGAAGGCTTCCACCATACCATTAGCCTGCGGGTGATACAGGCTACTCTTGTGATGTTGAACCATGAAGGTGTCCAGCAGTGTCTTGACCGTGTCATTAATGAAGTGCGTACCCTGATCACTGGTTAAACTTCGCGGGCAGCCAAACCGGCAAATGATGTGCTCAAAAATGAACCGGGCGGCAGTATCTGCTGTGCAGTCGCGTACCGTAGCTGCCTCAACCCACCTAGTGAGGTAATCCGTGGCGGTAATGATGTACCGAGCCTTGGAGTGTCTGGCGACCGGGGCTATGGGACCTACGAAATCGATAACCCACTTCTCGAACGGCCGCAACACATGCACTGGGTGTAACGGAAGCTCGTCCCGGTGAGAGGGCCTTCCCATCCGCTGGCAGACGTCACATCGCTTCACATAGGCCTTATAATCAGTATGTACAGTTGGCCACCACAGGCCAGCTTGGAGCACCTTTCTTGCGGTGGGTTTCGCACCCACATGCCCTCCCGCAACACCGCTGTGACATTCCCACATTATCGCTTCCCGTTCGTGGTCAAGGACGCATCTGCGCAAAACCTCATCGAGGCCCAGTTTGTATAGTTGCCCTGCGATAAATTGGTAGTCGACGGCACAGACGACCAAATTCCGTTTCTGGAGCGGGGTGTAATCCTAAGGGCATTGCCCCATGGTCAGATAGGCGGCAATGTCGGCCAAGTAATCTGGTATAGCTTCGACTCGGAAGAGGTCAGCGTCTGGTAGCTGATCGTTGAGGGAGCCGTTATTCTGCCCCGTCTCCAACCTGGACAGGTGATCGGGCCCGACATTCAACCTCCCGGGCTTGACGATTACTTTGAACATGAATTCTTGAAATAGCAGAAGCCAACGAAAAATCCGTCCTTCCAGAACAAGCTTATTGACCAGGTACTTCAGGGCAGAGTGGTCCGTGAAGAACTTGAACTTTCCCCCTAGAAGATAGTGGCAGAACTTCTGAAGAGAGTACACCATCGCCAGCGCCTCCCTCTCGGTCGTGGTGTAATTCTTCTC
Organism: Pinus albicaulis; assembly: GCA_034641835.2. Lineage (NCBI taxonomy): Eukaryota > Viridiplantae > Streptophyta > Pinopsida > Pinales > Pinaceae > Pinus > Pinus albicaulis. The sequence goes on from CM076577.1 coordinate 1,471,266,391, forward strand.
TGCATTGGACAGTTTGCGGCTGGTGAAGTAGACCGGGTGGTCAACTGTTGTATCGCCGGGTTGTGCCAAGACAACCCCAAGTGAAACACTGGAAGTGTCGATATGCACATGGAACTGCTTATCCCAGTCTGGATGAACTAGAATAGGCACCGACACCAGCTTTTCCTTCAGGGTGTCCAAGGCTACCCGACACTCCTCCGTCCACTGAAAGACTGCGGACTTTCGCAGAAGTTGTTCTAACGGAGCAGTGATCTTGGCATAGTTGCGGATAAACCTCCTGTAGTATCCCATGTGCCCGAGCAATGCCCGCAACTATTTCACCGTCTCGGGAGCTTCCATGTGTACGATCACCACAACCTTGGCGGGGTCGACGCAGACCCCTTGCTTGCATACCACATGTCCCAACAACGTGCCGAACGAAACGGCAAAAATACATTTCTTTAAGTTCAAGGAAATCTGCAGCTGGCAACACCGATCAAACATGACCCGCAACAGGGTGGCGTGTTTCTTTAATAAACTGTAGAAATTCCAGTCGTCCATGTAGACTTCCAGGAACTTGTGAATGTACTCTCAGAAGGCGATGATGACAATCCGGGAAAACACGGCTGGAGCGTTCTTCAAGCCAAACGGCATGACGTGATAGGCGAACGACCCCCATTCAGTGGTGAATGTTGTCTTTTACTTATCGTCTTCCGCAATACGCACCTGATGGTAGCCTGAAAAGCCATCAGTGAAAGAGTAGGCTTCGTTCTCCGCAACATGGTCCAACACTTCATCGCTGAAAGGGGTGGGAAACGGATCATGAATGCAGGCATTGTTCAGACTGCGATAATCGAAACAAACCCATATCTCCACCTTGTCCTTCTTATTCTGGATGACGATAGGGCTCACCCACTCTGCTTCCTCCACGGGGAAGATGAGACCCGCGGCCAGCATCTTATCGATTTCCATCTTAACCTTCTCTTTAACCTGCGGGTTCAACAAGTAGGGTCGGTGCTTCACAGGCCTGGCACCCGGTTTCAGCACGATGCGCATTTCGCCAAGGTCACCTTTGATGCCCTTCAGATCTACTACCGACGAAGGGAACAAGTCCTCATATTCCTGGAGGAGGCTGAAAATCTCCTTGGTCGTCTCTTCGTCCCAGTAATCACCCACTGTAGCCAGCTTAGGCTTCTCCTCCGTACCGATGTTTAGCTTCTTTGTCTTCAGCGGCCGTAAATGGACCCCTTCAGTGGCTGTCTCTTCGTTAACGTTCCGCTCGCCTTCGTTCTCTTCGAAATACAGGTGCCTCAGGTCCTCCAGACCATCGTCTTTCAGATCGCCGTCAATCCTTTGGAAAACCAACTCTTGCACGGCCTCAGGACGGGCGGGCAGCGTGCAGTCATCAGTTTGCGGATCGCGGAAAAACAGTACCGCCCTGATAGCGTGCAATGCCTGAGATTCCAACTCTGTGTCTCCCGCGAAAGAGAAGCACCGCCCAAATTTGCTCGCGACTTCCGTCCAAGAACTAGTCCCTCGTTTCCGTTCTTCCTCCAAGTACCATGCATGGGGAATGGTGTCTAAAGAGTGGACAAACCGATGAACCCACAACTCTTCTAGGTATCCTATACTTTGCCACTGCTCCTCACAGGTCCGCAAGTGGTCCTGCGGATTGGAAGTCCCAGAGTACCGCTGCCTGCTTCGAGGGCCTTCATCTTCTTTAAACCGTGCCCACAATGCTTCCGCCACACTACTCCACCGCGACAAGGTATTGCAGTGATTTTTCCACCACCGGGCTGCTGTAGACTGTAGTGCGACGTCCAAAAGGGGTAGTCTGCTCCCTTCCGGCACCATGTCCTCAACCTTAGCAATAAAGGTATTGACAGCTTGCATGTTTGATAGGGTGGGATATTCCCTGAACTCAGCACCAATCCAACTAACGCGGCCAACATGAGCACATCTCCGCATGCTGGTCTCATACCCCCCCTGCTGTCAGTCTTCCCACGCGAGTTCAGATCCCAGCTCTGAGCTCTGGACACTCCGCCAACTGACAGAGCCAGTTGCAGTCAAGTTAATATAGTCTTCCCGCTTCCCTGCAGTCATCTGGTAGAGGTGGTCCATCATCTGAGCATCCTCTTGGTTATCCACCGTCTCGGTATACCATGGGCCTTGATATGGGTCGAGAGGCTGAGTGACCCGAACCTCCCCATCTTCAAAGATCATCAGCTCCTTTTTGAGGTCGATGATAGCATAATTCTCAAAAGCCCAATCAATGCCTAACAGGGCAGGGTAAGGATCCTTATCTCCCATAATATCAATAACCTCAAAATTGGTGTAAGTCTTTACCCCCGCAATGTCGACCTCGACACCTTCGAGTTAGCCAATCGGCGGAATGTAGTACTGGTTTTCCATTCAGAGTTGGATGGGCGAGTAGGCCAACCGTGGCTTTCCGAGAGCCTCCCACGTCTTACGCGGCAGGATGTTGATGTCAGACCCTAAATCAAGCATGGTGTCACTGATTTGGAATCCCCCAACCTGCGTATTGAGCCAGAAATCTTTACCCGTTCGTCGTTTATTTCGCTTGATGCGCTGCACAGATTGGGGGCTGTGTCCATCGGTTCCCCCAATCTTGTCCTCCCCTGCAGTGCCCCTTCCAAAGTACACTTGAGCTACTGCCGCAGAGCAGCACTGTCAACAATCTTGAGGAATAGCTGGAGCCACTCTTCAATCAGGGTTCTTGGGGCATGCTGTGGCCCAGGATCTGTCGGCAGGGGTGCCTCCAGGCCTCCCGCTTCGCGCAGCTGAGCAAATGCCTCAACCGCCTCCTAAAAATACTTCTTCTGTGCCTTGGGCCTGATTACCCGATGCGGGGATGCTGGCCTGACAACTGGTGCTGACTCCTTTCCGCGAGTGTCCTCCCCCATTTTATTACCGTCCCTCGTCACAATAGCGACGTTCTACATGGCCGGAGTTGCGACCGCCCGCGGCTCGGCGTTTACCAAATTCGTGCCCCTCTGCCATGCACGTTCTTCCCACTTTTTGATGAGCTCGGAACAGTCTTCTGTCGCATGGGTGTTTACGTGACACTGGGAACACCACGGATGGTGAGGGAGGGGACATTCGCGAGCCACATGGCTCTCCTAGTCATAGTTATAGCATTTCACCAGCACGCGCCCCCCAGCGCGGCCTCCGCGCGCCCCACCCCGTCTTCCTCTAGGAGCCTCATTCACCCTGTAGGAGGGTCGGTCTAGCCGGTCCGCTAGTGCGTCGAGAGCCCAACATTGCTCAGTGTTGTGAGTCGTGGAAGTGAAAAACTCATAATATACGTTGTTCGACACGTTGGAATACTTCTGTAGGATCGGGCACATCCGAGGTGGATGTCCCACCGTCCGAAAAATCTCACAATACTCCGTGGCGGCTGGGTTGAGTTGGGAGGGGAACCCCGCATAAGGCTGTTGCGGCTGGTATACCCCCTGCGGATTTAGCGCCGCGCCACCCCCCGTGGGTGGCCCCCCTTGAATTGCCGCGACCGAGGGTCCCACCCCCGCGCCCCGCAACCGAGGACACTCAGTTGCGACATGACCTTCGACCAGGCAGTGAGTGCACCAAACGTTCGGCCTGGCTAGTCTGACCAGCTGTATCTCCTTGAGCTTTTCGGTTAAGCTAGCTATCTGATGCTGCAATCCGACCAAAGAGGGATCCTGCGGGCCCGGCCCTCCCCTATATTCCTGAGGGTAGCCCGCCATGGCCTTGATCTTCATGGCCTGCTCCAAAGCGTCCTGCAGATTGTCAATCTTCTGTTGGGTGAGGGGGGTTCGCGTCAAGGGAAGCAAAGCCTTGATGAACCAGTCCCTCTGATGGTTCGGATTGATCGGGAAACTGAGTTTCCCGATCGCGTCCTTGAATCTCCGCATTAGCTCCCATGCGGTTTCTCCTTCCTTCTGTTTAATTTCCCAGAGCTCGGACAGAACCTGTTGGTCCGTCTGGGGAAGCTTAAATTCCCGAAAAAAATCCCGCTTCACGTCCGCAATGATGGGATTCGGGTGGGCCTCGGACCACTTGATGAACCATCGCAGAGCCCTCTCTCTGAGCGTGGTTTGGAACTCTATTAGTTTCCCTGCGTCCGACGTCTTCCGAGCCCTCCAGATGGCTTCGCATAGGTACCAGTGTTGCTCTACATCATCATTACCCCAGCCCGAGAACTCGGGATACCGAGTAAAAGACCCAGCCATGTTCACTTGTGGCGGGTTGACCAGGATAAATCCTCCGGGTCTTGGTTGCGTGAATGTTCCACTCAGGAATGCAATACTACTGGTGATGCTGCTACTAACGGGTGTCGCCGTCGACACTGAACTACTGTGCAATTGACTCAATGCTTGGAATTTAACAAAAATATTACTCAAAGGTTGATAAAGTACTAGGGGAAGGTAGGGATACTGGCCATGCAGATTGGGGGGAGTATGGCAGCTTGGAGAACTGAATGCCGTCCGCTCTTGAAACAACTGCTGCATCACAACGTACCACTCACCATCGGAACTTTCCTCGGGCTGCATACCTTCATCATCTTCGTTAGTCACCGTCTCCCTTGCTCACTTGGCTGGGCTCTCATGCACCCATCGCACTCCCACAACGGTCCCTTCTCGTCCCTGGGTATCCGCGTCGATAATTCCTACCCTCTGAGGCGCCTCCTTCTGATTCTTCCTCTCGATCTCTCATCTTTTCAAATCTCGCATCACCCTTCTTCGCCACCTATCGGCAATCTGTGCCCGCCGATGTGCACGTTTCTCCCTCAATGTCCTTGCGGCCTCAGCATCCATTCCCCACTCCCTGCGTCACATTCTACGTGGCATCGATCCCTTCAACCCTTCCCCCAGCACCAGTGGTTAACGCTTCCATACTCGTCTTGTGGAATTCTATCAACCCTTCATCCACCATTAGAGCTTTAATCCACAGTGGAATCTCCTTAAGCAACTTCCCTCTGAGCCTGGAGCGGAAGATAGCCTCAGCCTTCGAGAAGGATTGATAGCACTCAGCAGCAAACTCCACAATGTATCCTTCCAACGTGGTCTCTACCCAAAAATCCACCTCGCGGGTCAACTCGGTGTTCAACCGATGCAGAGCCACCAGATCTCCGTGCGCCCACCTGCGGTTTATCTTCCGCGAGCCATCTCGAGGCACCTTCGTCTATAACCTCCGCAACCAATTGTAAAGGTCGGTAGGGAACTTTCCCCAGAAAATTTCGTACGTATCACCGGCTAAATCCGAGAAAAGGACGAGTTCCTTGATCGCTGCCTCCCCTTTCTTAGTCAACTCCGCTTGCTGAGCAATGAAATGGTCTAAATGATTATCCCACCATCGCCGTATCTCCCCTTCGAAGATCCGCGATACCATGGTCTATATCCCCTCATATCATGCGGGTCCCGGCAACGGAACCATTGTTAACGAGTGATCAGGTCTCGCGGGCAAGACCCAGGTTCAGGAGTTGTGGCCAACACAGGAATCCGCTGTAGTCTAGGATCACGCCAACATTATCACCCTACTCTGGAGAGTAGATAGTCTCACCTGAGGCGTGACGTGACCACATGCAGGAGGGGAATAGACCAATGGCAAGGAACAGATCCAAAATTCATTCTTATCAGTGATTAGATTGCATAAATAGAATCACATACGCAACAGCATTCAGAGAGCATACAGATATTATACAAATGAAATTTTAAAGCATCTCACCAACACACATGCATGTGAATCACACAAATAGACAGTAACCTGCAATTATATTAAGCTCTTGGCCGAATCCTCAGTTACATAGCTTTGCAATGGGCTTACAAATCTGATACATATGCCTTACAGAATAGAGATGTACATCAATAGAACCCTAGGAACTACAGAGACCTCATCCACAATCTGGGTTCCTTCTGTAGCATGCGTTTCTTCTCCTTTAGTTGCTCTCTCCTTTTTTCTTTCTTCCGGGTGATGGCTATTTATTCACCCGCTGTCGCGACTGTTAGTTCTTCTTATGTCCTTCTTCAGCTGCTTCTAGCTTTTCTCTGATCATCTATGTGTTCCGCTTGCGTTCTTCTATTGTATCTTCTCCTTATCTGTACTTATGCATCTAGTTTCCTCTGCTATGTGCCTGTTCCTTCGCAACCTTGGTAGTTCCGCCATTTGATGTGGTTGCGACTTGGTTGCGGCTGCCATGTGCCCTCGTTCCGCAACCCCAAAATCTAGCCATTATTTCAAAGTCAAAACGTTCAAAACAAGGGCCCCAACACATTTCCTTCCCAAAAAAAATTCAAGAAGAGTTCTTGAAAATTAAAATTTATTGTCCCCAAATATTGTAACCATTGGACTCATAGTACAACATCAACACCACCCATTGGAATGGAAAACATTGGACTATTCAATACATATTCCCCCATGATTAGTTTGATATTATGACACTTTCTAGAGAAATTTATAGTTCCTCCATTTGCAACCATCACTTGAAACTTTGGTGCTTGATATATAAAGCAATTAAATTCCTTAGATATCTTACAATGGATAAAATTATGGGTACTACCCAAATCAATCAACACTATTAACTTTTTCTTCTTGATATATCCTTCTATCTTGAGAATTTTAGGAGTGGTAATTCTTGCCAATGCATTAAAAGATATATTCGGATCGATTTCTTATTTATCTGGGTTGGTTCCTAGTGTATATCCTCTTCTTTTGATGTTTCTTGTTTCTTTTCTTCCTCCTCTTCACAATTTATGTAAAATAATTTCTTCTCAGCACACTTATGACCTTTAGTGTATTTTCTATCACAAATGTAACAAATCATTTTTTCTCTTTTTTCCTCCAATTTTTGTGGTGTCAACCTTGTAGGTTATGGAAGGCTAGGAGCAACAACACTTCCATCTTTATAGTTGTGAGTGATAGAATTCCTTGTTACCATAATTTTTCTTTCAACTTTTCTTGCCACCCTGAATGCCTTCTCCAATTAATTAGGTTCCCAGAGGTGAATCTCATGTTGGATTTTATCCTTCAAATTCCATATGAATACATTAACCCTATGCTCCTCTAGAATATCAGTTTCCCTGCTATTCAATTTTTGGAAGTCCTCAATGTGCTCCACCATTGAACCCTTTTGTTTGAGATTTATTAATTGGCTAAAGAAGGTGTTTCTCTTTGTATCCTCAAAATGTGCTATCATTTCCTCCATAAAAATTGACCAAGTGACAAGTGGTTTATGAGAAAAAATACATTGATACCATACAAACTGATTGGGTTGTAAATATAAAGATGTAATGCGTACCTTTTGTGTGTGTGTTTCACATCATGTAGATCAAAATATTGTTCCATATGTAGTATCCATTTTACGGGATCTTTGCCATGAAACTTCCTCATATCGATATTTGGAATATGTTTGGTCTTCAATCAAAATTTAGAGTCTCTAAAATCATGATTAAAATTCATTTTTTTCCCATCATGAGTTTCATGGAATACCTTTTCTCCATTATGAATCATTTCTTGTAGCAACTTTGTCAAACCTTCCATGTCACCTTTTATTTATACTTTTAAACCATCCATGTCAACTTTCAATCCATCCATGTCCCCTTTTATTTCATCTTTTGTTTCTCTTTGTGAGAGAGAAATTTGTTGCACTTGGTCCCGTAATTTTGATATGTCATGTTGCAATTATTCCTCTTCATGCGTCATAGTAGAGCTTTCTGAGGGATTAATGGGTGTATAATTTTTTTTTTTGAGTAATTTTAGAAACCAATAATGATATTTATGTTTCAATATTCCCTTCGAATCAATTCAAATTTATTTTTCAAACAAAAGTTATGAATTGTTTTTAAAAGAATACACACCTTTTTCTTAAGGAGATCAATATTGAAATGGTTGTACCTCTATAATTTCGGATCTCCAAGGTCTAAATTTTTTTCCTATGTTATCCCTCTAGGTCTTCTTTCCAATGCCATAAGTCATACTGATATTGGATTCCTCAAGTTAAATTTAATCCCAATCTCCCACAATGATTTGGTTATGGACCGGTTCAGTAGTACGAACTTGTACATAATGCCACGTGACATTGTTTCAACCTTCAGCCTTGAAAATGATACACAAAAAACAAAATTGTGTGCGATTTCAGTCACTTTTTACGAAGTTCAAATATGATGCTCGTAGAGAAATTTATGACAATTTTCCGTAGGTCACCTGTTTGAGACTGGATTTTGGTGAATGAAAAACCCTAAATTTTTTGGACCATATCTGAAAAAAATGTTTGAAACATGATTTGAAATGTGTGTATGAATTTCACTGAGATTTCGGCTCAACATGGTAAAAATTTCAACTTATGAAGCTTTGTAGAAAAAAATTATAGAGAAAATTCCAAGCTGACATATTTGAAGTAGTGAAACCCTAGAATCCAAAGCTCTAATTCCAAATGTTAGGTAATCAGATAAAAAAATAGAAGAAAATATACGTCAATGACTTGAAAATGAATCTCTTTAAGGGGGAAAACTCCTTTACATCACATAAAATGAATAGTTCTTGGATGATACAAATAAAAATACCTTCTTGGTAGGGGTCACAATATAATCAGAGCCTACATAACAATAATAATGTAAGGGCACAACAATAAAAAAAGTGGTGTTTTATGGGGCACAATGATAAAAATACGAGGCTACATGGGCACAACAATAACAATAGGTGGGTTACACTATTATTATAGGGACCTAACAATAGTCTACCTTTTTTCCTGTTCATGCTTCCTATGTAATGCCACCATCTAAGGAACTTGAAGCATCTCTATTTATTAATTAAACAATAATATCAATATAATTTCCCCAAAACTATAAGGGTAATCCTACATGTGATCTCATACTCCTTGCATGATGCATGATTGTCTTGTTCATCATTTTTGACACATTTTTTTTTGTGGTCTTCCTAGAACTTTCTCTCTACAAATCCCATGGTATTAAAAATAACTATCAAACTCCTTACTACAATATTTTCCTCCATTATCTAATCTAAGACTCTTCAACTTATTTCGTATCTGATTCTCAACTAGAGGTTTCCGTTTCTTAAATTATCAATGGCATCATACTTGTTTCTAATACAATAAACCCATGTTTTCCTAGTTGCTTCATAAAAAAAGTAACATAATAATAAGAGCCACCAAGAAAAGATACATGAGATGGTTGTTGGGTGTGGAGCCTGATTATCTTGTTTACTTTGTATCACAACATTGGACCCCTGTACCTTAAAAGGGGCGGCAACGCCGCCCGTAATTAATCGCTGTCGTGGGGGGTCTGGGGGTGGGGGGTAGCGCTTTTCGAAGCCCCCCCTTGGCGGGGGTTTTCGGGGGAAGCGCCCCTGAAGCTAAAAACAAATGTAAAATTGCCTTGTAAAAGTATAGTAATTTCTAGTCAATCTAGGCCGTTCATTAGGCAAATGATCTGACGGTAGAAGTTATGTTTAGATTAGAATTTTTTTCCCTAGAAGGCAACCCCTCGCTTTTATGAGGGCATTGTATTGCGGCTGTGTATTGTATGTGTATTCTCGGAGCGAGAAACAGAGAGGGAGACTGTGAGAGAGAACAGAGGATATTACAGTGGATCTGCTGTAGGTTTTATCTCTTCATTTTTGTTGGATAATAGAAAGCAAGGACTGGCTGTTCGGGGTGGACGTAGCCCAAACTGGGTGAACCATGTATATCTGTGTCTCTCTAGTTTTATGTGTTTTGTGTGCTTTTATTTTATGCATATTTTATGTGTTGCATTGCTCTGTAATATTGAATTTTTCTAACAACTGGTATCAAAGCCGAAGGTATATTTGGCTGATAAACTCGCAGGAAAGAAGGGTTCCTTGTTCGAGTGGGAGCAATGGCGGACGATGGTAAGTTTCGGGTCGAGAAATTTAACGGCCAAAACTTCCCACTGTGGAAGATGCAGATGGAATATTATCTGTATCAAAAATATCTGTACCTACCATTGAGCGGAAAAACAAAGAATTCAGCGGCCATGACAGACGCGGAATGGAACATTCTCGATAGAAAGGCACTCGGAACAGTACAGTTGTGTCTTGCGGCGTCAGTCGCCTTCAATATTTCGAAGGAAACAAAAACAGAGGGTTTGATGCAGACGTTGGTGAAACTATATGAAAAACCCTCGGCCTTAAACAAGGAATTTCTTATGAAATGACTATTTAATATGAAGATGTCGGAAGGTGGAACTGTTGCAAACCATTTAAATGAATTTAATACAGTTACCAGTCAGTTAAGTTCTGTAGGGGTAAACTTTGATGATGAAGTTAGAGCTCTGTTATTCTTGTGCTCCTTACCAGAAAGCTGGAATGGTTTAGTTATGGTCATTAGTAACTCTGTCTCTGGATCTAGTACTTTAAACTTTGATGATGTTGTTGGTGCTATCCTTAGCAAGGAAATGCGACAGAAAAGCTCCGGTGAGACATCAGGTAATGCTTTGAGTGGAGAGTCTAGGGGAAGAAGAATGGAAAGAGGAAAGAGCTCGGGATATCACAGTAAATCAAGGAAAGGTAGATCCAAGTCCAGATCGGGGATAGTATGTTGGAATTGTGGAAAGAAAGGACACCTAAAGAAAGACTGTAGATCTCGGAATGGAAAAGAAGGAGACACACAACAAGAAAAAAATCATGAAGCAAATGTGACAGGTGATGTGTTACAAGATACTTTGATTCTTTCTTTTGAAAATGTTACTGATTCTTGGGTTGTAGATTCAGGGGCTTCATTCCATGCCACACCTGATAAGAAATATTTTCATGACTATGTTCAAGGAGATTTTGGACAAGTTCGTTTGGGTGATGAAAAACCCTATAAAATTGTTGGAATGGGTAAATTTCTTGTAAAACAACAGAATGGAAACCAATGGATACTAAATGAGGTAAGGCATGTTCCATATCTGAAGAAAAATCTGATTTCAACAGGGCAGTTAGGCAGTGAAGGTTGTATGACAACTTTCACAGATAAAACTTGGAAGGTCACCAAAGGAGCGCTGGTAATAACAAAAGGTGAAAAGGTTGGCACATTGTATTTATGCAATGGTATTTCTAACTCTGTTAATGCTTTAACTTCCAAAGGAGTAGATGCAGCATTATGGCATCATAGGCTCAGACACATGAGTGAGAAGGGGATGAAAATTCTTCACTCAAGAAATTTGCTGCCAGTTTGAAGAATGTTGATTTGGATTTCTGTGAGAATTGCATTTATGGAAAACAAAAGAGAGCCAGATTTCTCAGAGTTGGGAAAGAAAAGAAGAGCGAAAAATTGGAGCTTGTGCATACAGATGTATGAGGACATGCTCATGTATCATCTCTCGATGGCTCTCGTTATTATGTTACTTTTATTGATGATGCAAGTAGAAAAACATGGATTTATTGTATTCAGAATAAATCTGATGTATTTGATACTTTCAAGAAATGGAAATCTTTGGTTGAGATTGAGACAGGAAAGAAGTTGAAGTGTCTCAGATCAGACAATGAAGGTGAATATTGCAGCAAAGAGTTTGATAGGTACTGTTCAGAGCATGGAATTCGTAGGGAGAAGACAGTTCCAAGAACACCACAAGAAAATGGTGTGTCATAAAGGATGAACAGAACAATCATGGAGCGTGCAAGGTGCATGAGATTACATGCAGGATTGCCTTTACAATTTTGGGTAGATGTTGTAGATACTATTGTTTATCTAATAAACAGAGGGCCTTCAAGTTCCTTGGATGGTGGTATTCCAGAGGAAGCATGGACAGGTAAAAAGGTAAACTACTCTTTTTTAAATCCTTTTGGTTGTGAGGCCTTTGTCCATATTAATAAAGAAAACAAAACAAAGCTTGAGGCAAAATCAAAGAAATGTACCTTTATTGGATATGGTGCTAATGATTTTGGTTATCGCTTATATGATTATGAAAATCACAAAATCATTAGGAGCAGAGATGTAATATTCAATGAAAAGGTCTTGTATAAGAATCAACTGCAGGAAAAGAAACAAGAAAAAGAAAGAAAGGAATACGCGGTTCTTGATGAGATATCTGAAAAAGTAAAGGTGCCTGAAAATAATAATAATCAACAACCACAGCAGCAGCAACCACCACAACAGCAGCAGGCACCTCAAACACCTGAAAGTGGTGTTAGAAGATCTATCAGGATAAGTAGACCCCCTGAACGATACTCTCCTTCATTATATTATTTATTGTTGACTGATTCTAGTGAACCTGAATGTTATGAAGAAGCAATGCAGGTTTAAAGTAGGAAGAAGTGGGAGCTAGCCATGGAAGAGGAGATGGACTCCTTAATGCATAACCAGACTTCGGACTTAGTTAGGTTTCCTGCAGGTAAAACTACATTGCAGAATAAATGGGTTTACAGGATGAAGGAAGAAGATGGAGGAAAACAGAGGTACAAAGCTAGACTTGTGGTGAAGGGGTTTGCACAGAAGAAAGGTATTGATTTTGATGAAATATTTTCTCCTATTGTTAAAATGAATTCAATCAGAACTATTTTAAGTCTTGTAGCAGTGAAAGATTTACATCTTGAATAGTTAGATGTAAAGACAACATTTCTCCATGGAGATTTGGAGGAAGAGATATACATGCAGCAACCAGAAGGATATGGGGTAAAAGGGAAAGAAAAATTGGTGTGCAGGTTAAAGAAGAGTTTGTATGGTTTAAAACAGGCTCCAAGGCAGTGGTATCTAAAATTTGACAAGTTCATGTCTGAGCAAGGTTATACTAGATGTCACTATGATCATTGTGTTTATCTAAAAAGGAAAAATGATGGCAGCTATATTATATTGTTATTGTATGTAGATGGCATGTTTCTTGCAGGGTCTAACATGCAGGAAATAAATGTGTTCAAAAGAAAATTGGCAAATTCATTTGCAATGAAGGATTTGGGAGCTGCAAAACAAATCCTTGGTATGAGGATAACTAGAGACGGGAAAAATCGCAAATTAACACTATCTCAGAATGAGTACATAGAGAAGGTGTTGAAAAGATTTAATATGCAGAATGAAAAACCAGTTAGTACACCTTTTTCTAGCCATTTCAAACTTAGTAAGGAGATGTGCCCAAAGACCCAAGAAGACATGGATTATATGTCTAAAGTTCCATATGCATCAGCAATTGGAAGCTTAATGTATGCAATGGTCTGCACAAGGCCTGATATTGCACATGCAGTGGGAGTTGTAAGCAGGTACATGAAAAATCCAAGAAAAGAACATTGGATGGCAGTAAAATGGATTCTCAGATATTTGAGAGGTACCACAAATCAAGCATTATGCTTTGGTGGTTCAAACATTGCTCTACAGGGATATGTTGATGCAGATATGGCAGGTGACAAAGATAACAGGAGGAGCACTACAGGATATGTATTTACTGTAGGTGGAATAGCTGTCAGTTGGGTTTCAAAAATCCAAAGTGTTTTTGCACTTTCAACAACAGAAGCCGAGTGTGTTGCTGCTACAGAGGCTAGTAAAGAAATAATTTGGTTACAAAGGTTTATGGATGAATTGGGTAAAAAGCATGATATGGGCATGTTATAAAGTGATAGCCAAAGTGCCATTCATCTTGCAAAGAACTCAACATTTCATTCCAGGACTAAACACATACATCTCAAGTACCATTTCATACGGTCAATATTAGAAGATGGAGAGTTGAAGCTGGAAAAGATACACACTAGCCAGAATCCTGCAGATATGCTAACAAAATTTGTAACCAGGGAGAAACTGAGAATGTGCTCAGTTTCAATTGGTCTTCAAGGATGACGATGAAGATGAGAAACAGCCAGGTCCAAAGAGGAGTCATTGTCCAGCAAATGAAGCAGTGGTGGAGTTGCTACAATCAGTATCCAAGTGGGAGATTGTTGGGTGTGGAGCCTGATTATCTTGTTTACTTTGTATCACAACATTGGACCCCTGTACCTTAAAAGGGGCGTCAACGCAGCCCGTAATTAATCGCTGTCGTGGGGGGTCTAGGGGAGGGCAACAATGCTTTTCGGAGCCCCACCCTGGCGGGGGTTTTCGGGGGCAGCACCCTTGAAGCTAAAAACAGATGTAAAATTGCCTTGTAAAAGTATAGTAATTTCTAGTCAATATGGGTCGTTCATTAAGAAAATGATCTGACGGTAGAAGTTATGTTTAGATTAGGGTTTTTTGCCCTAGAAGGCAACCCCTCGCTTTTATGAGGGCATTGTATTGCGGCTGTGTATTGTATGTGTATTCGTGGAGCGAGAAACAGAGAGGGAGACTATGAGAGAGAACAGAGGATATTACAGCGGATCTGCTGTAGGTTTTGTCTCTTCATTTTTGCTGGATAATAGAAAGGAAGGACTTGCTGTTCGGGGTGGACGTAGCCCAAACTGGGTGAACCACGTATATCTGTGTCTCTCTAGTTTTATGTGTTTTTTGTGCTTTTATTTTCCCCATATTTTATGTGTTGCATTGCTCTGTAATATTTAATTTTTCTAACAATGGTCCTGAAACATTTCTATGCACAAGCTATAACTTTTCACTCTTCCTTTCCTTCCCAAGTTTGGGGAATATAAATCTTTTATGTTTTTTATAAAAAAACACTCACAAAATTCCAAATCAACCTTCAAATCAGGAGATCATTTCCTTGAGTGGAGAATTTCCATCCCCTTCTCACTCATGTTCTCGAGCCTCAGTTGGCACAATGTTATATATGCTCCTATATAAGATAAGGGAATAGAAAGGTTAGCATCAATAGTACATAAATAAAATGTACATACCTTCTCTCCTTTTTCTATTATCAAAGATCATCTAGTGACCTTACATGCCTTTTTTTGTAAATGTACTTGTACAACCTTTACTTGCCAACTACCTTATTGAAATTACATCTCTTCTTTAATCAGGAATGTTCCTTACTTCTTTCAACAACCATTTTTTTCCATTTTGTAATCTTATCCATACCTTACTCTTTCACATAATTTTACATGGTTCATCATCACCCAAATAGACCTGTCCAAAATCACCTTGAACATAATATTGAAAATATTTCCTATGGGGTGTGGCATGAAGTGAAACCTAAGATTATCACCCAAGAATCAATAATGTTATATAATAAAAGGATTAAAGTATCTTGTAACACATAACCTGTTACATTTGATTCCTTAATATGCTCTTGTTGACCATCTCTTTTTTGGTTTTTTTTCTTTTTCTCTTTTAGAGATAAAAATTGTTTTTTCTTATGTCCCTACTTCCCACAATGCCACTATTCTAGCCTTCCTTTAGATTTGGATCGCCCCTTCTTAGAATTTCCATGATTCCCTGGGCTATTTCATCTCTCCCTATTGAGATTCAACAAGATGATGAGCTTAGTGAAAAGAGTCGCCTTCACTAAGTGGGCCTGCAGGCTATTTTTGGCACAAAGTCTATTTTTAGACTATGTCTATTTTTAGACATGTTGATCATATTCTATGAGTTGCAGGATGCTATATGTGGATGGTTGGTCAAGTTGGAAAAATAGATGGACTTCTATTTTTAGACATTTTGGGTGGAGTCTATTTTTAGACTGCTAGTCTAAAAATAGATATGTCGAATATTATTAGCTCTTAATAATATTTGGAATCTAAAAATTATCTTATTCTCTTGGAGCACTTCAGTTCAGTGCACAGATGTGGCACATCAGCTGACAAAAGGAATTACGCTATTCCTAAGGGTTTACTAGAGCTATTGCATGGAGGACTCAGTTAGAACTCAAGTGGCAGGGTTATGGCACAATTGGAAGAAGTAGTTATGGAGTTGTATTTAGTTTAACTTAGTTAGACTCAGTTGATCTAGTTGTATCTAGTCTAACTGATTGATACACTAGTGAGAGTGGAGTGAATTAATTAGTTAATTAATTCACAAATAATAACTCATTAATCAACTGAACAATACATCATTTAACTATAGTGCATGGTAGTTTCAGTGGAGACCAGTGGAGAGATAGGTGAAAGGGCAAGATAGACTATCAGTTGTGACTATAGTGATGCATTGATTGCATCCAACACTCAGTGGAGATGCCAATGAGGATTGCATGAGCAAGGCTGGAGCAATTCGAACTCATTCAGAGCCATTCTTTAGCAGGGATTGCGCAGTAGAGGCAAGCTAGCAGGTGGAAAAGATCGGTGCATGGATTTGCAAGATCGGGCCTGATTAGTGTGTAGAGATTGTTGAGATTGCAACAAGATGATGAGCTTAGTGAAAAGAGTCGCCTTCACTAAGTGGACCCATAGGCTATTTTTGGCACAAAGTCTATTTTTAGACTATGTCTATTTTTAGACATGTCGATCATATTCTATGAGTTGTAGGATGCTATTTGTGGATGGTTGGTCAAGTTGGAAAAATAGATGGACTTCTATTTTTAGACATATTGGGTGGAATCTATTTTTATATTTCCAGTCTAAAAATAGATATGTTGAATATTATTAGCTCTTAATAATATTTGGACTATAAACATTAACTTATTCTCTTGGAGCACTTCAGTTAAGTGCACAGATGTGGCACAGGAGCTGACAGAAGGAATTACGCTATTCCTGAGGGTTAAGTGGAGCTATTGCATGGAGACTTCAGTTAGAACTCATGTGACAAAGTTTGGTGGAGTTGTGTTCAGTTAACTCAGTTAGACACAATTGAGCTAGTTGTATCTAGTCTAACTGATTGATACACTAGTGAGAGTGATGTGACTTAATTAATAATTAATTAACTAAATATTATCTCATTAATCAACTGAATAATGCATCAGTTAACTACAGTGCATGGACAGTTTCAGTGGAGACCAGTGGAGAGATAGGTGAAAGGGAAAGATGACTACCGATTGTGACTATAGTGATGCATTGATTGCATCCAAAATAGAGTAGAGATGCCAATGAGGATTGTGTGAGAAAGGCTGGACCAATTTGAGTTCATTTAGAGCCATTCTTCAGTAGGTATTGTGCAGTAGAGGCAGACTAGCAGGTGGCAAAGATCGGTGCATGGATTTGCAAGATCGGGCCGATTAGTGTGTAGCAATTGGATTGTACTGAGAGCTTGTGATAAGTTTTGTATGAGGATTGCTACATGATCTCTATGAAATATATTATATACAGACAGTTGGGGTTTTTAGCTTCAGGCTTTCCCGTTAAAACACAGTGTTCATATGTGTGAATTTTTATGGTTTCAATGTGTGCATGCAATTGATTTAATTTCCACATATGATGATCAATAGTAGAAGAGATTTTTTATTGTGCATGAAGATAAAATAGTGTGTGATCAGGATAATCTTGGATATATAACGCATTATTTATATAATTTATACATGGTATCAAAGCTATATTGATCATTGGAGCAATTGCAAATCATTGAAGCGATTGAGTTTTGTGCTGGTGGAATTCGAATTTGCAGCAGTGTTTTCTTGGTGTCGAAGTTGAGATGTCTTTCAACGGATTGTGATTGGAGTATGCCCTTGAGGTCAGATCGAATTATATTGCATGGAAGGACAATATGGAGGTGGTGTTGGAGGATAATAGGTTGAAGGAGTTAATAGATGCAGAAATTCCAAAACCTGCTTCTAGCAATGCTGCCGCACTTGACGCATGGAAAAATAAGACAACAAAGTGACGAACGATTCTGTTGGAAGGTGTGAAGGATCACATAGTGTCAAGCCTTCATGGTAAAGATTCTCCATTCTTGATGTGGAAAGCTTTGACATGTTCCAAAGCAAGAGCGACCAGAGGAAGTTGGCACTCAAAGACAAACTTAGGAAAATAAAAATGGAGAAGGGTGAAAGTATACCCAAGTACCTCACGAAGTTTGTCTAGTGCAGGGATGAGATGGGAAGTGTGGGGGTTACTGTACATAAAGAGGAATTGGTGAGCTTGGCTCTCCTTGGGCTTCTGAAGGGTTGGCATTCCTATGAGGACTCTGTCAATGGTCGGGAGAAACTGTCGGGATGGGACTGACTTTGGTCAGATCTTGTGCAGGAGGAGATAAGGCGGAGTACCAGGGATGGATCTTCATCGAAGAATGAAGATGAAGAAAATTTCACTTTGGCTGCCAAAGCAAGGAAGGGGAAGGGAAATAAAAATCCTTCTCAATCTAGTGTGAAAGGAAAGAAGCAGGACATGTCCAGGGTGAAGTTCTTTCACTGTCACCAACACGGACATTACGCCACTAATTGTCCATAGAAGAAGAAAAATAACCAGGCTGCTGGATCTGTAGCTGGAGAGGCCTTAACCTCGCAGTTTGAGCTGGATTTTTCACTGATCTCATGCTTTGTATCAAGTGTGATGGGATCAGTGTGGTTTCTTAATAGTGGTGCATCTTTCCATATGACCAGAGACAAAGATTTTTTTACTGATCTGGATGAGAAGGATCTTGGAGTGCACATCGAGATGGGCGATGATGGTAGATACAGTGCGACTGGAAAACCTTTCATCTTGAAGGATGTCATGCATGTTCCAGTATTGAAGAAGAATCTTATCTCTGTGGCGATGTTAGAAGACAAGGGATATGATGTTGTCTTTAGTGAGGGAAAGGCTTTCCTATGCAGTAAGGCAACTGGTGAAACCTGGAGGATAGGTTTTCAAGTTAAGAATTTTTATCAATTGCAGGTAGATGGCTGCGCAACAATGGCAGGAAAAGCAGAAGGAGTGGTGAGCTGAGATGGGGTGAATTGTGGCACAAGAGATTGGGCCATCTTCACCATGGCACTTTGAAAATTTTACAACAGATTTCTACCGTGCTTCCCAAAGGTACACTTGCACAGTCAGATCAGTGCAAGGGATGTGCTTTGGGAGAATTTGTGAAAGCCACCTTTCATGAGAAGGATAGTCGTGCCACGACGATCCTTGAGAGAATTCACACAGACGTGTGTGGACCTTTCTCAGTAGCTTCGACAGCAAAGCACAGGTATTATTATTATTTGTTGGTGACTTTTCTCGTAAGTGTTGGATCTTCTTCATGTAGAAGAAGAGAGAGACATTCTCAAAGTTCTGTGAGTTCAAGGCACTAGTGGAGAAAGAGTCAGGGAAGTAGGTGAAGGCTCTTAGGAGAGATAATGGTGGTGAATTCATCTCTGGCGAATTCAAAGACTTTTGCAGCGTAGAAGGAATTCGAAGAGAGCTCATAGCGCCTCATAACCCATTGTAGAATGGGGTCGCGGAGTGAAAGAATAGAATGATCGTGGGTGCTACATGGGCGATGTTGCATGATCAGGGCCTTCCCATACACTTATGGGCTGAAGCTTGCAACACTACAGTTTATGTGCAAAACCGTTGTCCTCATAGAGTACTTGGCATGAGTAAACCTGAAGAGGCGTTTTCTGGTAAGAAGCTTGATATTTCTCATTTGAAGATTTTTGGCTCACCTGTTTACATTCATGTGACGAAGGATGCTAGGAAGAAGCTGGAGCTGACCGCAGAGATTCAGATATTTTTGGGGTACACAAAAACACCCCACAACTATCGTGTGTATTTGCCAGACAGTCAGAAGACTGTTGTGCGACGGGATATCAAATTTCATGAGGAGAAATCCATGAAGTGTTCACTTGAGAGGGAGCCACACTTGCATGCAGATGAGTAGCTATTAGTTCCTAAGGATGAGCCTCAGGATGTGGATCAGCCACAAGAGGAGGTTCATGGAGTGGAATAAACCACTCATGTAGCGCCAACCATTAGAGTGCGGAAGCGCACTATAGAGGCTGAGCAACTGAATCTTGATGCAGAGAAGATTGCAGGAGCACCTACATAACAGCGTAGACAGAGACAGTCACCTGACCGATATACTAGATACATGGCTCTGATGAGCAAGTGTATCGTGATAGAACCATCCTCTTTCGAGGAAGCTGTGGGGGACCCTGCATGGGTAGATTCCATGGTGGAAGAGTATGTTTCAATTGTCATAAACAGTGCATGGGAGATTGTCCCAAGGCCGGAAGGGAAATCAGTGGTAGGTTTGAGATGGATCTAAAAAGTGAAGCAAGCAGCTGACGGGAGCGTTGAGAAGTACAAGGCAAGATTTGTTGCCCAGGGCTTCTCACAGATCGAGGGGATCGACTATGAAGAAACCTTTGCACCTGTCGCAAGGTATTCTTCCATACGGAGCATCCTAGCTCTCTCAGCATAGATGGGTTGGCACATTCATCAGATGGATGTGAAGACTGCATTCCTCAATGGAGTCATTGAGGAGGAGGTGTACATAGAGCAGCCTGAAGGTTTTGAGATCTTCAACAGCGATTCACATGTGTGCAGGCTCAAAAGAGCGATGTATGGGCTGAAACAAGCACCTCGTGCTTGGTACACACATATAGACAGTTATTTCACCGGTCTTGGATTCACCAAGAGTGAGGCGGATCCGAACCTATACCAGATTGTGGTGGAGGGTAAGTTGCTGATCATTGTACTTTATGTAGATGATTTGATACTGACAGGTGATGAATGGTTGATACTCTCATGCAAGGTTGACCTTGCAAAGGAGTTTGAGATGAAGGACTTGGGCCTCCTTCATTATTTCCTGGGATTGGAAATTTGGCAGCGCAGTGATGGATTGTTTGTGTCTCAAGGAAGGTATGCCCGGTAGATACTGGAGAAGTTCAAAATGCAAGGCTGCAAGCCTATCGACGCTCCTCTCCCTGGTGGTTGGAGGAAAGAGGATGCTACATTGACAGAGGTAGTCGATGCCACTGTTTATCAACAATTGGTTGGTTCACTCATGTATCTAGTCAATACACGACCGGACATATGCTATGCTGTTAACCAGATTTCAAAAGCTATGGTTAAGCCTACCAAGCTCTTTTGGAAGGCAGGGAAGCATGTATTGAGATATCTCAGAGGCACATCGGGATATGGATTATGGTACAGACAGTCGGATGAGGGTGAGCATTTGCATGGCTACGGTCTGATGAAGCGAAGGCAACGGACGAAAGAAAAGGTGGAAGGATTTCGGTATCAGGCCCAAAGTATATTCTTGGTACCTTGAGAAGCAAAAAGTCCAAGCCAACTCGATTCAGCGGAGGCCGAGTACATGGCAGCAAGTTTGGATGCATGCGAGGCTATATGGATGAGGAAGATCTTGGTCGGGTTGTTCGGTTCACACTTAGATCCTACTGTGATATATTGTGATAATCAGAGTTGCATCAAACTCTCGGTTAATCCAGTATTTCATGATAGATCTAAACACATTGACATACGGTACCATCATATCAGAGATTGTGTGCAGCGGAAGATCATGTTACTTTCATACATTCCCACGGAGGATCAGGATGCGTGTCTTGTGAGCGCTCACCGAGAGAAGAGATTCGAATACGTAGAGGCAGGATCGGGGGTGGCAGATAATCCTATCTTTGTTGAGAGGTGTTTGGAGTACAACAAAACAGTGACCTTGGTGAAAGAATACTTATTCTTTTAAGTGAACTGCCAGGAGGCTATTTTTAGCGCAAAGCCTATTTTTTAGACTATGTCTATTTTTGAACATGTCGATCATATTCTATGAGTTGCAGGATGCTATTTGTGG
Organism: Pinus albicaulis; assembly: GCA_034641835.2. Lineage (NCBI taxonomy): Eukaryota > Viridiplantae > Streptophyta > Pinopsida > Pinales > Pinaceae > Pinus > Pinus albicaulis. Next base: position 1,471,287,875 of record CM076577.1, read on the forward strand.
ATGGTTGGTCAAGTTGTAAAAATAGATGGACTTCTATTTTTAGACATATTGGGCGGAATCTATTTTTAGATTGCTAGTCTAAAAATAGATATGTCGAATATTATTAGCTCTTAATAATATTTGAACTGTAAACATTAACTTATTCTCTTGGACTACTTCAGTTAAGTGCATAGATGTGGCACAGGAGCTGACATAAGGAATTACGCTATTCCTGAGGGTTAAGTGGAGCTATTGCATGGATACTTCAGTTAGAACTCATGTGACAGAGTTTGGTGGAGTTGTAGAAGTAGTTGGTGGAGTTGTGTTCAGTTTAACTCATTTAGATACAGTTGAGCTAGTTGTATCTAGTCTAACTGATTGATACACTAGTGAGAGTGATGTGAATTAATTAATAATTAATTCACTAAATATTAACTCATTAATCAACTGAAGAATACATCAGTTAACTACAGTGCATGGACAGTTTCAGTGGAGACCAGTGGAGAGATAGGTGAAAGAGCAAGATGACTATTAGTTGTGACTATAATTATGCATTGATTGCATCCAACACATAGTAGAGATGCCAATGAGGATTGCATGAGAAAGGCTGGACCAATTCAAGTTCATTCAAAGCCATTCTTCAACAGGGATTGCACAGTAGAGGCAAGCTAGCAGGTGGCAAATATCGGTGCATGGATTTGCAAGATCGGGCCTGATTAGTGTGTAGCGATTGGATTGTAGTGAGAACTTGTGATAAGCTTTGTATGAGGATTGTTACATGATCTCTATAAAATATATTATATATAGATAGTTGGGGTTTTTAGCTTCAAGCTTTCCCGTTAAAACACTGTGTTCATATGTGTGAATTTTTATGGTTTCAATGTGTGCATGCAATTTATTTAATTTCCACATATGATGATCAATAGTAGAAGAGATTCTGTATTATGCATGAAGATAAAATAGTGTGTGATCAGGAGAATCTTGGATATATAACGCATTAGTTATATAATTTCTCCAGCGATTGTATTGTACTGAGAGCTTGATATGATCAGCTTTGTATGAGGATTGTTACATGATCTCTATGACATATATTATATACAGATAGTTGGGGTTTTCAGCTTCAGGCTTTCTCGTTAAAAAACTATGTTAATTTGTGTGAATTTTTATTGTGTCATGTGTGCATTGCAATCTTGATTTAATTTCTGCAAATGATCAATGGTGGAATAGATTCTGTATTTTGCATGAAGTTAAAATAGTGTGAGATCAAGAGAATCTTGGAAATATAACACATAATTTATATAATTTCTACATGGTATCGGAGCTGTATTGATCATTGGAGAATATTGCAATTATTGAAGCGGTTGAGTTTTGTGGTGGTGGAATTCGAATTTGCTGCAGTGTTTTCTTGGTGTTGAAGTTGAGCATTCATTGAATTGTCTTTCAACGGATTGCGATTGGAGTATGCCCTTGATGGAAACATGAATTACATAGCATGGAAGGATAGGATGGAGGTAGTGCTGGATGATAATGTGTTGAAGGAGTTCATAGATGTTGATATTCCGGAGCCTGCTTCTAGCAATTCAACCGCATTGACGCATGGCAAAAGAAGGTAGCAAAGTGTTGAAGGATTTTATTGGAAGGTGTGAAGGACCACATTTTGTCTAGCCTTCATGGTAAATCCACTCCATTCTTAATGTAGAAGGCTTTGACAGATTTTTTCCAAAGTATAATTGACCAGAGGAAGTTGGCGCTTAAGGACAAGCTCAGAAAAATAAAAATGGAGAAAGGCGACAATATTCCAAAATACCTCACGAAGTTTGTCCACTACAAGGATGAGCTGGGAAGTGTGGGAGTTATTGTTGATGAAGAAACTTGGTGAGCTTTGCTCTCCTTGGGCTTCTGAAGAGTTGGCATAGCTACGAAGACTCTGTCAATGGACGGGAGAAACTTCCAGGATGGGAGTGACTTTGGTCGGATCTTGTGCAGGAGGAGATAAGGCGAGGTACCAGGGATGGATCTTCATCGAAGAATGAAGATGAAGAAAAATGCGCTTTGGCTACCAAAGCTCGGAAAGGAAAAGGGAAGAAATCTTCCAAATCCGAAGCTAAAGGCAAGAAGTAGGATTTTTCCAAGGTGAAGTGCTTTCACTGTCACCATCACGGGCATTTTGCCACTAATTTCCCACAGAAGAAGAAGAATAAGAGTGCTGGTGGTTCTGTAGCAGGAGAGGCCTTAGCCTCACAGTTTTAGCTCGAATTTTCTTTGATCACATGCTTGGTTTCAATTGTGATGATATCAGTGTGGTTTCTTGACAATGGTATGTCTTTCCATATGACCGGAGACAAAGATTTGTTTAGTGATCTAGAGGAAAAGGATCTTGGAGTGCACATCGAGATGGGCGATGATGGTAGATACAGTGCAACTGGTATCGGGACCATTTCCTTTGAGAGGGAGTCCGGTAAACCTTTCATCTTGAAGGATGTCATGCATGTTCCAGGATTGAATAAGAATCTAATGTCCATGGCGATGTTGTAAGACAAGGGTTATGATGTTGTTTTCAGTGAGGGAAAAGCCTTCCTTCGACATAAAACAACTGGTCAAACCAGGAGGATAGGGATTTGAGTTAAGAATCTTTATCAATTGCAAGTATATGGCTGTGCTACAATGGCAGGCAAAGCAGAAGGAGTGGTGAGCCGAGATAAGGGAAAATTGTGGCACAAGATATTGGGGCATCTTCACAATGGCGCTTTGAAAATTTTGTAGCAGATTTCTACCGGGCTTCCCAAAGGTACACTTGCGCAGTCAGATTAGTGCAAGGGATGTACTTTGGGAAAATTTGTGAAGACCAGTTTTCATGAGAAGGATAGTCGTGCTTCGATGATCCTTGAGAGAATTCACACAAACATGTGTGGACCTTTCTCGATTGCTTCAACAGAAAAGCATAGGTATTATGTGATATTTTTTGATGACTTTCCTCGTAAGTGTTGGATCTTCTTCATGCAGAAGAAGAGCGAGACATACTCAAAGTTCTGTGAGTTCAAGGCGTTGGTTGAGAAAGAGTCGGGGAAGAAAGTGAAAGCTCTCCAGAGTGATAATGGTGGTGAATACATCTCTGGCGAATTCAAATACTTCTGTAGCAAAGAAGGAATTCGAAGAGAACTCATAGTGCCTCATAACTCACAACAGAATGGGGTCACAGAGAGAAAGAATAGAACGATCGTGGGTGCTACACGAGCGATGTTGCATGATCAGGGCCTTCCCATACACTTGTGGGCTGAGGCATGCAACACTGCAGTTTTTGTGCAAAACCATTGTACACCCAAAGAGGCGTTTTCTGGTAAGAAGCCTGATATTTCTCATTTGAAGATTTTTGGCTCACCTATTTACATTCATGTGACGAAGGATGCCAGGAATAAGCTGGAGCCGACCGCAGAGGTTTGGATATTTGTGGGGTACACAGAAACACCACACAAATATCGTGTTTATTTTCAGATAGTTGGATGACTGTCATGCAATGGGATATCAAATTTCATGAGGAGAAAGCCATGAAGTTTTCACTTGAGAGGGAGCTACACTTGCATGCAGAGGAGGAGCTACTTGTTCCTAAAGATGAGCCTCAAGATGTGGATCAGCCACAAGAGGAGGTTCATGGAGTGGAAGAAACCACTCATGCAACACCAAACATCGAGCGTGCACTACGAGCGGCAGGCGAATCTTGATGCGATGCGAAATATGAGAGTTCTCATCATAGTGTAGACGAACAATCACGGCCATTCTTTAGATGCCTGCTCGGTGGAGTAAGTGATCATGATATGAAGCATCCTCTTTGACGTGGAGAATCTCGCATAGTGAATGCCATGAGCGGAAGAGTATGATTCGATTGTCAGAAACAGTGCATGGGAGATTGTCCCAAGGCCGGAAGGGAAATCAGTGGTAGGTTTGAGATGGATCTACAAAGTGAAGCAAGCTGCTGATGGGAGCGTTGAGAAGTATAAGGCAAGATTTGTTTCCCGGGGCTTCTCATAGATCGAGGGGATCGACTATGAAGAAACTTTTGCACCCGTCGCAAGGTATTCTTCCATACGGACCATCCTTGCTCTCTCAACGCATATGGGTTGGCACATTCATCAGATGGATGTGAAGACTGTGTTCCTCAACGGAATCATTGAGGAGGAGGTGTAAATTGAGCATCCTGAAGGATTAGAAATCTTCAGCAGTAAGTCGCATGTGTGCAAGCTCAAAAGAGCATTGTATGGTCTGAAACAAGCACCTCGTGCTTGGTACACATGGATAAACAGTTATTTCACTGAACTTGGTTTCGCCAAGAGTGAGGCGGATCCAAACCTATACCAGATTGTGGTGGAGGGTAAGCTTTTGATCATTGTGCTTTATGTAGATGATTTAATACTAACGGGTGATGAATTTTTGATACACTCATGCAAGGCAGATCTTGCAAAGGAGTTCGAGATGAAGGACTTGGGCCTCCTTCATTATTTCTTGGGATTGGAAATTTGGCAACGGAAGGTGAACTGTTTGTGTCTCAAGGAAAGTACGCCCGGGAGATACTGGAGAAGTTTCACATGCAAGGCTGTAAGCCTATCGACACTCCTCTTCCTGGTGGTTGGAGGAAGGAGGATGCTGCATCGGCAGAGGTAGTGGATGCCACTGTTTATCGACAATTGGTTGGTTTTCTCATGTATTTAGTCAATACACGACTGGACATATGCTATGCAGTGAACCAGCTTTCACAAGTGATGGTTAAGCCTACCAAGATCTTTTGGAAGGCAGGCAAGCATGTCTTGAGTTATCTCAGGGGCACATCTAGGTATGGATTATGGTACAGACAGTCAAATGAGATGAAGCTGCATGGCTTCACGGATGCAGATTGGGCAAGAAGCCCAACGGACAGAAAGATCATATCTGGAGGGATTTTTAGTATCGGATCTACAACAGCTTCTTGGTACAACAGGAAACAAATATCCATGGCACTCGGTTCAGCGGAGGCCGAGTACATGGAAGCAAGTTTGGCTGCATGCGAGGCTATATGGATGAGGAAGATCCTAGTCGTTTTTTTTTGTTCTCCCTTAGATCCTACTATGATATATTATGATAATGAGAGTTGCATTAAACTCTTGGTCAATCCAGTATTTCATGATTGATCTAAACATATTGACATCCGGTACCATCATATCAGAGATTGTGTGCAGCAGAGGATCATGTTGCTTTCTTACATTCCTACGGAAGATCAGGATGCAAATATTCTGACAAAGGCGCTCACCAGGAGAAAATTCGAATACCATAGAGACAGGATCAGGGTGGTAGATAATCCCTATCTTATTGAGAGGGAGTGTTTAGATTCAACAAGATGATGACCTTAGTGAAAAGAGTCGCCTTCACTAAGTGGGCCCTCAGGCTATTTTTGGCGCAAATTCTATTTTTAGACTATTTCTATTTTTAGACATGTTGATCATATTCTATGAGTTGCAAGATGCTATTTGTGGATGGTTGGTCAAGTTGTAAAAATAGATGGACTTCTATTTTTAGACATTTTGGGCGGAGTCTATTTTTAGACTGCCAGTCTAAAAATAGATATGTCTAATATTATTAGCTCTTAATAATATTTGGACTCTAAACATTATCTTATTCTCTTGGAGCACTTTAGTTGAGTGCACAGATGTGGCACATCAGCTGACAGAAGGAATTACGCTATTCCTATGGGTTTACTGGAGCTATTACGTGAGCAAGGCTGGAGCAATTCAAACTCTTTCAGAGCCATTCTTCAACAAGGATTGCGCAGTAGAGGCAGGCTAGCAGGTGGCAAGGATCGGTGCATGGATTTGCAAGATCGGGCTTGATTAGTGTGTAGCGATTGTATTGTACTGAGAGCTTGATATGATCAGCTTTGTATGAGGATTGTTACCTGATCTCTATGAAATATATTATATATAGATAGTTGTGGTTTTCAGCTTCAGGCTTTCCCGTTGAACAACTGTGTTAATGTGTGTGAATTTTTATTGTGTCATGTGTGCATTGCAATCTTGATTTAATTTTTGCAAATGATCAATGGTGGAATAGATTTTGTATTTTTCATGAAGTTAAAATAGTGTGAGATCAAGAGAATCTTGGACATATAACACATAAATTATATAGTTTCTACACTCCCTTTTTCTTACCATGTGTTAAGTAGGTAAATCCTCTCTGCGGACAGAGATGATCCCTCTAGCCCTACAGTGGGTCTAGAAACAAAGAGACATGCTAAAGTGTTGATTCCTAATTATTGAATGAAAGAGGACACGATAGATCGAATTACTTGGAGTCCAATGTTGTCATCATTGCTGTAGTGGTAGTTGCCTCTCACTCCTACCTTGGCAAGTCGCAATACTTCCGCAATCATGCTCGGACACCTGCACATAGAATCAGAAAACAAGAACAACATACGACATAACAACATTCCATTCATAACTATCAGCCAGTCAAAGAGGGCTAAAAATATTGCATTAAACAAATATCATAACACAAAAGTGGAACCAAACAGTAGTCACGTATATGTATTAATGAAAGGGAGAGATACAACCAAAGCTTTGATGTTGAGGTCTCCTCCTCGGGGTTCAGCCGAAGCGCGTCTCAGATGTTCGTCAAGGAATTCAGATGGGGTAAAGGCATGGAATCAAGCTCTCTCAACGTAATTCCTTCTTATTCTATCTCTCCAGTATGTTTAATTCTCAAAGTTCAGTTCTTCAGCTGTTCAGCAGTTTGTGCAAAGAGAGATAGCTTCTTTTAATAGAGGAAAAGGAGGAGGTTAGGATCCCTAAAAAGGTGGGAGGGAGGCCTATCCTTTAGGGAGTTACCATAAGAGGTGGAAACCATAAACTAAAGGAGGAAGTCTGTGGTTTATCAGTTCAACCACTCCTAATGACTCATCCTCGAGGTGGTTGGAGTGGAATTTACGCCTCTATTTTTAAAAAATGTTCCATAAACAGCTTGGTGCGGGTGGCAAACTGGGAGAGAGTGCCAGCTGGCGCGGGGCATAGTGTTAATATTTCTCTTCGGCGTGAGGGCATAACTGACTACTCGTGCAAAGGCAAAAACAAGGGTTTTTGAGTCTCTGTTGAGGGAATTATCAATAGAAAGAATATTACTCTCATGTAAAGGGATACAATGATAGTCTTTGTAAGGCATGACATTGCTTATTGATCACGGAAATGACCCTCCAATGGGCGAGATGGGGATTGCAGGGACAATGAAAAAATGTTGTGTAACAGATGCCCCCACATGAGGTCCGAGGAAGAGGGAGGGGCGAAATGCTTTATGCGAACCCGTTCGAACCAAACACCGTTGTTGGAAAACCTGCAATTACAAAAACAACTGATATATCTGATACATGAACATGTGGTATGGGCGCAGCCATTGATAATAGAGTGTATAAAAATTTTGATCTGAGGTATGGACGCAACCATCCAACAGTAAGGATCAACAAATAGACTCAGGTATGGTCACAACCATCCAATGAAAAGAGTCATGCGATAAGTCATGATAATCCACAAAAATCCACAACCTAGATTTTATCAAACAAAATCAATGGTTTTGCGCTCCATCTCGACCCGAACAAGTAAAAATTCAAGCATGCGAATATATGAGTTGAAGTCGAACATGCAAGAAAATCACCTGATTACCAGCCAATGATGAAAGTTTTTAACAGGCACGAGAGAAACCACCAATAATGCCAATGGATTTCAAGGTACAACCAATACAATCCACGAAATGTGAACAGTGATCCGGCATAAGAAATCCACAGAATCACTCGATCAAAGGCCAATGATTTGGACCTTACGTCGAATGCGAAGAACCTACCATTGAGGCATGCAGTCTCCAAGGTACCAGAAGGGAGTCTCTAGATCAAATTCCTGGATAATGAGCTGAATTTGATAGGAAGTAACCTGATCGAAGGTGGGCCATAATGTTTCCCACATCATCGGCACGAGATAGAGGAACATGATAATAGTGAATCAAGACCAACAAAGAATCAGAGGGAGGTTGAAAACTACAAAGGAAAATTTCTCTTGAACATTTCAGCAGCACGACACTGGATTTGGCAGTATTTGACATCAAGGGATCTGAGGTCATGATGATGTGGAAAATATCAGATGAGAGGTCAAAAGATATTACCCAAACCCATGGAGGAAAAAGTGACGAAATGAGATGTCCCCAACCCGACACGAATGCAAAAAAGTGCCATGTTCAAGAGCGACATACTGCCAACATAGCTAAAACTTGGTTCTATTTTACCCCACCATTTCTGGCGAGTAACCAAATTATTTTTTTAAAAACAAGCTTGAAGAGGATAGCATATGCTTGTGTTGTAAGTTTTTCCTTCGGACAAATCCAACCTAGTACATTTTATGAGCCCTAGGAAGGAGGAACTTGAGTAACGTCATGGCGACGAAATCCTATGTCATCAGGGTTTAACGAGTCTGAAAAAGTGAGAACTCAGCACCTTTTCATGTTTAGAGAGTTTGAAAAGAGGCGGAAAAGAAAACTCCATCATGGCCCTTTTCGTAAATAGTCTCTCAGATCCAAAAAGGTAGAAAAAAATATCTGAAAGAACCTCTTAGTCGCGATAGGCTAAGGTATTCCTTTTTTCTAAATAATCTATCCCATCCCAAAAAATGGGTCAACTTATATTGGGTAGATATCGTTTCACAGCCATTTAACAAGTTTAAAACGATAAGAGTCTTGACAATATTTTCAATTTTTAAGAGTTAGAAAAGAGCTGAAAGTTGACTCCTCCTAGAGGAACGAGTGGTATTAATGGTAGCAACTGGTTCTGGTGATAGTGGAACTTCTCAGAAAAATTAAAGGTCAAAAGGCTGGCTAACAAGACCACTCATTGTAGCGGTTCCTCAGGAATGGATAAAATAACTAAGTGAAGGCATATGATCAGCCAAGCAAATAGTGACGGTGGAATGAGAAAAGCAAGGTTCATCTGAGAAAAGAGGCTAATAAAATGGAAATCACGAGAGGTAAAATAGGAATGGGTTCATTTTTACACAAACTTGCAATCAGGAAACTCTGCTTGAGGTTGGTTTCATTTTTACACAAGCTTAAAACTTTGTAGAAAACTATGCTTGAAATGGAAACAAACTACGCTTGAAATGATTTGCATGCTGCCAGCATGGTGACTCAATTCGAGGTACATGCCCCCCAAGCTTCAGTCCATGCACCTGAGTAAACAGATGGAGGGAGTGAAGGTTCAGTTACGATATCAAGTGAAAGAATCGACTGGGATTTTATGAGATCATATCAAAGACTCGAATTGAAGAGGAACATGTTTCATTGTTTTAACGAGGTTGACACATTAAAAGAACTATCCTCATGACATCTTGTTTCATTTTTTAGGGAGCTTGACACAAGGAAATGAAATGTGCTCCTATGAGCTTGTTTCATTTTTTAAGGAGCTTGACACAAGAAAATGAATTGTGCTTCGATGACCTTGTTTCATTTGTTAAGGAGCTTGACACAAGAAAATGAACTGTGCTTCGATGACCTTGTTTCATTTGTTAAGGAGCTTGACACAAGAAAATGAACTCTACTCCGATGACCTTTCATCATGATGAATAAGAAGTCATGGCTTCCAAGAGTTCCGCACCGGATGGGAGAAAAACATCTTGGAAATCAGGACCCAATGCCCCCAGCACACGATGCACAACGACACTATCACTGAATGCGGGCATGGGACATGTAGCCACATAATTAACATGCATCAAGGAATATAAAATTGGTAGATAAAGACCCAGAAGGGACGATGGTGGACCAGATGTCATGTCAAGACCAAAGAATGAAAGTTGATCAATGGTCATGATTTGACCATTGTGTGGAAAATAGATCACACGAAAGAGGGAAGAGGCAACCACCCCCATGGCATAAGCATAGTCACAGCCCAAGAGTAAATTAAAATCCAAGGGACCTTGGACCACCATCATGTCGATATAGACGGTTTTTTCTCCCAAAGTAATAGTCAAATTCGGAAGGATCCCTAATGGTTGACTGGTTCCTCTGTTAAAAGCCAACAGATTTTGCGTAAAAAGCACAAGCGATGGAGAACCAAAAGCTTTCCAAGTAGTGGAAGACATAATACTAACAGACGCAACTTCATCTATAATGGTGTTGGGTATGACCACATCAAAGGTTTGTACCGTGATCTCAAAAGGCACATAAGAAGGAAGGCGGTATCCCACAAATCAACTCCAATCGAAGGAAGCGATCAAAATACTTGGAGGGGGCACAATTGAACTAAGATGGTCATCCCCTATTGTTACTGAGGCAAGAGGAGCATCCTCCTGGACCTCCATCATGGGAGCAGGAGGAGTAGCTTCTTGAACTACAGGGATGGGGGATTCTTTCTCCAAGTCTGAGGAATCTGAAGAAACAAGAGGAACGTGAGGGGGATGAGATCCACTATTGGCCGAAAAGTCCTAATGAACCATAGGCGGGATCAGATCGACCGATTCCACATCCAATGGTTGGTCGGGAACGAATTCCTGAATTTGAATTTCCAGGGGAACGAGATCGAACAAAGATGAATCTTGACTGATCGTGGAATCAACTAGCTGAGGACTCAAAGAAAGCTTCTGGTAGCCAATTGGAAGGCAGGGTGCATAAACAATAGGGTTGTCCAACAATTTCGTGGCTTCATCCATGTACGGAAAAAGGTGAATGGGATGATGCCCTTCACACAACTTATAGGGATTCGTGATCTTACCCTTTATCTTACGAGTCTTATCAACACTAGTCGAAGATGTGTCACCAACATGAATTCTAGAAGCCAAAGACAACGGCGGATGGCCGTCGGACCATACTTTAATTACCTTGGGAATGCCAGGAAAATCTCGAAGAAATTGGTCACCTTTGCTGAGCATGCAAGGGAATTTGACTTTCCGTGGAAGGTCGGATGGTTTATCAATGGAAGGTTTCTTAGGCTCAATAGCTTCAGAGTTGGCCTCTCCCTTATCTGACTTCTTCTTCTTCGTCTTCTTCTTCTTCTTCTTAGCCACCTGGTTACTAGAATCTAGACTTTCACTAGGCAAAGTAGAAGATGAGGACGAAGAAATAGGCGAAGAAGGGGAGAGGTCCACTTTAGAATCAACATGATGTTGTTTAGGTGGAGGAGATGGTTCAACAGAGGTCAGAACACTCAAGACCACTGAGGTTGAAAATAACCACATGAGAAAACCAATAATTAACCCAGGAAGGGACAATGTTGTCATATAAGGAGCACCAAGATTCCCAAAAGCAGTAAAAGGACCAGGATTCCCTTCGGAGGGGGATTCCTTAGTTGGTAAACTTTGGAAACGTTTCCATTGGAAACAAACCTCAAAAAATACTAAGGAAGATAACTTTAACCAGGAATATTTCATGGGCAGTTAATATTTTAAGACATTGAAACAAAACTCTACCGTTTCATATTTTAAGAGTCGAGAAACAGGAAAAAGGTGACTCTATCACTTTCAGGTTTAAACAAGCGTGAAAGGACAAGAGCTTGATTATATTTTCACTTTTAGAGAGTCATGAAAAGACCAAAATGACTACTCAGGTAATCTAAGCAAGAGGGTGTACCAAGTTTCCGTGAACTGCCATATACACCTTGGTGATCAAATGAAAGAGAAATGACCAAGGACTTGATGTACGTGCAGGTAATCTCCCAGAATTCTGTGTTCGGTGTATCATGGTTACAGGGCAGCAGACTCAACTTCCTATGGATAAAAGGATATGAACCTATGAGGGTCTCCCTTTATATACGCGATGGTACAGGGAGCACAAGTCCATACTAGTGTTGTCTAAAGCCAAAAGTAGAACGACAACTACTAGGTTTTAAGACGTCGGAACACATCTCTAGCCTAGACCACTAAAAATGTTTTGTTAGATTTCAATGCTTCCTTAGGTTAATTGAGTGAATTGTAAATTTGATCTTGGATTATGTTTCAACTTTAAGGCCCTACCAAATTTGGATCTCAAAATTCATAAATACAAGCTATATGTAAATGAACATCATTTCCAATTCAATGAATGATAGTTATAAGAAGGATAGAGATATTTCAAACAAAAGCAATCAATGAAAGTACACGAAGAAATCCACTAATGCATCTAACACAATCAAACGAAAATGAAACTCTTTCTTAGACAATCAGACGCTAGTTATGCAAAAGAATATTTCACTTTCGGTGCGAAGAAAGAATGAAAAATATGTGTTTTTTTTTCAATGAAAAGTACATGATGCACTAATTACATGAAACATGAAAACAAACATTAGCTTAAGTGTTGTTTAGGAATCAAAATTGAATGACTCAATAAAACACAAAACAAACACAAGAAATCACTCAAACTAATGTCACAATGTTCCAAACCAAGAGAAAGTTTTCAAAATGACCCAAAACAAGCAATGTAATCTATGCTTGGAGCAATAAGGAGAAGAATCAAACAAAAAATGAAATGATCATTCAACCAAAGCAATCACTCAAAGGAATCAAGAAAACTTAGTGCAGTCAACCAAAGAATGAGACTGAAAACAATCAAAACGACTTGGTTTCCGAACAGAAGGCTCAGTGCACCAAACCCTTAAAAACCCTAAGGCTTCAATTCACACTGATAATAAAATGGAAAAACGATTGAGAAAAACAAGACGACAGCAGTCAAAACAGTCCCAAAGGCATAATTACAAATAAAAAATAACCCAGAAGCAAGCACAATTGACCAAAAGACTCATTAAGTAGGCCAAACCAAATCCTATAGGGGTCGGTGCGACTGTAAGGCTGTAATCCATGCCATACAGGGGTTGGCATGACTTCAAAAAGAGAAACCTATGCCAATCAGCGCAACTGTTTAGAGGAAAAACACGCCAAGCTAGATAAATATGGGAAAAAGAGGAAAAACCAAAACCTAATGAGCAGAGGTCAATCTTGACACTCTAGATCTGAATAGAGGAGGTAAACTAAGCAAGAAAACCATAAAAAGACAGATAAGCAAATCAATGATTGAAACTAACCCAACAAAGTGAAACGACAAACTCGCACTGATCCCCAGCAGATTCGCCAATTTTTTAAGCAAGTAAATCCACTCCGCGGACAGAGAATATCCCTCTAGCCCTAGAGTGGGTCTAGAAACAAAGAGACATGCTAAAGTGTTGATTCCTAATTATTGAATGAAAGAGGACATGTTTGATTGACCTACCTGGAGTCCAATGCTGTTGTCGTTGTTGTAGTGGTAGTGGCCTCTCACTCCTGCCTTGGTAAGTCACAATCCTTTCACAATCATGCTCGGACACCTGCACATAGAATCAGAAAACAAGAACAACATACGACATAACAACATTCCATTCATAACTATTGGCCAGTCAAAGAGGGCTAAACATATTGCATTAAACAAATGTCATAACAAAAAAGTGGAACCAAACAGTAGTCACGTATATGTATTAATGAAAGGAAGAGACACAACCAAAAATTTGATGTCGAGGTCTCCTCCAGTGGGGTTCAGCTGAAGCATGTCTCAAATGTTTGTTAGGGAATTCGGATGGGGTAAAGGCATGGGCTCAAGCTCTCTCAACATAATTCCTTCTTATTCTATCTCTCTAGTATGTTTAATTCTACAAGTTCAGTTCTTTAGTTATTCAGCTAGTTTGTGCGAAGAGAGATAGATTATTTTTATAGAGGAAAAGGTGGAGGTTAGGATCCCTACAAAGGTGGGAGGGAGGCCTATCCTTTAGGGAGTTCCCATAAGAGGTGGAAACCATAAAATAAAGGAGGGAGTATGTGGTTTATCAGTTCAACCACTCCCAATGACTCATCCTCGAGGTGGTTGGAGTGGAATCTCCGCCTCTATTTTTAAAAAAAAGTTCCATAAATAGCTTGGCGCGGGTGGAAAACTAGGACAGAGCGCCAGCTGGCGCGGGGCCCAGTGTTAATCTTCCTCTTCGGTGTGAGGGCATAACTGACTACCCACGCCAAGGCAAAAAAAATGGATTTTGAGTCTCTCCTCAGGGAATTGTCAATAGAAGGAATATTACTCTCCTGTAAAGGGATACAATGATGGTCTTTGTAAGGCATGACACTACTTATTTTTCACGGAAATGACCCTCCAATGGGCAAGATGGGGATTGCAGGGACAATGACAAAATGTTGTGTAAAACCATGTTATCTATATTTAAAGCATTACTTGACATATCACATGCAATTTTATATCACATTTCCTTGATAAGGATAACACCAGAAACATCATCAAACTTTAAAGTGTTTGAACCATAGATAGAATTAATCACAACCATGGCCAAGCCATATCACATTTCTCACAATGTGTATAAAATAAAATAAAAATACTTAACCTCATCATCAAATTTTACTCCCACACAACTTAATTCGTTGGTGACTATGTTAAATTCATATAAATGATCAACAACAAACCCACCTTCTCACATCTTCATATTAATTAAACACTTGATAAGAAATACCTTGTTGGAAGTTGAGGGGTTTTCATACAATTTAGTCAATGCCACAATTAAAACCTTCATTGTATTTATTTTGAAATTTTCAAATCCACTAATGCTACATGCATATATGTATTTTTATTGGTGCTTTACTATTAAGAAAATCCCATTCTTAATTTTTGTTCCACCCAATGCTAAAAAAAATAAAATTTTAATGTATATAATTTTCCATTTTCATCCTCTGTAGCAGGTTGTTTTATTCATTAAACTTATAAAACCTAAAACCTTATTCCTCCAATTCTCCCACTCAAAAAAGGAACCCTCCTTTCCTTTGAATTGTATAAGCCAAATAAACCTTGGCTCTGATACCAATTTTTAGTGTTATAGGCCATTTTGTCACATCCAATCAAAGTGAGCCTCCTAATGGGATAAATCAACATTCTATTCCCCTTGTCATCATTTAAAAAAATCCCTAAGCATGTACCTTTCATCCCTCAGAGTTTCAACCCTAAACTGCCCTATCTAAACCAACTTGAGGACCAATGCTCTCTGCAAGCCTAATGGGGTGCATTCACCTATATCTTGCTCCACTCTAGCCAGTGTTTGTCACCAACAAGTTGCCCTCATTTAAATTTGCTTTGGTTCTATAATTTCGGCAGAATGATCGGGATTCCTAAATTATCACCTTCTAGGAGTTTTCAGAATTTGTTTTAACTACATACCTTGGATTGACATTTAGATCCTATCCTACCCTAATTTTTAGTTTTCACCACTTATCCTTTGATTGTATCCCTCCATAAAAGTGGATATAAAACCTTAGAATGGTAATTGGATCAGAACTCCTAACTTATCCCTCTCTCCTATATATTTACCCTCTCATATGTTAGAGGTAATGGTTGGCTTTGGAGAGTGATTCTACCCTTATGCTACTGCAGTAAGTAGTTATCATCTCAGGAATAGGGTGATTAGATGTGAATATCGTGACAACGAAAGGACGAGTTAACAACTTGGAAGATCTCTTCTACAAGATCAAATGCCACTTATGGTTTTAATCTCCTTCCATTTATATTAATGAAAAGAGTTCTCTGTTTTCCTATATGTGATGTCATTATTTCACTTATTTCAATATCATGTTGATATAATGAATAGAGTGTTTAGATGACTGCATACATCTCATAGTTTCTTGTTTTGTGTTATATGATTGTGCAAGTTTTAATATTGGCATTTGGAGCTGGAATTGGTGCTTCTAAGCTAAAGAAGCAGCAAAGTGAGCAAGAGTTTCCAGGTAGGCCTCACTCTATCATCTATCTAATTTAAGTAAAAGCATTGGGTTCCTTGTCTCTTTTTTGTTCTAGGTTGATCACCAAACCTAGGGGAGATACCTTTGTGTGCAATCGTAAATCCCGTATAAAAAATTTTCGACCATTCTGGGGATAGGATTATTCCCTTGGTGGTTTTCCTCGTCATTTGTGTTTGATTACCTCCTTGACATACCTTTGTTGCATCATCCAACCAATAAAAAACCTAGGAAGTGGCTTCGTTCAACCCTTTTTTCAATTTTCGTGTTGGAAACCTCTTTTTCAATCCCAATGCTCCCCCAATGCTTTTGATAGAGCATTTCACCTCACTCTGGCCCACTCTATCCCAGAATTGCAAAGCATTGGTGCTCTCTCTAGACCAGCATTGGTTCATGTTTTTGCAGAAGTTTTTCCTTGAATTTTGAGCCTCTCATTCATCAACCTACTTCCAATTGAGCTTACTTGAGTATTTAGTGTCTTTTGGTCTCTCTCAAACCCCCATTTAATTTTCATTTGTGTTTTTTTTCCTTCAATAAGAATCTGTTTCAATTTTTCTTTGTTATCGTTTGGTCGCTTGTAAACTTGTCTTGTTTGATTGTTCATTGCTTGGATGAATTTTTGTTTGGATCCATGTTCTGAAAAGTGCAATTGAATTAGTAATTGAGCATTTTCATCTTATTTTTATTCATTTCGAAAGTTAAGTGTGGTGAAAAGAAAAGAAAAATCATTTGGCATTTAGGGTTTTGCATGTGCATTAGATTAGGAACAATTGCATTAAAAGGAACATTTCATCTTGCATCTTGTTTATTGCATATTTTGTGTTGCATATTGATTATTTCTTCCCTTCCATAGAAAATTTTCAATGAAAGAGAAAATATTCTTGTTTTCTCATGGTCGATTGGAATTTTAGGATGTTCAAGTTACATTCACGGTGAGCCCTAAAACTGTAAATTAATTAAAGATAGAAAGTAAAAAATATTGAATCAACCTAAGGAGAATTTTTAACATTAAGGAAAAAAATTATAAGTCTAGGCTAGATACATGTTTTGATGTCGTTAAACGTAGGAGTTGTCATTTTTTTCGAGCATTGCATCCCGGGGGTGAAATCTCACTCCACGTACATAAGTTTATGGGATCATTCTCCACATACCTTAGGGTATATCATATGGAACTCCACAAATGAAAAGTATATGAGAACGCTCTCATCAAACGATTACGTATTAGAAGACACTACTATGGACTACATTCCCACATACCGTCTAGTATATTTTGGGAGTCCCCAATAGGTTGATATCCATCCATAGGTAACAGATTTTTTCGCCTTGTATACCATGATACACCGAACACAACATTTAAGGGGATTGGATGATCTACGTTAATTCCTTGGTTCACCAAGGTGTATATTGTAGTTCATGGTTTCTTGGTAAACCTTTATGCCTAGATTACATTCTTTTTTATATATTTCTTTTTGTGTTAATAAAATATATTATCCAACATGGAAGAACAAAATCCCTTTCCCCGTCGTTCGTGTAGAATTTAAAATAAGCCTCCTCTACCTCTAGAGACTAATCCTAACCGATGTCCAAAAAATAAGAAAACATAAACTACCAAATCAAGAGCTTCAAGCACTACTTCTGGCCCTCCTCCTGATACTGCATTTCTAGAATCATTTTTCCCTTTGAGTTATGAACCCGAGATTACATCAATTCATGTTAGTGAAACTAACACAAATAAAACAAAAATCCCTAAAAATTTGTTACCTAAGCTCACTAGACCTAACCTTCCTGAGTCAGACACTTTGTTTCCTAAGGTCATTGAACCCAAGGAGCCTCAGCCATCCTCGTCTGATTTAACGAGACATTCCTCTTCTCTTCCTTTGTCTCAGACATAACCAATATATCGTGGTCCCGATGGTGAACCTCTTCCATATAGAATTTTGAGTATTTGAGATATCCCTCAAGAAGAGCCTCATCCCTCTTATCCTATTCATTGGGAAAGAAATAATTTTTATCAAACTAAGCCTTTTATACCTCTTCAAATTCTGACATATTCTCCTTCGCCTGATTCTTTGGGCTTACCCAAATATCTTTGGCAACAATATTTGTTGGAGTTGTAAACCATGTCTAGAGCTGATTCAAGCTCCCAATCTGTGTCCACCACTATGGTTGAGACATCAAGTGTCGCTTCCTCATCCATGTCTATGACATAGCCAAAAAATCATTTGTCTGGTGGCCTGTCCGTCCCGCCTGGTTATCAGTCATTATCTGGTACCTTTTCTGATGCAGCCTCTAGTCCTTGGACATCCCCCATGTCATCTAATTTGGGAATAATATTTGGTACTTATCTTATGAATGTCACACAATCTTCTCATCTTCATCCAGATACACCTACAATAGAGAAGTAGGTTGGTCCTGTGATCACCTAGATTGACCTCAGGCTGAAGGAAGGCAAGCCAGGGTAACCACAAACCACGCTTAACCTTGTAGCTAGCCCTACAAGGCCGAGAGAGGGCTCCCTCCGTAAAGAATCTCGATGAGGTATGACTGCAAAAATGATTTTAGGCTAGGTATAGTAGCTCGAAATGTTTTTTTTATAGATTTTTTGGTTTTTGTTGGGTCAGATGGAGCTGGGAAGTTTAAATCTGGGGAATTAAATAAAAAATACAAAGTCTTCTGTGGGGAAAGGTAGGCAGATATTTTAAAAAATTTGTTTTAATGATTGTGAAGTGTTTAAGACTGGTGAGGAGCTGAGGAGGGCATGTGATATGGATCCTTCTCAAACAACAGAAAACATAAAATATTGAATGATTTTCCCAAGGCAGAGCACTGTAACAATGGATTATACCTATCTAACTTGAAAACATTCAAAAGAAATAATGGAATGAATGAATGGCATACATAACATTTAATAAATGATCACAAAGAAGAGACTGTGCTAAAATTAATACCACAGGAATCCCATAAAAAATTGTTGCAAGTCTTTATTAATTCCCTGCCAAACTGGTTACGAATATGTACTATGAAGCTCAGAGCATCCCAGTGATTTCCAACTTTTTCCACCCTTAGAAATGACTCAAAAATTACATTAAATATACAAGATTTCAAGGGGCGAATCCATAGAAGGAGGAGCTGTTTCACCTACCCCAAAACCAAAATCTGAAGATAGAAAAACCCAACAGTATGCCTCTGAAAGAGAGGAAACAAAATATTTGACCATCTGGAAGATTTATGTTAGATTTACTCCAAAAAATGGAAAGAAAAACAGATCTGGAACCTTGCCCCTTCATTTATCATTGCTTCCATTCTGTGGTCGATGCCGTAATGATCCCTACTTTAAAAATTAGCTGATGGCCCTAAAAAAATGTCTTTTTCATTTAACTTGAAGAAAAACCCCTTTAAACCAACAAAAATCAAAAGTGGCACTTTTACACGGGGAAAATCCCTTTTCCTTTGGAAAGGGCGAAAGGAATTTGGTGGAACTGGGAATATCGCAATCGCAAATAGGAAGCGGAAGCGGTCATAACATATGGCCGGGGGGGGGGGGGGGGGGGAATTGCAATATGGGATGTGAGGTGGAGGAATGGTCGCATTGGGGAAATGGAGCGAGTGGGAGTCAAAGCACTGGAGGAAGTGATCGTGTGGTGCGATGTAAGACTTATCGCATCAGCAGAAGAAATGGGAAGTGGAGAGAGTTTAAAGACTGATGCGATCGTGCGATGTGATGGTGTGATGGCATCGCATCAATGGAAGGAAGATGGAAGAGTTTAAGTGGTTGTGGGGAATGTCGATAATGCGATGCGATGAAGTGACTTATCGCATTAGCGAAAACGAATGTGCGGGGTTAAGTCTTAGGGATTGGTGCGAAGTTGCGATGCGACGGTGCGATGGCATCGCATCAGCGATGGGCCATCGCATCGGGGTTTTGTAGGATGCGGAAATTTCAAAAAGAAAAAGGGACTTTTGCAATAAAGGAAAAAAATCATATAAAAAGGCAAAAATGGAAAGTTAAAGGGCCAAATGAAAAAGGGGCAGAGTTATGCTTTTGGGGCCTTTTATTCACTTAGGCATATTTTGCAATCCAGAAAGTGATTTTTGGATTGTGAGATACCATTGGAAAGCTATTCCCAAGCTCCTTCTGATGGACATATTTACAACATGTTTTTCATTAAATATCATGTGAATAACACCTTTGAAAACCGGGCAGAGAAAAATCCCCTTTGACCCTTGGTGATGGGCTGCAATGGACTAACATTGGCTTTATGGAGATATCAGCTTCTAAAGCTCAACTTATTACATATGGAGACATAAAATTACATAAAAAATGATAGTAAAAATGAAGTACCCTGTTTTCACCGCAAAACATGTTTTGAGGTGAAAATTGCATCCAGCTGAAAGAACAACTTCTTTGATTTTTCCAGATACCATGATTTTGCTTTTATTAGGCATCCTCATATCCTTGCTGATTTTATTGACACTTTCCTCATTAATTTGACCATGGTGAAACCCTATAACCTAATGAGACCAACCCTATGACCTAATAACATGAAATGCAGAGTGAAAGTGAATCATGACTAAAGACCATAGAGAGGATAATCAACAAGTATTTACATGAGGGAAAACTGATGAAGTGACCCCAACCATCAACGAATCGATGACCTAATGGAATGATGAAAGTTATAGTATAAGACTCCTACTATGCAAATGCAAAAGAGTAGATTTTGATCACTGATGACAATATGACAATACTGACACTAACATTGGCTCCAATGGGGATGGTAGCTCCTTGGAGGTGCCAAGAACACTGTAGACCTAGTAGCCTTATCCATTGGGAAAATACGGTCAAAATACTTCAAAGACTGAAAAATGACACAATGCAGACTGACTCATGACTCAAACCATGATTGAAAACTAAATTAAAACCAGCAAACCTTACACATATCATTCAAGTTTTATAGCCTTCACTTTGGGCCCCAAGCTTCAATGACTGTGTACTTGAAATCTCACCAACAATGAATATGGTATGTAGAATGATTGTGACATAATTCTCAATCCATCATCTCAAAAGTAGTAGTGCTTCAAGACCCTACCATTCACTTTCCCTCCAAGGCAATCTTGACCATCCATCTCTGTGAGCTGAAAAGAATTATGTCCCCTGTAATATTATATGGTCCTTTCCATAGGTTATCGAACTTTCCATGCTTTCCTTTGTCCTCATTTCGTGCATCCCATCTCAACACCACATCTTCTAAATGAAAATTTTCTGCTTTGGTTTTACGGTCATAGATTTTCTTTATTTTTTCTTGCAACTGAATAGTGTTCTGAGAAACTTCCTCCCTTGTTTTCTGAAGGTGGATCATTTGATTGATCCTTCGCTAATTATCATCCTCTTCGCTGCCAACTTCTTGTAGTAATCTCATGACCGGAACTATAAGTGATGTAGGAAATACAGAATCAGTGTCATAAACTAATTCAAACGGTGACATACCTATGTATTTCTTGCTGCTAACTCTGTTGGCCCATAATGCGTTGACAATTTTTCAATGCCAATTCCTCTTATTCGCTTCCAACGTTTTCTTGATTATATTCACCAAAGTCTTATTTGATGATTCTGCTAATCTGTTGCCCTGTGGGTAGTATGCTGTCGAATGTCCCAATATAATATTGTACTTATTGCAGAACTCCACCATCTTCTTGTATTTAAATGCCACTACATTATCTGTTATGATCTTGTGAGGGCAGCCAAAACGAGACAAGATATTTGATTCTAAAAATTGAATAATTACCGTATCCGTGGCCTGCCTTGCTGGAATGGCCTCAATCCATTTGGTGAAATAATCGGTAGTTGTCAAGATCCATCGATGCTATGCTGATGATGTGGGATGGATTTCCCCTATGAAATCAAGTCCCCACTGCTGGAAAGGTGCATTTACTTGAACTAGTTTCAAAGGAAGAGGAAGCAGTTTCCTTTTTCCTTGAAAAACTTGACACTCATAGCATCTCATCAATGTTTTATACAAATCTGAAAATAGAGTTGGCCAATAATATCCTTCTCTCAACACTTTGTTAGCTGTTGTTTTCCAAAAAAAATGACCACCATTATCGTCTTTATGAAAGTCATGCATCACCTGCTGAGCCTCATCTTCAACCAAAAAATTTATTAGAATACCTCCTGGATCTTTCCAATAAAGAGCACTGTTTATTATACAGAATTTAGCATACTTGAGTTTTAGTGATCTACCTTTGCTTCTAGACATCCTTGGAGGTGGTGAAAGATGCTGAAGAACATAAACTATGTCTAAATACCATGGTGATTGGAGAAAAATTTCTGAAACTAGAATAAGTGAACCCTTATCCTCATCCTCCGACATTGCTGCTATGAGATTTATTTCCAAGGCACACAGGTTTGATTGTGCCATTAATTTTTCCAAGCCTTGTACCTTGATTAACCTTGTGGGTTTAATCTCCAAATCATATTCCAACATTGCTGCTATCCACTTACCTCTTCTTCCCTCCAGATCAATTTGCACCAGAACATATTTTACTGCTACATTAGGAGCATATGTTATGGTATGTGAATGCAGAATGTATACTCTAAAATACTTCAATGCTTTTATAAGAGCCAATGCTTGTTTCCCAATGATATTATACTACAAGGCAGCATCTCTAATGGTCCTTCTGAAAAAGGCAATGGCCTGTTCAATCTGATCTCTCTTTTGCATCAATACCGCTGCCATGGTATGCTCTGATGCAAATGAAAATATAATGAAATCTTGAGTGTAATCAGGACTAATCAAGACTGGGGCATTAGATAGAGAAAAATTTACCAGATTAAATAACTTGATAGCATCCTCGCTCCATTTAACTTGATAGCATCCTCGCTCCATTTAACTCGCTCCATTAGTCATTTCTCATAAATGTTCAGCCAAATTAGGTATAAATCTCCGCAAGAAGTTCATCGTACCATTAAAAGCCTGAATCTCCTTTTTGTTACGTGGGAAGTCTATGTGTTGAATTGCCTCCACTCTTGAAGGATCAATGTGGATATCATCTTTAGAAATGATATGTCCCAGCAGCTTGCCTTCATCCATAGCAAACATAATTTTCTTCGGATTGAGAGAAATCCTGAACTTTCTGCATCGCTGAAATACAACCCTCAAGTGGTGTAGGTGTTCATCATCAGAACCAGAAAACACTGTCAGATCATCTAAATAAACAACCAGAAAAACATCCTTTTCATTGGCAAAAGTGACGTCCATTACTCGCTGGAAAGTGGCTCCAACATTCTTTAATCCAAATGGCATTTTGGCATACTGGAAAGTTCCCCAAGGTGTTGTGAAAGTAGTTTTGTCTTGGTCTTTTTCATGCACTAAGATCTAATTATAGCCTAAGTAACCATCGATTAGTGACATACTTGATGCTCCAACTACCTTTTGCAGAATATGATCCATCTTCGGAAGTGGATAGTTATCCTTTAAGGATAATTTATTGAGATTTTGGAAATCTATGCACAACCTTATTTCTCCTATCTTTTTGCGTACTGGGACTAGATTCGAAATCCAATCAGAGAATATAATTGGAACAATGATGTCGGATTTACACAATCTATTTACCTCTTTTTCAATGGATGGAAGCAGCTTTGGGTTGATCCTTCTCAGCTTCTGTCTAAATGGTTTCTGATCTGGCTTGATGGGAATAGTATGCTGAATTATATTTTTGTCATATACTTTCAAATCTGAATAATCCCATGCAAACACATCAGAAAATTTAGAAAATAATTTAACATACTGTGCCTTTACCTCAGGAGATAATGCTTTTGATAACTTCACAAACTTGGGCTTGTCAGTTGTTCCAATATTGACATCTTCAACTCCTTTATCAATAGGCACCAAGCTTGGATTCCTTGCAACATCATCTTGATCAAAAAGCTCCTCTAAAGGTATGAGACCTCTAGGAATTACATTATCTTTCAGCTGCAACACGTCCATCTGATTTTTTCGATTTCTTGTTCATCGGTATCATAATCACCCTCTATGGAAGTATCCTTGAATTTTCCTTCACTCTGAAAAAAAAAATTGATTTCATTGTCATCCCAAAACACTTTCCAATACCTTAAATTATCCGGAACAACAGGCCGATGTTTGACATAAATTTCAAATTTGTTGCTGGAGTTCATTGGGATCTTCAAATTTCTTGCAGTAGTGGCAAGAAAATCTGCAATTAGATTTTTCATTCGAGGTACTACTGTCAAAGTGTATTCAGAAAACATTCTCAGGATGTCTAGGACCACATTTATGTAGGCTCTCAATAACGAATGCTTTTCTTGATACTCTCCCTTTACCTGTTTGATTATCAACTCTGAATCTCCATAGACAAAAATCCTCTTTGCATTTTAACTTCTTCAAAATTTTCAGACATGCAATCAAAGCTTCATACTCTGCTTCATTGTTACAGCAGTCAAAGGCCAACTTGTAAGCACATACTCTAACATTACTAGGAAATTTTTCAGGTTGAAAAACAGGGCTTCGAATCCAAATTCCTATACCAACACCGTCCTTACCAACAACTCCGTCAAAATACATGCTCCAAAGGCCTTCTTCCTCTTCTTTTAGATGCTGAAATTTTGTTTCTTTCTCTACCTTATCTTGACTGATTTCTTCATTTTTATACTATTCACTGTCCCTTTGCTGCTGGAAGGTGGAAAGCTCAGAAAGACTTGCTGCTTTTTCTTTTCCCTGTTTAAGGAATTCCCTAAAATTGTCTAAAATTTTAGGTACCTCATCTACTTCTACCAACTGAACATCTTCATCATTCAAACCATTATCTGAATATAATACAAATGACTCTAAATCTATGTGGAAAACATTAATTAGATGATTAATTGGCTTCTCTTTGCTAGTGATCATATATTTCATTTTCTTCTCCCTGTATAGCTTTCTCAATTGACCGAACACGGGAATGGTAGCATAAGAGAAATCAAGTTGTATGGCTCCCTTCAGTTTTGCACCCCACGATCTGGAAAAAAGCATTCCAAACCATGGTGGAACGTTGGCAACAACCACATCCATCAAAAAATTCTTGGCTGGGATTTGATCTAAAGATACTACCAAGTCTTTGATAAGACCAATAAAACAGACCCTACCGGAGTCAAAGGAATACAAATCATGGTATTTGAAGGTAATATCAAGACCCAACTTCTCCATAATGGCTTTGGGCATCAAATTGTGAGAAGCTCTAGAATCCAACATAGCATTGTGTAAAATGAACTCATGCAATCTAAGACTCAGGTAAAGGGAGGAACTTCACTGTCTTCAGACTCACCTTCTATGGCTAGACCAAAAATGACTTCAGGATAATCATCTTCAACATTTACCATATTTGACATAGAGTCTATTTGAAAAATTCTAGACACCTGATGTTTATAAGTGTTGTTCTTCACCAACTCAGCTAAGAGAATGGACACCTTCAACTTAGCAATTTCATTTTCTAAATTAAAGGATGGAAATTTTTCTACCTCTTTGACGGGAGGATATTTCTTCTCCACTTTCTCCTTCGTTGCACTTGGCTGATTATTCTTCTTATTTGCAATGTTATTTGTCGAGGATAATTTTCTGGAAGACAGATCAATAGGTTCTTTCCCTTTCCTCTGAGTATTTGAAGAGTCATTTTTTGATTGCAGATCTTTCCTTTTATGAATGGGATTGATTGGCACCTCTCTGCTCCTCAAAGAATATTGCTTCTGCTCTGCTGACAAAGCGTTCATATATCCTCGTTGATAATCATTGGAATCTTCTTCTAACGCTACATCATTGGCCAATATGAAATCTTCATCTCTACAAGTGGTTGGAATCACTGCATATTCTTCATCTACTGTTAGAAAAATGGGCGTACCATCGGTAGTGAAAAAATGATTAGCTTCAACTACCGGATCATCATCATCATCATTTGTTTCCATTCCCTGAACATAATTTTGTTGCAAAGGAGTTCTGATCTACTGTTGTTGTGTTTTTTGGTCTTGCGCTTTATGTTCCCTTTGCTTGATTCGAAATTGGGGCTGCTACTGTCCTCTGAAATTTGGATTCCTGATTTGAGTTTCAGGTCTATCTGAAATAGTCAACTGGTCAACCATTTTCTCCATTGTTCTGATCAAAGTATCCATATTAGCATCTGAAGGGGATGCGTCCTCCTTTATAGTCACTCTCTTTTCAGCTCTTGTCTGTGCTCTTTTAGCCAGCAGATTTTCTTCCACGCTTACATCGTTCTTCTACATATCTTCAAGTGTGGTAGGATCACGTTCTCGTAGCTGATATGCCATGTCGGCATCGAAACCATCTGGAAATTCAAGCAAAGCTAACCCCGTGGGGGGTTTTAGGTTGGTCGGAATAACATTATACACTGCATTAAACCTCATTCAATAATCTTGTACACTTTCACCCACATTCCTTTTGATATTTTCATACTCAAACAAAATTTGGAGTGGGTTTTTCTTTACCTCCCACCTATCTAAGAATTGTTTATGTAGCTCCACCAAAGTGTGGATAGAGGCTGCTGGTAAGGCTCTGAACCATTTTCAAACTTCACCTCCAAAGCTTTGGACAAACAATATCATAGTCACATTTTCAGCCTCTACCTCATGAAGGTCAAAGAAGTCATTCATTTTATCAACATGTCGTTGTGCTGTGATTCTTTGAGTGTCATCAAAAAGAGGAATTTTACTTTGGTAATTAGCAGGAATATCATTCAGATTCTGAGGTAAAACCAAGGGTGCATACCGGGCAACCATGACTCGAGGTGGATTTACAACAATGTTTGAACTACTAGGATTCAAGGGAGTTGTTGATGGAGAAGTAGGGGTGATAAGTTGGAGGGGAAGGGTAGGTATAAACTGAAGTTGAGATTCGATCTCAGAAATTGATGGGAATATTGTTGAATTGTGTGTAGCAGATGTTGTTTCTGTTGATATTGAAAGCTCAGGGATATTGGTAGCAGTGATTGATGACTACGGGGAGTTTAAGATATAATCGTCAATTGATCTATTTTCCCTTTGAACTTCAAGATCTTCAAGAAACTCCGGGTCTAAAAATGTGTCATCAAGTGCATTTTTAGATTTGTTTCTGAACAAAGAAAGCTAAAAACACTCATCAAAAGAGAGGTCTTCAACAAACAACCACTCACTGGGCCAGGAATGGGATCTGAAAATAGGTCTAGGGCTTACTTAAATTTCTTGTCTACTGATTATTCGAGGAATAAGGTTAGGATTTTCAAATATAGGAGGAGGATTTGGATCAGGATTGGCCCACGTGTATTTCCTTGAAGCCAGTGTGGTCAAACTTCAAAATGTTCAATTTGCAACGTCTTATTTCAGCCTAGAAAATTCTAAAACTCATCATCCAAAGTTCAAGAATTTATATGGAAGATATTACCGAGGTGATTTGTCTTTCATTTCATATTTCTCCCTAGTATGGTCGCCACTATGTTATCACCTAGATTGACCTCAGGCTGAAGGAAGGCAAGCCAGGGTAACCACAAACCACGCTTAACCTTGTAGCTAGCCCTACAAGGCCGGGAGAGGGCTCTCTCCGTAAATAATCTCGATGAAGTATGACTGAAAAAGTGATTTTAGGCTAGGTATAGTAGCTCGAAATTTTTTTAATAGATTTTCTGGTTTTTTTTGGGTCACATGGAGCTGGGCAGTTTAAATCTGGGGAATTAAATCAGAAATACAGAGTATTCTATGGGGCAAGGTAGGTAGAGATTTTAACAACTTTTTTTTAATTACTGTGAAGTGTTTAAGAATGGTGAGGAGCTGAGGAGGGCATGTGAGATGGATCCTTATCAAACAGCAGAAAACATAAAATATTGAATGATTTTCCTAAGGCAGAGCACTGTAACAATGGATTCTACCTATGTAACTTGAAAACACTCAACATAAATAATGGAATGAATGAATGTCATACATAACATTTAACAAATTATCACAAATAAGAGACTGTGATAAAATTCATACCACAGGGATCCCATAAAAAATTGTTGCAAGTCTTTATTAATTCCCTACCAAACTGGTTACAAATATGTACTATGAAGCTCAGAGCGTCCTAGTGATTTCTAACATTTTCCACCCTTAGAAATGACTCAAAAATTACATTAAATAGACAAGCTTTCAGGGGGTGAATTTGCAGAAGGAGGAGTTGTTTCACCTACCCCAAAACCAAAATCTAAAGACAGAAAAACCCAACAGTATGCCTCTGAGAGAGAGGAAAAAATATATTTGACCATCTGCAAGATTTATATTAGATTTACTCCAAAAAATGGAAAGAAAAACAGATCTGGAACCTTTCCCCCTCATTTATTGTTTCTGTCGTTCTGTGGTTGATACCGTAATGATCCCTACTTTACAATTTAGCTCACGGCCCTAACAAAATTTCTTTTTCCTTTAACTTGAAGAAAAACCCCTTTAAACCAATAAAAATTGAAAGTGGCACTTTTACACAGGGAAAAGCCCTTTTCATTTGGAAAGGGAAAAAGGACTTTGGTGGGATGAGGAATATCGCAATCGCAAATCGGAAGCGGTCATAACATATGGCGGGGGGGGAATCGCAATATGTGATGTGAGATGGAGGAATGGTCGCATTGGGGAAATGGAGCGAGCGAGAGTCAAAGAAATCCAGAAAGTGATTTTGGGAGTGTGAGATACCGTTGGAAAGCTCTTCCCAAGCTCCTTCTGATGGACATATTTATAACATTTTTTGCAGTAAATATCATGTGAAGAACACCTTTGAAAACTAGGCAGAGAGAAATCCCCTTTGACCCTTGGTGACGGGCTACAAAGGACTAATAGTGGCTTTATGGAGATAGCAGCTTCTAAAGGTCAAATTATTACATATGGAGACATAAAATTACATAAAAAATGATAGTAAAAACAAAGTACCCTGTTTTCACCTCAAAACATGTTTTGAGGTGAAAATTACATCCAGCTAAAAGAACAACTTCTTTGATTTTTCCAGATACCATGCTTTTGAGTTTATTAGGTGTCCTCATATCCTTGTTGATTTTATTGACACTTTCCTCATTAATTTGACCATGGTGGAACCCTAGAACCTAATGAGACCAACCCTATGACCTAATAACATGAACTGTAGAGTGAAAGTGAATCATGACTGAAGACCATAGAGAGGAGAATCAACAAGTATTTACATGAGGGAAAAGTGATGAAGTGGCCCCAACCATCAACGAATCCATGACCTAATGGAATGATGAAAGTTATAGTATGAGACTCCTACTATGCAAATGAAAAAGAGCAGATTTTGATCACTGATGGCAGTATGGCAAGACTAACACTAACAGGTCCTTACATCAGTGAACAAATCTACCTTCAACAACCTAACTCTCCTTATGTTGGGTACCATCCATCTGGGTCGAATTTTCCTTTGTTATCCTCTCCTCCTTATGTAGGGGGGGAGCTTGTTGTTGGTATGCCTCAATAAGGTAATCCACATAATTATGGTATGGCTTATCTTGGAATGGCTACCAGTGTTTGGAACTCCCATTCAACCTAGTTCATTTTGGGATCGATTTGTGAATCCTCAAGCTGCACCATCCTCATGGAAAATTCCTATCTATCCATTAGCACCTCAAAAAGCTAAAATACATGTGATTTAACCTTTGCAGCTGATTCTAATGACATT
Source organism: Pinus albicaulis (assembly GCA_034641835.2). Taxonomy (NCBI): domain Eukaryota; kingdom Viridiplantae; phylum Streptophyta; class Pinopsida; order Pinales; family Pinaceae; genus Pinus; species Pinus albicaulis. Next base: position 1,471,317,306 of record CM076577.1, read on the forward strand.
TGGTGGTTTCCAGGCATGCTTAGTCAAACTGTACAAGGTGCCTCATCTTCTCAATCACTTGCGCAAAGTGCTCCTCAAGTTATGGTAGTTTAAATTCTTCAAAATTTGGTGCAATCTAACCCGAACCCATCTTACCAGGGGGCAATGCAAAACCCTATTGGGGAAACAATATGGACCTCATCACGCACCTTTTCAAGGCCAAAAAATCTAGACCCAACCATTCAAACAACTTTATCGTTATCATGGGGTTGGGAAACAAACTTTCTTGTATGGTGGTTATCAAAATCCTGCATATCCTTGTAAATAGGTTCCATATTATTAGAACCCTCCTTATCCATGCATGCAAGTAACCATTTCTTAGGTTATCCCTTCTTACCTAGGACATCCTCCTCTGGAATTTAATGGGAAGTTTCCTTTTTTGGCTACTCTCTAATTACCTCATTTAACTCGACTTACAAACAGCCCCATCGCTCATTCGCCATGGTGGCCGATTATTCCCACCAAGTTTCCATCTGATATCCAAAAATTTAATGGGAATCCTAGAGAAGGCTCGTCGACGCATGTCATGGTGTATCATCTATGGTGTTCATCTAAATCCCTTAATGATGACTCCATTCAACTTTTTTTTTTCCAGCAGACGCTTACAGGTACTGTAGCTAGATGGTATATTGAGTTACCTAAAGCATCATTTAACGATTCCAGTTCTTTAACCACCAAATTCCTCACACATTTCCAATTTCCCATCAGATACAAAACTGGAATGAAGCTATTGACTAATTTCAAACAATCAGACTCCACTCACATTTCATATCACATTCATGAGTGGAGGCATCGTCTTCGGTTGGTTAAGACATTTGTTCCCAATCAATTGTTGGCGGAATGGTTTGTCAAATCTCTGTTAGCTCCTATAACAAAAGATGTGGCTAAAGGTGGAGTCGTGACCAAAGAGAAAGTGATTGATCATGCTCAATATCTAGATCTAGTTTATACCCAATCAGGCACGCTCTATGATAATATACTTAACGCTCCACGAGCTTCAAACACTATTTCTCTTCCACCTGATAAAGAATCTCATGCCGCTAATGGAATTATCGGTTCTTCTAGTCCACAGACGATGAGTAAACCATCTGGTATAGGTCTTGCCACTCCTTTTCAAAACCCTCAATCCCACCCTCCTGCAGCTTCTACTTCTGAGATAAATTCCATTTAATATGATAAAGGAAACTATCAACAACAACCTGAAAGAAAGAATAAAGGTAAAGGAAAGAAAAAGAAAGACTCCTCACCACAGGATAAAAAAAAAAATTGTCTTTCGATGAGAAATGAAAGCCTTGATATCCATGCTTGATTTGCAACAAGGATCAATTTACTCATGATTTTATACACCACCCTGAAGTGAATCTATTTCTTAAATCATCCTCTTATCCTGTTGTGTTGACCGACACGTTTCCCAATCAGGAGACTCATATGGTTGCCCAGGACCCCACTTCCTCTAACATAGTTTTGATGCTTTCCTCCTCAAAGAAGAGATCCGATGTTTTGGTGGCCACTTGTAACAAAGACTATGGTAATGTGAATCCACCGAATGGTCAGGCTACTAATCAACCTTCCAATTTGGCACCAACCTCATATGATTTTGTTCTACCTCCGGAATTGACTATCAAGCCTCTGAATGGTGTTATTTATAAGTCTTCTTACAAACCTCATTCAAGAGCTGCCCAAAATTACAATGTGGTTGAAGACTTGGTTCAATATCCATCAGCCATGTCCACTCTTAAGGTGTTGCAAAACTGCCCCATCCAAAAGAAGGCCTTGTTTTTGGCTATCGGATGTATGGACCCATCAGATTCCAACCTAGTGGTTTTCTCTCATGAAAAATGTGCTCCTCAGCTTCCAGCTTATTTAGCTTTTATGATTTAGGTCATAGTCCACGGTAATAACATTAATATTTATATTTTGGATGAGGGAGAATCAATCTGCATCATGTCTATGTCTTTCTGGAAGGATATTGGTTCACCTCAGCTGAATCAATAGACCACCACATTAAAATCCTTTGATGGAAGGACATATAAACCCTGTGGGATTTTGAATTCCCTCCAATTGGAACTCAGGGGAAAAACTGTCTCCATTGAAATAGAATTTATTGACGGACCTCTTGATTATAATCTTATATTGGGACGTACATGGGTTTATGCTATGGTTTTTGTCATTTCAACTTACTCCAGGATTATCATATTTCCTCATAAATGCGAGATCGTAGCCATAGATTAACTCAACTTCTTTTCCTATGATTCCAATGTTACCATAAGTCCCCTCTTGTAGGGGAAGCACTACATTCCTATCAGCATGTTGGATTTGGATTATTGAAGGATTCATCACTCTTGCAAAATTTTTACCTCCCCACTTCTCCACTTTCCAACTCCCCACCTTCGTTTTCTTATATCAATATGATATCATACTCTAAGATTCTGGTTAATCCACAAATTGTAACATATGAAACTAACATCCAAAATTTTGGTGACCAGATTTCGCTTAGTCCCCATTGAGAAAGATTACGAAGCCATCTACTCGGCTTGTGAGGCCCATACTTTTTCTTCAATCAATTGGGTAGATTGATCTCTGGATTATGGAATTCTCTTTGATCCTTTCTCACATATATTCTCAACCGACGAAAGCATCATGGAGATCATGATGTCAGAAGACACACTGTGTGATGAGCATCATCATTGTTCCTCCCTTACCGAATACACAGAAGATAATATAGGTGGTTTATACCTACCGAATTATGTTAGTGTGTTTGGTGTACGCATGTGTGAAATAACACCAACTTAAGGGGTGTGTTTTTCCCTCTTAAGTTATTGGTCATAGGCAGAAAATATATGGAGTCAAGAAAGTTAGTGGAACATGCTAGAACATAAACATACTAGATAAATAAATAGCATGCATATTCAAACATAAAATTTAAACTAAAACTAAAAAAAATAACACAAAAGCTCTAAATAGAGTCAAACAACTTCAATAATCCAAACGGCAGTGCTTACGTCCCCTCTTATTGAGTGTTGATAGGAAATGAGGATGAAACTTTAACCCACTTGCCAAGGGGCCCATAGAACTTTGGGTCCTAAGTCCTGATGCAAGGATGTATTTACTTCTAAGCTGCCTTGGTGAAAAGTCTCCCTCTCTCTACTATGGTGGACTGAAATTGTTGGATGGAAAACAAATGAGTCCCCTCTATCTCTAATCCAGATCACACACTACTGGTATTGCTTGGGGAAATTTTGGCCAGCATAACAATGTGCTCTCAAGTTACTCATATCTTGGTGGCCTTTTATAGGAGAATTCAAATCCTACTTCCCTCTCTTGGTACATTGTGGATGGTGACCTAAGAGAGGGGGATGATTCCATTGTGTGCCACATTTATTCCATTGTGTGCTCCCTTGATGTCTTAAGGAGGCTTGGGTGGTTGTCCTTAGGCAGCTTCAAGTGTGGAACCAATGTCCTAGAGTTTTCTTTTTGTGGTCTCGGAAAGTGACCTCTGCCACTCCTAGGATTGCGTTCTTTTTGGGTCAAAAGGCGCGCAAAGGGGTGCTTATAGAAGGATTATGTGCGCAAAATAATTTTTGACTAGTTCAAATTTGATTTTGTCTTCAGACCTTAGAGATTTTTTAAATACTTCCATATTCTCTAATGTCTTTCAACCCTGTAAATCCTTCAGCCTGACATGAAATAATGTCACCTTTTCTTGTATGATTTTCCAGTGATAATATTTTCCCCCTAATGTGTGAGGTCCAGGAAGAACTGTATATCTGAAATACATTATAGTTTCTTTTCTATATACTGTGCATAGAGAGAGAGAGAGAGACCTGTGTGTATCTCGGAATTGGAGACACCCTGCATCGGTTCAAAGAACGACCATGTCCTGTGGGACCACTGTAAGCAAATATAATACAATATATACAAATTTTCTACGAAGCAGGCATGTCCCATGCTCATAATGTTGTGGCTAGTCAAAAAAAATCCATTTGATAAATACATGTTATGTCTACATCACTAATATGGTAGTGATATGTTGGTTGATGACGACGACTGCTGACGCCCTCAGGGGAATTTTTTCTTTGAAAATAGGTGGAATGTGGTACCCATATGCGTAAAATTGGTATGGCATGTAACTACGCATTGTACGCATAGGTGCTTGTTGGGACCTTCCCGTGTAAGCATTGATGAAAGAGACACTTATGAAGGTACGAGTCTTCGACAAATTTGATCAAAGTGAAATTGTTTTAAGGTACGATACCATCCTAACATGAAAGCTTGTGTTGTAGTAGAATGTCAGGAGGATCGATGAAATCTGTGGGAAATGATGTCTCCCACAGTGCCACCCGAGGATGCCCCTTTTATGGAGAGGGGTGATCCAAGGTACTGCTTCCTTTTTGGAAAATAGGTGTTGAAGTTGACAAAAAGGAAGCCTCAACCAAACGAGAGGGTCATTGATTTAGGGGATCAGGATCCTGGATGTGATGGGTTAAACATGACGAGAGATGACTGAAAACTGATGATGGGGATTCAATGGCCTAAGGTCAGAGTATAAAAAGCAGCTTGGTGACAGTCATAACTATTTCTGATGGGGAAATCCCTAGAGTCGGTAGGACTTCCAGGGTGGGTATAAACTAGTTATGAATGTCATGGTGGATTTTCCATGAGGGTGTGGTACTCCGACCAAGGGTGACCAGGGAATGCTGCCATGGGGGAAAAATGAATGAGTGGGTGGTGGATATAGTGTGTCGTTTGTGGTCTTTGTACACTTACCAAAAGGATAAAATAATGAGGTTTGGTTTGTACAAAACACAGAGACGGGTGCCCCAAAACATGAAAGTGTTCCCTCATTGATGGTGCGAGGAAGGTGTTTTTCTGAGGGTGGGGGCCCCATTGGTTGGTCTCATGTGTGAGGTTGATGAAGCGGATGAAATAGTATCACAACTGGGATTATGCTGATGGAGGTATGGTGGGCCAAATGCGAGGCGCGGTAGTGTGCTTTCAATCTTCTTGCACAACCTTGTCATCCGGGAAAGGGGTTTTATTTTGTATGGTAAAACTTGAACCTATGCATGGTGGATGAATGGGCATGAGGTGCTTCCCAAACTATCGTGGTATGGCCATGGCATCATTATTTTCGTGATATATGGTCTACTTTGGGTGACGAGCGCCATGGAGGGGAGGCTCTACCGACCAACGGGGACGTTTATCATGTGCAGTGCGAGGTGATGATAAACATGGACAGATGTGTGGAACCTATAGTTAATTTTTGATGGAGAAATGATGTCAAGATATGCAGATTTTTCTGGGACTCTATCATGTTGGGGGTATAATGATACCTTCTCTTGAACTTTCAGTGGATGGAGTTGTGGACGGTTTGCATTATTTCCTGCAAAAATAACTACCTCAAGTGAAAGCATATTATTTAACCAATATTATTGATAGACATGTGCTTTAGAGAGAAGATGGGAGAGGGCATACCTGTCGGCGCTAAAAAATTATTTTTTTCAGGGGTGCGAATGTGTGGCATCGCCTTTAGACATTATGGAGTGCTAATCATAGTGTTGCTTTTGGTTTGGTGGTTAGATACTCTAAGCTCCAGTTTTCCCTTGGGAGTTGTTAATTGGCTCCTAGTTTTGATTTCAGTTGGGGTTGCCGCTAGACTGAGATCACAGGGGGTGTTTCTGGTTACAACCCCATGTCCAGGATCTCCCCTTTTGTTTGTTCCTCGGCTTATTTTTGCAGAATTTGGAGGATTTCCATAATTATCTTGGTTATATGGTTGTTGATGATTCTAGGAAGGGTTGCACTATATTGAACAACGCATTAAGTTGTCCTAGTGGTCCATTCTGTGAGGGGAATAGGGGATATTGGTTCCCTTGTCCCTGCTTGGTGTATGAGTGTTGGGGTGACTTTCATGATAGCTAGGTTGTGATACATTCTGAGTAGAATCATATGATTATCCAGGGTATTGATTACTGTTGCCTAGGTGTCCTTGGGCTAAAGACCCAATTGAACGATCTGCAGTATCGACGTGCATGGTACTACTACTTCCTAGGTTATCTTGGGAAAAAGACCCGATCAAACCGTCTATAGAATCGATGCGCATGGTACTAATACTTCCTAACTGATCTTGGGAAAAATACCCAATCAACTGTCTACAGAATTGATGTGCATGGTACTACTGGTGATCTTAGGAAAAATACCCAATCAAACTGTATTTAGAATCGATGCGCATGGTACTATTGCTGCCTAGGAAATCTTGGGAAAAGACCCGATCAAACCCTCTGCAGAAACGATGCGCATGGTACAACTACTTCCTAGGTGATTTTGGTAAAAATACCTGATCAAACCGTCTACAGAATCGATGCGCATGGTACTGCTGCTGCCTAGGTGATCTTGGATCGAAGACCCATATCAAACCGACTACAGTATTTACCTACCTAGTAACTTCTTGAGTATCATGGGTGTTACTGCTGCCTAGGTGATCTTGGGTCAAAGACCTATATCAAACCATCTGCAGTAGTCAACGTGCTTGGTAACTCTCCAAATAAAAATTACTGTTGCCTAGGTGACCTTGGGTCAAAGACTCAATCAAGCTGTTTGCATTAATATATGCGCCTCACAACTCAAGAGGATGAGACAACCAGGTTCCCTTGTCCCTGGTTGGTGTATGGTGGCTTGTGGGGAGCTCTTCCGTCCGCATGTCTTTCTACGTACTAGGTCCCCTAATCCGGAGGATAGGGTCCTCCATGTTGATACAATGACGCCCTACTGGTCAAATGTTGCGGAGGCATATGATGACTTTGGTAGCCTGTTTGTGGTATGTTCTGGGTAGAATCATACGTGTAACCGGGGTTTTTAACACTGCTGCCTGGGTAAATTTAGGTCAACGACCCACTTAAACCGTGTACAGAGCTTGACATACCTGGAAATTCTATTGTAAATATACCCTAACTGCATATAAATCAACTCGAGCTATTGGGCCTTTTTTATGGCGTCTTCTTCAGATATGGGCCTTTGTTGCACCATAGGCTTCGAAATCTCTGCAGTGAGAGTTTTCAGGAACAGGTCTAATAGAACCTGATCGTCGAGTTTGGCTTTACATAAACTAAGACACTGTCGCCATTCATGGAGATGGTCTGAGATATGGATGACGGGGATTTGCCTAAAGTGTGTTAGTAATTCCATTCCAGAATCATGGTGGATGGGTAGCTGAAAATAAGTTAGGAACACAATGGTGAGGGAACTAAAGGTTCCATGTGTAGCAGAGGGTTTCTCCACATAGCATTTCGCTGCTACTCCTGTCAGAGTGTGTTGAAATAGTCTCAGTAAAATAGTATCATCAATGATACTGTTCGATGAGCACCACACGTGGAAAGTCATGACATGATTTCCTGGTTCTTCCGCTTTCTTTCCTTCGAACTTTGGAATGTCTGAAGGGAGCTTCGTGGGCATGGGAGGCCATATAGGTTTGTGTGCAATGGGATCATTCGTTAACTTGGTTAAATCTGGTAGATTAAACGAAGCCATAAAGGGTGACTGTAGGGTTGAAGCCATTGGGACTTGTGAAAACACAATGTTCTGGTTAGGAAGAGGGTTTATCTATGACGTACCTTTTTGTGTATTCACCTGGCTTCCTGAATGGGTAGCACTCCTCTACCCTCTAGGGGTTTTGGGAGGAGTGGTATGTGGTGTGGCATTGGGAGACTGACCAGGGTTCCCAACTAAGGATGCCCCAATAAAGGATGAACCAATAATGGTTCCAGTGTTCCGTCTTTGATGCCTAAATCGTGAAAGACCTGAAACCCCTCCTGGTAATGGGGGGAGGTCCAAAAGACGTCTAGATTGACGAGGTCCCATTGGGTCCGTTCTGGTGTCGACTAGGTCTAGTTTTTGAAATATTTGAGAGGATAGATATTATAGTCAAATAAAAATTCATATCGCATACATGAAACAAAGTGAAAATAAAATACATTTTCCCTTTAAATTAATCTTATGTGATCAGTCAAGCAAAAATATGGTTTTTGTTTGTTTGTGTATGATACTCAAATCCTAGAAGACTTAATCATCCTCACACACTCAAATGTAACTAGTGCTTTAGAATATATCTTGCAAGTGCTGGCACAAGGTCCTGTAAGAGCTGGCGACGCCCCCAGTCAGTCGAAGAATATTCACCAAGGTAAGGGTAGAGGATCTAGCGCTTTCCTGAACCGTCACCTATAGGGAAAGGATGCCCTAATTTTGGCCACAAAGTACCACTGTCCCACGTGAGCGTTCAATTCTTGGGCTTCTTTGTAATTCAGCTAATATTATCGAGTATCAACTGGGTTAGGTAGCCCCAACTAATACTTGCCCGCACTGCGCCTAAGCCTAACCCCCTCTGAAATGGGTCTCTACCGCGATCGGGTTTTATTTTCCGTGGGCTGATAGGTGGATTTGAAAGCTTCCTAAACATTCAAATTCTCTATTTCAATATGAAGAATGATTAAGGCAGCTTATTGGATGCCTAGCCCCTTTATCCTAACTTAAACTATAAATTATTTTGTGTCCCCTATGGGGAGAATTTAGTGAGTTTTGTTAAGTTATTTTTAGGTGTCTTTGCTTTGCTTAGTGTGTGGATGTGTGTGAGAAAAAAGTGAACAAGAACATATTTTGAACGTGTGGATATGCGATGATCCTTTTCAAAATCTCCTATTAAACTATGTTCTATTGTTCCTTGATCAAAAGAAAAACATGTGCAGATATGGGCCGCTTTCTATTTTTCCTAGTTAATCTATGTGATCAACTATAGGGATATGGTGAGTTGTGAATAGAGAGCATTCATATTCTTTCCTAGGATTACTGAAGGGTGCAAAGGTAGCAGAGATTACTTTCTCTTCTATCGACAATTCAATACTAGTCCAGAAATCCTAGTGAAAAAATTGAACTAAAATAATTACTTTTACACTATAAAAAAGGAACTAGCTAAGCATCTGTGGAATTGGGCCACTTAATTTGGCTAATTATCTAGGTGTTTTGGTACCTAAATTTGTAAAACATAATTTTTTTTTGGAATGCAAGTTAATTTTCTCCCCTACTTAAACTATGTGTGAACTTTGCGAAAATAAACTTGAAATAAAACTAACACCAAGCCTACCAAAAGCAGTTAAGAGTGAGCTTTAGCAAGCTGCGAGGTACCTCATCCAATGCTAGCAGATGTGTTATGCGCTACTAGGCACTTTACAAGTAGGAAAAGATAGAAATATGGGAGAAATTTATCATTCTGTCTTTTGCGCAGGTCAGCTCTGAACACGCACCTGTCTGAGGGAAAAGAGCACAAATTCCTGCAAAAGTAATATTTTGGAGTTACGCTGCTTCATTCTGTCACTTAGTATGAACTAGGGACTGAAAGAGAGAAAGGAGGCGAGTTCAACCCAAGTCCAAAGCACAGACATAGGTCTCTTCCAAAAGGCATAACCACATAAACTTGTAAATAATCCCCAGTGGAGTCGACAATCCTGTGTTAGTGTGTTTGGTGCACGCATGTATGAAATCACATCAACTTAAGGGGTGTGGTTTTCCCTCTTAAGTTAGCTGTCATAGGCATAAAATATATGGAGTCAAGAAAGTTAGTGGAACATGCTTGAACATAAACATACTAGATAGAGAAATAGCATGCATATTAAAAAATAAAATAAAACTAAAACTAAAACAAATAACACAAATCTCTAAATAGAGTCAAACAACTTCAATAATCCAAACGACGACACTTACGTCCCCTCTTATTGAGTGCTGGTAGGAAATGAGGATGAAAATTTAACCCACTTTCCAAGGGGCCCTTAGAACTTGGGGTCCTAAGTCCCAATGCAAGGATGCCTTTACTTCTGAGCTGCCTTGGCACAAAGTCTCCCTCTCTCTACTATGGTGGACTGAAATTTTTGGATGGCCAAAAAATGAGTCCCCTTTATCTCTGCTCCGAATCACACACTGATGGTATTTCTTGGTGCAATTCTGGCCAGCATAACAATGTGCTCTCAAGTTACTCATCTCTTGGTGGCCTTTTATAGGCGAATTAAAATCCTCCTTCCATCTCTTGGTACATTGTGGATGGTGACCCAAGAGAGGGGGATGATTCCATTGTGTGCCACATTTATTCCATTGTGTGCTCCCTTGATGTCCTAAGGAGGCTTGGGTGGCTGTCCTTAGGCGGCTTCAAGTGTGGAACCAATGTATTGGAGTGTGATTTTTGTGGTCCCGGAAAGTGACTTCCGCCACTCTTAGGATTGCGCACTTTTTGGGTCAAAAGGCGTGCAAAGGTGCACTTATCGAAGGATTATGTGTGCAAAAGCATTTATGACTAGTTCAAATTTGATCTTTTCCTCAGACCTTAGAGATTTTTAAAATACTTCTAGATTCTCTAATGTCTTTCAACCCTGTCAATCCTTCTCCCTGACATTAAATGATGTCGCCTTTTCTTGTATTATTTTCCAGTGATAACACTAATTTAATCAAACCCTCTACAAATTTTGTTTCCATTCATGAGATCAACTCTAAAAAGAACCTCTCGAATATCGAAGGAACCATTCCTCTCGATATTTTGATCAAACCAGGAATAGTTGAAAATATTTACATCAAAGCATAATTTTCTTCATTTGAAGTAAATACCTATCAAGCCCTTTTTCGTGAGTTTAAAGATGAATTTTCCTAGAGATATGAATAAATTTCAGGTATCGACCCAATCACAGTGGTTCGCAAAATTAAAATATATCCTCATGCCAAACCCATCCGGAAAAGCCTCCGTCCGGTCCATCCTAAGAAGGTTTCCGAGATAAAAGTTGAAGTTGAAAAGCTTCTTCGGGTTGGTTTTATATACCTCGTTACATTAATTTATTGGGTTTCAAACATATTCCCTTTCATGAAGAAACATGGCACAATTAGGGTATGCACCAATTATCAGGATGTCAATCGAGCTTGTATGAAAGAAAACTATTCGACCTCATTTATTGACCAGAATATTGATGATTGCACTGGTTGTGAGATTTATTCATTTATGGATATATTCTAGGGTTACAATAAAATTTACATTCTCCCGGTGGACCAACCTAAAACAATATTTATTTATCCCTGGGGTACTTTCTCTTATAAAAAGCTCCCATTCGGTCTCAATAATGCAGGGGCCACGTTTCAACATGCAATGGATTATGATTTTCATGATATTAATCATATCGTGCAACCCTATTTGGACGATCTCCTTGCTCATTCCAAGCATCGAGTTGATCACCCTCTACATTTACGGACCATTTTTCTCCGTTGTAGGCACTATAACATTTGACTTAACCAAAAAACATGTGTGTTATGTGTTCGCTCTGGTGGACTCCTTGGTTTCGTTATCTCCAAGAAAAGAATTCGTATTGACCCTCTCCAAGTCCAGGAAATTGTTGATTTGCCTGCACCCTCCTCCTATTCCTCCTTAGTTCAGTTACAAAGACTCCAAGGGAAAGCTAACTTCTTGAGGAGATTTGTCCCTAATTATGCCGAGTTGACCAAAGGATTTACTCGCTTGTTGAAGAAAGGGATTCCCTTCTGTTAGTATTTTCATCCTTACATCAGTGATAAAAAATTATCTTTTCATATCATATTAGGGTATCATTCAGAAATTTTTATCATTCCACTAGGTTTGCATTCAAAAATTTACTCACGGATGGTAGCCCTAGTCCAAAAACATCACTCTTCCTCAAATTTGATTACTTGCTGGCATAGTTTCATAACTTGCTGACTGTACACCATGGATAAAGTCAGTATCGTCATGTCATCACATCGGTCATGCCATTATGAAGTTTATTCCTTCAAGGTCTCATTAGGTCTTTTAGGTTTTTTCAAGGTTTCCATTCGGTCATTAGGGTTTGAGTCCAATAAAACTTCATTTCCACTCCATAAGACCAGCAAGTAAAGGGTGATCCAATAGCATCTCTTCACCATGGTGCTTTCAATGAAAAGGATTGTGGAACTTCAGATGTAATTTTTTATTTTCATTATGTAATTTTATGTCAACAAAAAGTAATAATTATAATGATTCCCAAGCTGCTAACTCAAAGTTCCAACATGCTAGAGCATAAAAACTTTCAAATCAAAAAGTTCTCAAAGTCATCAGGTGATCAATTTGTAAGGAAAAAGTCAAGTGCAAAGGTAAAAATTTAGAGTTTAAAGTGAAAGTGAAGAAATAAAAAGTGGGTCCCAAGGCCCAATTCATTCAAATTATGGATTATAAATACCACCAATACATCACAAAGAATCTCATTTGTCATTTCATCCATCGAGTTTACATTCCCATAGCCAAAAACGTTGTTTTGTAGGGTCAAAAGGCTAAGTTTTTCAGTGGCGCTGCACTTTCAGAGGGTCGCGCTGTGCTTAGATCAGTGGTGTTGTGCTTAGATCAGGCAATGATGCGCTTATTCTCCACTAGCGTTGCGCTTCTAGGAAAGGCGCTGCGCTTTTTCCCAATGCACTGTGCTTTTGCTCAATGAAGTCTCCAGGCACCAAAACTCATCAAATCACCTTCAAAACTCTCTCAAACTCTCAACAAGTGTCTCTTACACATTCTTGCAAGTAAGTACACTCAATTTTTTCCCTCCTTTCACTCTTAAAGAATTATTTCATAGTGTTTTAAATTCTAAGTGAACTTGACATTTTTCCTAAGTGAAACCCTAGTTTTACTCCTAACTCCCAAATTTGATGTCTTAATACCCTACATTCCCTTCCCACACATATAAAAACCCTATCCCTACCCTTACACTATAATTTTATAATCCCTAAGTCCCTTTCCCTAAAAACCCTAAGTCCTAGGCTTCTACATTCCTAGGCAGCCCCTTCTCTAAACCTGTAATTAAATAATCATTTTCAACTCCCTTGAAATTTTAACCTCCCATCACCTCCCACAATTACCTAATCCCTTCCCCCATCTCCCTAAATTTTCCTAGATTTATCCCTATTCCCTAGACACATATTCACTCCCCATTCCCATCTACCTTATCCCTAGGGTTTCTAGGCCACCAAAACACTATGGAGGAAGAAAGATTATATGGAAGAGGAGGGTAGACAGAGAGAGGAGAATAGAGAATAGAGAATGCCTTACAAAGGAGGAAGAATCCTAAGGTTGGATCCCACCAAAAAAAATTAACTAAGAGCCTCTCCTATGACTGTCAATTTTTTTTAGTATGTAGGTTGCCTTGATTTTTGCAACATGATTCAAAGGGTCCAACATCATCCTATGTTGAGTAGAGTTTTCACTTAAAACCTCAGAGACAATCAGGTGACCCTTGCAGGTGTGACCTTCAGTATATCTACATTTGTCATTGTTGTTGCCACAAATATTTCAAACATGGGAGAAAAATGGTTTAAATCCAAGGATTTGAAGGATCAATACTATGAACCATTCTTTAAACCAAGATACAAGAATGAAAGGACGAGGTTTTTCCTTTTCAACTACTTTCTTTATAGGTGTGCACCCATGATGAAGTTCATCATGAAGTACTTCTCTTGTGAAGGGAGGTTTTCTAGGCTTTACACATACCACATTAGACTGCTGATGCACTTCACAAGAGTAAGATTTCTCAACATCCCATACTTTCTTCTCAAGAGCATACATAAAATGGCTTACATTTTGAAAAAGAGAGACTATGACCAGCATATGAATAGCCTCTTCCACCATTCGTTGATCAATATCATTGTCCTCCATCACCTTGATCAAGTGGGCATCTCATGGGACACCTTCATTGCAAATGACATCTTCACTGCTCCACAAGCTCCACATGCTGAAGATGTACCTTCTTCATCTCACCCAACTACATCTACACTTCCACCTCACTCCACTTCACCTACTCCATCACCATCACCACCATCATCACCATTTTATGAGCAAGATGAGTCACCTAACATATTTGAGGTCAAAAAGCCTAAAGGGGATAAAATTAGCACATTGGAAAAGGCATATCAGAGAGGGTATAGGTAGGTGTTTCCCCCAAAGAGTGGGATGGACCCTGCCTTCTTCACCAAAAAATCAGGTATAGAAGGGAAAACAAAATATGGCAGAGGAAGATGTATATGAGAAATCCATTCATGAAGAGAATGACCTCCATGAGACAGAGACGGATTTTGACCTTGTTTATTTAGATGAGGAGCATGATGACGAGGCATCCAAATTGATTATCAAGAATGAGGATGCCCAAATCAGGGAGCTTCAAACCAACTTAGAGATATCTAAGTTTTTCATTTCATACTATGAGCAATAAAATGAACAACTCAAAACCAAGTAGGCCATCATGGATATTAAGCTTCTCAAGGAAAAGAGAGAAGAAAAAAAGCAAAGGCCTTGCTTGATGAGGCTTATGAAAGGTATGGTGAAACAAATGAGGTAGAATAAAAAGTGTCAAGAAGAAGACCTAGGACTAGATGGCTGAAAAGAGCTCTAGAACTAGAGAGGCAAAAGGAAGTTGAGCTTGCTAATGAGCTCACTTTGAATGAACATTTTTCCATCATTGTCAATGAGAACCGAGAGAAATGGATTGACAGGGCCAACCAAAATCTTGAGAAGCTCCTAGAGAAGGAAAAAAAAGACAATGACATATTGGGAAAGAGGTACGAGCACTACTTCAAGAAAAATAAAATTGCAAGCTAAAAACTCTAAAAGACCAAATAAAGACTTGAAACCCTAACCAAGAAAAATGAAGGGGAAAATCTTGATATTCTTTTTGAGGCATCTCTCATTGCCTAATAAACCTCATCAGCCTCCCACAGTAGAAAATTTGAAGAAATTTGGGCAAATTTTGAAATTTTTGGAAATTTTGGTGTTTTTGCCAATTTTGCACAGTGGCACTGGCAAAAGCGCAACGCCCTAGGTGTTGCACTTTTCCTAGGAACCTCCAATGGAAAAAATGAAGGTACCATTGGACTGATAAGGAAATTTACAATCAGGAAAACAACTTTTCTAAGATATTTTGGGTCAAAGAGGCAGTCAAAAGGTCAAAAAACACTCAAAAATTTACCTTTTTGCCATGCTTTGGAGGTTGGCGCTGCGCTTTTGACCAGTATTGGGAGAGTCAGTTTCTGGATGGTAAAAAAAAAACCATTTTGGAAGCCAATCATAGATCTAGAAACTGTAATTTACAAGATTTCCAATGAGATATCATGCGCTCAATTTGGACACCTGAAACCCCCTCAAAAGTGGAGCTTAATATGGCGCTACGCTTTTGACGTTGGCACTGCGCTTTTGATGTTGGCACTGCGCTTTTGAAAAAAAAAATTAGTTTGCTGATATTTCCAATTTGTTTCAATTTTTCTAGGTTTCACTTGGAAAATGGAGTTTTCACCTCAGTAAATCAATTATTTAAATGTAATTATGGTGTTTTTACAGTTACCTAGTTAAATACATTAGGTAAAAAGTCTTCATGAGGTGTAATGAATCAGGTCACTCAAGATAGGGATGAGTCACTTGGACCTCCCTACACTCTAGGTATGTAGTTCAGTTTTTGGTGGAACAACTCCTCAACTTAGGGATTCAACCCCTGAGGTTGGGAGAGGTTGTTTGAGGTCTATATCTTGTACTTTTAAACTCATTTTTAGAGGTTGGATATAGTTGGATGTTGTTGAATTGATCAGAGACTCTCGTGTAATCAGTATTTGGCAGGAATTTAATCAAAGAGTTGCAGCTATTTATTTGGGATACCTGTGGTATGGAAATTTAGCATTGTTCTTCTTGTTACATATGTATGAATGTTTTGTTTCATGATCCATTTCATCTCTATTATATGTTGGTTTTCAAGTTGATAAGCAGAATACATCGCTCATGCTATGTTTTGGGAATATCTTCATAGTTTGTTCATTTTCTTCAATTTAGAAAGAATACATGTTTTGCATTGCTCTTTCTAACTCCTCATCAATATGATCCATATCACCCTGAAACCATAAAGTGTTAGCCTTCCTGCTTACCTTTCCCCATTGAATGGAATGCAATCCTAATCTTATTTTCCCTGACCTAGCCTCTTTGACCTAATTTACCCATCTAATAAACCAATTCAAATAAACAAACCCCTATATTCATACCTAGCCTAAAACCCTAAATCATCCAGCCCTCTTGGCTGTGACTTTATGGAGAGAGCCCTCTCCGGTTTGGTAGTGCTAGCTACCACGCTAAAATATTGGTCTATGGTTACCTCTGTTTGGACTCTTTCCCAGCCTTAGAGATCCAGTGGAGTGATAACATACTGGAACCATTTACAGCAAGCGAAAAGACAAATATTCCCTGAGAAAGAACGAAAAAGATCAGATCTGATTGTTGATGGTGAACATCGATTAGGCACAAGAAGGTTGAGAAACATTCACCTGGTGACTCCAGCGTCAAAAAATCCCAAGGATCATAATTTTTATGGCGACTCCAGTCTTCAAGAACCGATATTCTAAAAAAATACTTCTTAGTGACTTCATTGTTGTGAAAATGGATTCAATTGCTCGAAGGTATGCTCCCATGAGCCGAGATCACATACGAGGTTTTCCAAACAGCATGCCTCAGGTCGATTGGTTGACATATCTTCCTAAATTCAAAAATGTGAAATGCAATGATGCTGCTCTTCATCTGGTGAGATTTCACATGCATATGCGTAGATTAAAGATTGATTTTATAGAAGACTGCTTGATGAAGATATTCATGGCCACTCTCGAAGGTGAAGCCTGATCTTGGTATGAAATTTTGCTGCCTGCATGTATTTACTGTTTAAAGGATTTTCATACCATGCTCTTTGAAAGGTATAAATAATATTGTCCATCCTTAATATTAGTTCAGACCTGCTGTAAACATGTTGATAGTTTTATTGAAAATCATGATAATGTTTATGGAGATGATGAATTCATGGATGATGAGATCATGCAATCCCTGTATGAAAAACCATTTCAACAACATAAAGAAAACTTAGAGGATACTTATCAAGATGCTTAGGAAATTTTGAAGCAAGCTTAAGATCTTTGTACAATTGAAAATGATGGAAGACGAGGTCTTATTTCATATCTACTTGCAGCAGAAGATGGTATGCAGGAAAATCAAGTTCCAATTTTAGATTGTAATAAACTCAAGCTGGCTATTCCAAATCTAGATTCAAATTGTGATGATGAAGAGTATGTTGTTTCGGATCCCATGAAGGAGAGCTCTATTGTTGAGATCACCTTGAATGAAGAAAACAAATTTATTGACCCAAGTTCTCTCATCCCATCAGAACAAAGTCTTTAGAAGGGGGTAATCCAATCCCTTTATGAAAAAAAAGATGATATCTTTGTTCAATTAAGTGAAAAACCTTCTTTGGATGACTTTGTGGTAAATGATAGAAATGTAAGTTTTGAGTTTCAAGAACAATCTGAAGTTCTCCCTCTTATGACTAATGAGTGAGATAAGAAACATGACAATCTGGTTGCCATGTCATATGAATATGATCAACAATGTATTAAAATTGCAGAGGACTAGGGAATTGAGGATTGTCATTCAGATTTTTCTTCTCATGTTTCATGTTTTGATTTTTATTTCAAGAAGAAATATGCTCACCTACTTGTTCGGAATTTTTTGAAGACCAAGAACACATTCTTGTTGAGGTACATTATGAAGAGAGATCAGATTCAAGAGAAAAGGCTACCTTCTTTCTTCTAGATCAGCGAGAGGTGAATTTTCATGTTTTTCAGGATCTAGTGGCAAGTTTATTTTAGTTAGCAGTGAAGGTAATTATTGCAATATTCAATGATGATGGAGATTATTGCAAGTATGTTTTTGGATGCCAAATTGTAAATATTTATTGTTGTCTAGAGAATCTGATAGCAAGTATCAATCAAGGAGGCATTTAATTAATTGGTTACAATGGCATTTTGATATCACCTGATTGTAAATATACCTCAGTAGGAAGGTGGTTGTCATCAGGATTTGCAGCCGTCAATTCTCGGTGATATGCTGCCATCAATAAGTTTAGTAAGTTTTTTATTTCAGTTAGTATTGAGTTAATTTTCAATAAATTTTGAGTTTGTTTCGAGTTAGTCTATTTCATCTGAGTTATCAGTTTTCAATCATGTTTATTATTTTTCATTTTTGACCATATTGGCCCAATGGATAATGATTTCTGGTCTACGGTGTTCTTGACACCTCTTTCAGAGCTGTCATCCCCAAAAAATCCAATGTTAGTGTTAGTATTTGCATCCTGCCATCAATGATCAAAAATTCTCTTTTCATATCATATGAGGGCCTCATTCAAAAATTTGTATCATTCCACTAGGTTTTCATTCAAAAATTTACTCATTGATGGTAGCCCTAGTCCAAAAACATCACCTTAAATTTGATTACTTGCTGGCATAGTTTCATACCTTGCTGGCTGTACACCATCCATAAAGTCAGTACCATCATGTCATCACATCAGTCATGCCATTATGAAGTTCAGTACTTCAATATCTCATTAGGTATTTTAGGGTTTTTCAAGGTTTTCATAGTCCAATAAAACTTCATTTCCACTCCATAAGACTAGCAAGTAAAGGGTGATCCAATAATATCTCTTCACCATGGTGCTTTCAATGAAAAGGACTGCGAAACTTCAAATGTAATTTTTAATTTTCATTATGTAATTTTATGTCATCAAAATGTAACAAGCATCATGATTCCCAAGTTGTTAAACTCAAAGTTACAACATGCCAAAGCATCAAAAATGTCAAACCAAAGAGTTCTCAAAGTCATCAGGTGATCAATTTGTCAAGGAAAAAGTCAATTCCAAAGGTAAAAATTCAGATTTTAAAGTGAAAGTGCAGAAATAAAAAGTGGTTCCCAAGGCCCAATTAATTCAAATGATGAAGTATAAAGACCACCAAGACATCACAAAGAAGCTCATTTGTCATTTCATCCATCAATTTTGCACTCCCATAGCCGGAAAGTTCAATTGCAGGGTCAGAGGCTAAGTTTTTCAGTGGTGCCGCGTGTTAGGGTGGAGATGCACTTAGAGAAGTGGCACCACGCTTAGAGCAGGAAATGCTAAGCTTATTCTCCACTGACGTTGCGCTTCTGGGCAAGGCGTTGCGCCTTTTCCCAATGCGTTGCGCTTTTTCATAGTGAAGTCTCTAGGCACCAAAACTCATCAAATCACCTTCAAAACTCTCTCAAACTATCAGAAAGTGCCTCTTACACATTCTTACAATTAATTACACTCAATTTTTTTCCTCCTTGCACTCCTAAAGAATGATTTCATAGTGTTTTAGATTTTAAGTGAAATTTTCATTTTTCCTAGGTGAAACCCTAGTTTTACTCCTAACTCCCAAATTTGATGCCCTAATACCTTGCATTCCCTTCCCACACATTTAAAACCCATATCCCTACCCTTACACTATCATTTTCTAATCCCTAAGTCCCTTTCCCTAAAAACCCTAAGACCTAGGCTTCTACATTCCTAGGCAGCCCCTTCCCTAAACCTGTAATTAAATTATCATTTTCAATACCCTTGAAATTTTAACCTCCCGTCACCCCCCACAGTTACCTAATCCCTTCCACCATATCCCTAAATTTTCCTAGAGCTATCCCTATTCCCTAGATCCATCTTCACTCCCTATTCCCATCTACCTTATCCATAGGGTTTCTAGTCCACCAAAACATTATGGAGGAAGACAAATATTATATGGAATAGGAGGGTAGATAGAGAGAGGAGAATAGAGAACAGAGAAGGCCTCACAAAGGAGGAAGAATCCTAAGGCTCGAGCCCACCAACACAAATGAATTAAGAGCCTCTCCTATGACCGTCAGCTATTTTGAGTATGTAGGTTGCCTTGATTTTGCAACATGATTCAAAGGGTCCAACATCATCCTATGTTGAGTAGATTTTTCACTTCAAACCTTAGAGACAATCACGTGACCGTTGCAGGTGTGACCTTCAGTATATCTACATTTTTCATTGTTGTTGCCATAGGGATTACAAACATGGGAGAAAAATAGTTTAAATCCAAGGATTTGGAGGATCAATACTATGAACCATTCATTAAACCAAGATACAAGAATGAAAGGAGGAGGGTTTTCCCTTTCAGCTACCTTCTTGATAGGTATGTGTTGTGCAGGAAAATCCCCTCTATGGATAGAGGTGGTCCCTCTAGCCCTAGGGTGGGTCTAGCAACAAGGGAACATGCTGGTTTCTAAATTCTTAGTTCATAAACGAAATGAAAATTGGAATAGATGTCCTACCTCAATCCAAAGCTATTGATGTAGTACGTTGCAGTGATCCCTCGATCTTTGTTCTTCAAGCCTTGTGCTCTGTTGGTAGTGATATTCATACAACTGCACAAAGATCAAGCAAACACTAAAAGCATACGAGCATGCATATTCATTTACAACTATCCAACTTGTCAAGGAGAGTCAGAAACTTCGAACATTAACATAAACAAAGATGGAATTAGAAATCAGTCATGTCATATTAATATATAAAAGGGAGTTTACAACCTGTGCCTTGACGCTATAGACCTCCTTTGACAGTCTCAGTCGGGCACGTCTCAAAGCATTCATTCATCAATTCAACTCAAAGAGGCAAAAGGCTCAAACTCTCTCTCACAACTATGGAATATTGTCTGCTATAAGCTCTTGGTATATTCTAGCTACCCGAATCAATGGGATGAAGAGGAATTTATAGGAGGGGAGGAAGATATTTTGGGTTCACATATGGTAAAGGAAATTGGGAAGTTTCATTTTTGTAGGAACTCGAAGGCCAAAGAGAGAAACTTGACCACATTCAGTCGAACAAACATCCATGATTTCCCTCACGAAGCTGTTAGATCTTAGAAGCTTCATTTCCATATTAAAAAAAAATCCAAAAGAAGCTTGGCGTGGGGAATATTTAGAGACAGAGCAACCATGGCGCGGGGCCTAGTGAAAATCTGGCCATCTGCGCGAGGACATAACTACACAATAGTGTCGACCCAAAATTTCATGTTTTTAAATTTCTACTTCAGGAATGGTCCATAGAGATTTTTTTCCTGGCATGTCAAGGGATGCAATGAAATTCATCATGATGTGTCACAGTACACATGGGTCACTCTGATAGTCCTCCAGTATTCGGAATAGGGAATGCAGGTAGGGTGACAAAATGTTGTGTAATAGATACCCCCTAAAGCATGAATTTCGAGAGAGAGGGAGGGGTAAAATGATTTATGGAAACATTCCCAAACCAAACCGCTGCTGTCGGAGGACCTGCAAGATCAAGTACGACTGATATCTCTAATACATGAGTATGAGGTATGGGCGCAACCATCCATAATAGAGAACATGCAATAATATCCATGGTATGGACACATACATCCAATAGGAAGGATCACAAAATAGACTCAGGTATGGTTGCAACCATCCAATCAAAAGAGTCATGCATACCATCACGATAAACCAAATCTCCCCATAGCCTGTATTTCATCAGAAAAAACCCAGGGTCTTGCGCTCTGTCCTTACAAATTCAGGCATGTGAATGAATGAGCTGATTTCGAACATGCAAGAAATTCGCTTGATTACTAACCGATGATGGAAGTTTTTAACAGGCGCAAGAGAAACCACTAGTAATGAAAATGGTTCTCAAGGTAATTCTCATACAATCCACGTAATGTGAACAATTAACTAGAGTCGAACATCCGTGAAACCACCTGATCCAAGGCCACCGATGAGAACCTGTTGTCAAATGAAAAGAACTTTCCATTGAGGCATGCAAGCTCTAAGGTAGCAGAACGGAGTCTCTCGATAAACTTCCTCGATAATGAGCTGAAGTCGACAGGAAATGATCGGTCAAAGGAGGGCCATAATTTTTCCCACATCATACACGTGACAAAGGAATAATGTGATAGTGAATCAAGACTGAACAGAGGATCAGGGGTTGAAAATTGTAGAAGGGACTTCTCTTGAACATATTGGCGACACGACTCCAGAATTTGGCAGTATTTGACATCAAGGGATCTGAGCTCATGGTGACAAGGAAAAGAGAAGATGAGAGGCCCAAATAGATAACCCAAACCCATGGAGGAAAAATGACGAATGTGTGATGTCCCCAACCCGACACGAACTGCACACAAGTGTCATGTTCAAGAGTGACATACTGTCGACACAACTGACAACTAGTTCCATTTTCCCCCACCATTTATGGCGAGTACCCCAATTATTTTTGGAAACAATCTTGAAGGGGCTAACATATGCTTGTCATGTAAGTTTTTCCTTCTGAAAAATCCATCCTTTTACATTTTACGAGCCTTGGGAAGGAGGAACTCGGTAACGTCATGGCGAAGACTTCCAATTTCATTTAGATTTAACGAGTCTGACAAGGGGAAAACTCAGCGTCTTTTCATGTTTATACAGTTTTAAAAGAGGTAGAAAATAAAACTCTAGAAGGTTCATATTCATAGTGTTATCACAAAATTTCACTTGATTGGCTGCTAATCAAACAACTTCATGTAACTGTTTCAAACCAACTTGTGACTGAAGCTTAGCCTCTTCAGTCTAAGAGGGCTCTCTCAAAGGGGTTAATGATATTTGATAAAGATGAATCTAGATGCCTAACTCTACTTGGAAAATAACTTCATTGTGATGTGTGTAGGTTGAAAAGAGTACATTTCTTCAATTCATTGGGCTTATGGAGTCAAAAAATTTAGTATTTCAGTGGTAAGTTCACTTGACATGGAAGCTGAGGCAGGTAAGAGTGTTTAGCAGAGGTAAATCACTCATGAAACATGAAATAACACAACCAATTCATAAATAAAGGAAGTCAGAGCATACACCTATGAATTCTGAGTATTAAAGATGAAAACCATTGTAAATGGTACACAAAAAAAGTAAAGATCAAGTAAACACTAAAAAATCCATGAGAATCTTAGGTTGGTCAAGTAAAATTCCTCTGTATTACTGAAAATAGTCAATTTACATAAAGTTGTAGTATTGCCAAAAAATCTCTAACCCTTTACAAAATCGAATATCTTCCCTTTAATAGACTTGTTACATAAGAGATGGTCTACCTCTTGGCTAGATTCATCGAAATTTTCCTAATGACAACTTGCATAACAAGAAAACATGTTCTTTAACGATAAAATGACAGCTACACTATGAAACAATCCTTTTCCTAATAGGACTCAAACTACTACTTATTACATCAACTACCCTATCTCCTAAAAACAGTTACATATTTGACAACTAATCCTTCACATGTTAGAATAGGCTTTGATAGAACTCATCACTACATGACATCTTAATTAGACTAGTTCAAATCTTGAAACAAACCATATTTTTAAGGAAAACTGGTCCTTATCTTCAATGAATGCTCTCGCTGATGAGTTGTCTTCATATCATGGTCTTCAAGTCTTGGATTATTGTTGGCATAGTCCTTTGACACTTTGAAGGTATCCACCTGTCCAAAACTACCCAAAAACCTGCTCATAAACCTTCAATACAGCACGCTACGAAAGTGTGACAGTTTCGTAGCGTACTTTCGTAGCATACAAAAAATGCCCTTTCCCATCAACTTTTCTGATTCTTTCCTTCTGCATTGTGTTCATTATGCCTTGACACATCCTCCATATCATTTAAACCTCTTTGAATCTTTCAAAAATGGTTTTAAATTCAAAAATAAAGCTACAGGTGGTTTTGTAGCGTTTTCATGGTTTCAAGCCTAGGAAACACCACGAAACTGCTGAAAACAGTGAAAATTCTAGATTTTTTCCTAACTTCAAAAATATGCCTTCCAGATGTAAAAACCTTGTTTCCAACATGCCATTGATCTTTCAAAACATAAACCAACTCAAACTATGAGTCTTGAGGTGTTTCTTCCTCATTGATGATGAGTTGAGCTATTGTCTCCTCAACTACTGTCATTTTTAGGCCTTTCTTCTCCAGCTCCTCATCGATTAGTTCTAGTTGTTCTTGGAGGTATTTAACCTGGTCCTTCAGCTTTCTGTTGGTAGATTTCAAATGAAAGTTCATTTTTTTGACATGTTTCACCTCTCTCCTTAATGGCATAGTCCATTTGATTAATTGTTGTGTGTTCTCTAGGGTCTTTGATACAATGTCAACCTACTCTTCCCAAACCTCTTTCATCTTTTCAAACTGAATCTTCTGGATATTATGTTTCTTTGCCTCCTTCATGACAACTATTTCATGATTAGCCAAATTCAATTGTTCTTCAAGGAGTTCAAACTCGGTTTTTTCAATTACTTTCTCTTTTCCTTTCTTTGGCTTGCTAACTTGATCTTTCTCTGCGGGTGATGAAATATCAATTATGTCTTATGGTGGTTGGACTGTGTCAGTAGGTGGATGAAATTATTTGTGGCTCTCCAAAAATTTTCTAGCATGCCTAGTCATGGGCTTCATAGCCTGGAACATAAAACTTGCATATTCACCTCCAAACTCTAGCTTCTTTTCATATTTAGCCTTCTTGAGTTTCTGTCCACCTTCATCTATATCCTCAGCCTGAACTACAGGAGTCTCTTCAATATCAATGGCATGTAGTATGTATTCTAAATTTCCTTTAGCCATTGTTTTGTCTTCTAAAGACACTGTTTGACTCCTTGTAATCCTTTTGATTCCTTGTTTACTCACAACTTGTTCTTGTTTTGCAGGTTTGATCACTATTGACTTTTTTTTTGCAGGTGGAAAAATGGGTGTATCAAAACTCTGCAACTGCTCTATTTCCATCATGCCTGGTTCACTTTGCTCTGCTCTTGCTGGTTCATTTTTTTTTTCCACTAAAGGTGATGGGATACCCCTAGGTTTAGGAGTTCTTGTAAGGGTAAGGTATCCATTTCAAAACCACTAAAATACAGGAAAGAAGACCAATCTCTATCTAGTCTTTGGAGCTCATCTAAAACCAACAATTTTATTAAACCATGATGAAACAATGAGGTTTCACTTCCTTCAAATTTTTCTTGGACCTCATTTGCCATTTTTTCTAAACTTTTGTGTAAATAGAAAGGTAGATCAAGAGATATCTTACCAGCAAAGTGTAGGAGAAGCTTGAAATGGTAAGAATATATTTATGGTATCTCCCTTCACAAGTGAAATATTTATGGATGATAAGCAACAAATTTGAGAAATTATCCTTCATGCAACTCCTTGGAATGGCATTTGAAAGGTCCATTTCATTGTTTTCTGGCTTGATAAACTATTTACACTCCTCCATGTTGAATTTGAACCCTTTGAACCATTTTTCTTGTCCTCTTGGAATCCCTGTTTTTGCTGCAATGAACTCTGGTGTAATGGTGAGATTCAACATCCCCACTTTAGTAGTTGTTCCACTGAAGTTTAGGGAAAATTCTTTGGAAACCTGTACATGGTAGCCTTGTATTATTTCACAAAAATGTAAACATCATGTCCTTCTGAAGACTTCTACAGTTGTTGGGTATTCATTTATTAGGTTCATATCTGATGGCTCATATCTGAGACATTGGCCACCCTTATTTGTCTTTCTTTTTGCAACCATAGTTTCTTTAGTGTATTCTCTGCCTCGCTTGATAGTTCTCTACCTCGCTTGATAACTCTTTTCCTGCTTGATCACTGATATCTGCAAACCTTTGAAAATACCAACCACAGATTTGGCTTAATGAAATAGCTCTCCAAATCTCAATACCACACAAAGAAGGAATGAAGAATGAGAAATGACTTAATTTGGAAATATTTTGAAGTTCGATGCCCACTCATAACACAATGATGACTCATACATGCTTAAAATGGTGATGATGACTTCAACCTTGACCATGTACCTTGATCTTTACCCTAACTGACTCGAATGGTATCTAACTTATACTTTTCAAATAATTTTCTAACACCTAACAGCTAATTTGACATGACAGACAGGAAACCTCACTTTCGTAGCATTCCTAGTGCATTTCTAGGCATTTTTGCTATGAAATTATCAGCAGTTTCATAGCGAAAAGTGAAATTTCTCAGTGTATTTCGCTACGAAACTATGGTTTCTTGGCTAAAACAACCATTTCATTGCTAAAGCCTTTGGAAATGAAAAATTTCAGAAAATTATGATTGATGTGACATGAGGGGATTTGAAAGAGGGTGGGTTTAGACCTTAGGGTAAGCTAAATAAGAAAAAATAAAAAATTTCCTTAACCAAGTAATGAAAGATGAATCCTATAACTCTACCTTTGACACATGAACCTATATGACTTTGTCAAATGATGCTTCATTTTTTCTGATTGATAACACATAGGTCATCTCTCAGATCCAAAAAGGTAGAAAAACATATCCGAGAGAACCTCTTAGCCATGTTTGACTAAGGTATTCCTTTTTCGTAAATAATTTGTCCCAACCCGAAAAGGGGGTAAACATATACTAGGTAGATGAAGTTTCACAACCTTTAGCGATTTCAAAATGACAAGAGCTTGAAAATATTTTCATATTTTGAGAGTCAGAAAAGAGCTGAAAGATAACTCCAGGGGGTGACTTTTTCATGTTTTTACTGAGTCTGAAAAAAGTAATAAAATACAACTCATTTCCTTATCATTGCTAGTTTTAGGACCTGTTGTTGCACACGAAACAAACATAAAACCCATTTTCGAGAAAAAATAATCAAAAAATAATCAAAAAAGGTATCCAAAAACCTAATTAGGGTTAGAAAAGGCTATAAATAACTCAAATAGTAAAAACAATTTACTTTTACCTTTTCACCTTCTTGTGAGCATTTTCACCAGTTTTTACTGTGAATTTGGGGACCTGACTGCAGGCAATCCAGGAGGCCATTGACGAATCCGCTTCTTCTAGGTAAGAGCCATGAACTTCTCCTACAATTTTATCCATTTTTTATATGCTTTCATGTTTTAATGCATTTTGGGTAAGAATATTAAAAATTCATGCCCGCGACAGTCGATGCTGGTTCCGGGCACGAAGTCGCGCCGACCCCCATGGTTTTTGTATAGGGAAAGTGCCACTCGGCATGACTGTTTGAAAAACAGCTGCACTGAATGTCTCGCCCAATTTTTTTTTTTAAATTTCTCCAAAAATTCTTGGCCAAATGGATTCAATTTTTAGCAATGGATTGTAGAATATTTGTATCGTTGTTTTGCAGGAAGAATCATCAAGTTTGCAATGGAAATTGAATGGAAATTGCAGGAGCATGGGGAATAATATGCACAGGCCCATAGAACGATGGATTCTTAAATGATTTGAGGAACTCTGGGACCCTCAAGTTTTTCATGACCCCATGTATGAGAGCTCAATTACAACTACTACAATATTTTATCAGTGTATGGGACATTGAACAAGAAAAATTCATAATTCATGACCAGGAATTGGAGATATAAGTCTTTGACATCTACTTCTTAACAGGATTTTCGTGAAGGGGAGAGCAAGAACTAATGACAGGTATTCAGATCCTTGGAGAGAGCATGGGCACATTGATAGATAGAGTTTGTCTTGGAGTGAGGAAGGCATAGAAGAGTGGTAAGCTATACATTCAGACAAAACTCGACTTACATTTGAGGGAGTTTTCAATACCATTACTCGGGTTGTCATATTGCAAGCTCCCCATGAAGCTACAAAGACTCAACTCCAACTAGTCGTAGATTGCATGGCTATGACAATCTTCAATTGGGCAGAAGCGGTGACAATCAACATGAAATGTTGGCTGACCAAATGTACAAATGGTAACCTGAAGCAGTTTGGGTACGGGTCCATCTTGATACCATTCATCCTGGAACAGTTACTGATATTCCAGTTCCAGTAGGTAATTGTACCTATGCCACTAGCACGAGAGCCATGGATGGTCCGTTGGGATGAGCTTATGACTCGATCAAGAGGTGGGCAACATATGTCGTGGAGACTAGAGTTATTTGACTGGTTGAGATGAAAACTCATCATGGTGGAGGAATGGTCGTATACTGGCACTGATTTCAGGGGTGACCCGGATCTTCCACTTCCAGAAGGGGACAACCGGGAGGAGGACAAAGGTAACACTCTTTTTTTGGATTTTTATGAGTATTACGATTTTTTTTGGTTTATATATATATGTGTTCTGGTGTTTTCTCATGTGTTGCAAATGTTGGACCAGAGAGACCCACGGGGATGTTTCTGATAGCTCGGAGGGTCCCAAGAGATTTCAAAGTGGCCCCTAATGGTGGGGGTGGTGACGACGAGGAATAAATTGCACGTAACTTGGAGGGACTCACGAGCAAGATCTCGGAGTACGTGAGATTTGAGGACATTCCTTGTGCTTACCAGCAGCACACTACGGGGGTTTCTAACCACATTCATCGAATTTTGAGACGTGTCATGCAGGCAGTGACATGCTATCATGAGCACCATTTTGATTATACTCCTAGGTTTCAATTCTACATTTTTTGTGAGACATGGCATCTGAGGATGTAACCGAAACACATATATATTTTTGAACTATGTTGTACAAGCCGATGCAAACAATATATATCTATATATATATATATATATATATATATATATATATATATATATGCTTATTTTATGGTCTAAATATTATTATGTGATGATGATTGCTTTTACAAATTCCGCAAATGTCTATCTAATACAATATTAGCTACTGCATCATTTAACGTATTCATTCTTCTAGGAATATGTTGATATTTAATATAATCAAAATTACTTTCTAACAAAAAAACATGTAAATAAATCCTTAAAATGTGAGGTTTTCTAACAGAATAATGCCCATTGAGTTGGAGAGAAACAAGCTAAGAGTCCAAGTTTACAATTAATTCATGAATGTCAAGGGAAATAGCTTCAGTTAGAAGTTCGATAACTGCATTGTATTCAGCAACATTGTTAGTTGCATGTCCTAGAAAAATGCCTTGAATGTCTACTAACTCAACGTTAGGATCACAAATTACCCAAGTCGTAGAGGATAGGTTCTGGGTACTGCAGGAGGCACCATCAGCGAAAGCAACATAAGGAGTGGTAGACATCTGCACAGTAAACAAAGACATAATAAGCAGGAAAACCTACTTGCAAAGAACACCAAGCCAAAAATGTATAAAAATGAAAAACACACTTATGTACAGAAGAAATGCACGAGAAAACTCATGCATAATATTTTTTGAGATACAGCCTGTTTCGGGGCTGACCCATGGGATTTCCTTCATAATCAATAAGACCATAGGCCCCTTTCTTCAAAACATGTTTGAAGATGTAGGGCCCATGCCACACGGGTTTGAATTTACCTGCCCCCAGCTTATCATGGGCTTGGTCATACAAGACGACCAAGTCTCCTTTTACGAAGGTACGATGGGAAACTATCTGGTCAACGTGGGCTTTGACCTAATTTTTCTGTGCTTCTATGACTAGAGCAGTGAAGCGGTGAGTTTCATCAAGCCTCTCCAAATATAGAAGATTCTCTTCCTCTGTCGAAGTATTCAGTAGTAATTCGACAGCTAGCTTGAGTGAAGGAATTTCACATTCAATCGGAAGAGTAGCTTCTAGACCATAAACAAGTTGAAATGGTGTGAATCTAGTTGCATCCTTCACTAAGGTTTGGTAAGCCCGGAGAGTTGAGAACAACAAGATATGCCAATTGGACTTGTGCATCCCAATAGTACGATGAAGCATAGTGACTAAAACTTTGTTTGCTTCATCCTGGCCATTGGCTTGGGGGTAGTACAGTGTTGAGTTGTTGTGATGCAGACCCAACTGAGTATTCAGCTCAACCATCATATAATGGCACAAAAGGAAGCCATGGTTAGTGACAATGACTTGAGGGATGCCAAACTCTGAAATTCACGTGATTGAATAGAAATTAGGTGGCCGTCTTATCGTCAACTATGAGTGTAGGCATTGATTTGGCCCATTTGGTGAAGTAGTCTATAGCTAAAATAATATAAGCATCCCCCCCTAGGCTGAGCGAGGGTTACACGTCATAAAATCGATGCCCCACTTCGCAAAGGGACCAACGGTAATGATAGGATGGAGGTGAGCGGTGGCGCATGCATGTTGTGCTGGTAAATATGGCACGTGTGACATTTACGGACATCGAGGATATACTATTTGAAAATGGTAGGCCATAAATACCTGGCACGAAGAATTTTTTGAGTAGTAGCATACCCAGACATGTGACTACCACACGCACCAAAATGGCAGTCATTAAGGACTTTTTTAGCTTCCTCGAGTGTTAAACACCAAAGGAGGACAGAATCAGCTCCAATGTGGTATAACATATCTCTGACTATGCGATAGGGTTGCGAATGATGACGGATACATCGATGAGCATCTTTCGTCAACTCAAACTGGAAAGTATAAGTTTGGAGATAAACAATCATATCACCGTACTATGGATCGAGGGTGCTAATTAGAAAAATAGTATCATCTAGAATGTGTTCCTCAGAACCAGAAGTAGCAGAGGCAAAGGGTAAGGAGCAGATCAACTCAGAAAAAACCAACGGTTTATATTATTTGGCAACAGTGAAATCCAAATCAAACTTTTGGAGGATAATTTTCCACTTAGAATACTTGCCCACAAACAATTGGTGAGTTAAAATATAGGTCATGGGGTTGCAATAAAAAATAACAGTTGTGGTGCCGAGTAAAATATAATGGCAGAAACGTTTTACGACTTGAAAAACTGCCAATGCCAATTTTTCTACCGGAGCGTAATTTGTTTCAGTGTTGAAAAGATTGCGGCTAAGATAATAGATGACATGCTCATTACCATTGTCATTTTCTTGTACCAGAACCATGGAGATAGTGCTAAAAGCGATAGCCAAATAGAGTGAATAATTGTGATGATAATTTGGGGGACGCAAAAGAGAAGCATTGAAAAGCATGGTCTTCAGTGCATTGAAATATTTTTGGGCAATCTCATCCCATAGGAAGAGGACACCTTTCTTAATAAATCACGTAAAACCTTTGGTGACCTCAGCATAGTTCGCTATGAAACGATGCAGGAAATTAGTTTTCCCTTGCAAACTATGCAACTGGTGTAAAGAGGAAGGGGAGGGGAGAATAATGATAGCTTCAACCTTAAGAGGATCGAGACGAATATTGTCTTTGGAAAAAAAAAACCCAAGGAGTCTGTCGGAATCGACGCAGAAGACACATTTGTGCGGATTAAGCCGAATTTTGTAGCATCTATAGAGAAGAAAAATTTGATAGAGGTGTTTCAGGTGGTCTCGAAGCTTAGTGGAATGAGCCGGAAGGTCATCCAGGTAAGGTTGAACAATGTGCTTAATATCGTGAAAAGTGCTATCAAAAAATCAGACCTGATAGGCTGCCAATCAAATCAATCTCATGTAACTGTTTCAAACCAACCTTTTGATTAAGGCTTAGCCTCCTCAACCTAAGAGGGCTCCCTCAATGGTTAATGATTTTTGATAAAAATATATATGGCTAACTCTATGTAGGATAATAAGCATATAAAAATGGATATTGGTTGTAAATCACATTAGCAAGTGCACATTGGGCTTATGGAGACATAATAGCTTCAGTAAAACCAAAAAATATACTTAGCATGGAAGTCAAGCCATATCAGAGTTCTACTCCAGAGATACACATGTGAAACTGTAAAACACACAGTTAGTTTGTCTATGAAGGAATTCAGAGCATCAATGATGAATTCTGAGTAACATAAGCAAACACCACTGCAATAAGATAGTAAAATGATGCCATTAGAACAAGAACACACTAGAACTCTTCATGAATCTTGAGTTGGATAAGTAAAACAATCGGTATTAGCTGAAACACAGTCACTTACAATAAACACAGGATTTTTGCTAAAGTGTCCAACACTTTATGACCTTAATGCTGATCTCCTACAAACTAGGAAATTGTCCCCTGTTTTTTAGGCTTAGGATCCTTTGTGTTCTTGAGACACTCTGACCACTATGAACCCATGACTTTGAGGTTATTTTCTATAAGGAACTGAAATAAAATATTCCCAAAATCATCCTTAAGTGCCAATTGTACAAAATCACCATCAAACTGTCAAAAATAGCAGAAACAGACTTGCGCTACGAAAACAACACAGTTTCGTAGCGCTTTTCGTAGCGCAGTTGTTTAACTAATTTGCCTTCAAAATTTTGGTTTCTTTCCTCCAGGGTTATCTTCATATTCACTTGACACAGCTTCCCTATCAATTTTAGGTCAAAATACATACATTTTCCTTCCAAAAATTTATAAGAAAGGGTTAAAAAGTTGCTATAGCAGTTTCGTAGCGCATTTCACCCTTTTTGCATTGTTTGCGCTACGAAACTGCTGAGTGAGCATTTTTGACCAGATTTCCTCAAAATTTGAAACAAAAATGTGCCAAAACTCCATAATACCACTGGTTTCATCAAAACAAACAATCATATGAACTAAAAACACAATTTTCATGAGATTTATTCTTCATTTTCCTTTTGATTTAACCTTTGACTTTTTTACTAATTTGTCATTCTGCACCTTTATTTTTTAGTTCATCCTGAGTCAGTTTTAGTTTTAGCTCCAAATCCTCCACTTGGTTTCTTAGTCTTCTATTACTGGCTCTTAAGTGAGTATTGATCACTCTGACAAATTTTGCTTCTTTGATGGTTGGAACTGTCCATGTAAAAAAATGTTTTGTACTACTTGGAATCTCAGACCTAGAACTAGTTTGACCTTCCCAAAGTGCCTTCACTCTTTTAAACTCTGTTTTTTCAATGTTGTGCTTTCTGACCCTCTTTTTCACCATTGCAATCTCTTGGTTTTCTAGCTTCAATCTCTCCTCAAGATGTTAACGCTCTGTCATGTGTCCTTTTCCCTTCATTGTCTTGCTGGCTGCATGCTCCACTATTGGTGATGAGAGATCAACCACCTCTTCAGGGACTATGGATGTTTCAACAATTTCTTGGACCTCCTTGCTACCTTCCTTGAGCTTCTTAGCATGTCTAGTTAAAGGCTTTCTTTCTTGAAAGATAAAGGTTGCATTTTCACCTTCAAATTCAAGTTTCTTTGTTGACTTAATCCTTTTCTGTTTGTGTTCATCTACTCCAATGAAATAAGCTTGCACAATGGGTGATTCCTCTATATCAATTGCATGAAGGATGTCATCTAAATTTCAGTTTATCACTGGGATTTCCTCTATACCTGAAACAACTATTTTTCCCTTTGATGCCACTGCTTGGCTTCTTGTCACTCTCTTGATTTCTTGCTTGTTGGCAACTTGTTTTTGTTTTTCCTCTTTGACATTTTTTTACCTCTATTTTGTAGGTGATGGAGTTGCTACAACAAGAACTTTTGTCTTCTTTGTCCTATCTTCAACCTGTTTCCTTGTTTTAAAATTTACAAACCTCTTTTCTTCTGCAACCATAGGCTGACTAGACTCTGCTATTGGTGTTGAAGGAGTTCCTTTAGGTTTAGTGTTTCTAGATGGGGTTAGGTTCTCCAATTCAAAACCATTCATAAAAGAAAAAGAATACCAATCCCTGCTTATTTTTTGAAGCTCATTTTACACCAATAACTTTATCAAACCATGGTGAAACAAAGATGTTTCACAACCATCAGACTTGGCTTGTACTTTATCAGACATTTTGGCAAGGCTCCTACGCAAGTAGAAGGTAAAATCTAGTGATATCATACCTGTGAAATGCTTAAGTAGCTTGAAATGATAAGTATAAAATTTATTGTACTTGCCTTCACATGTAAAGTATCTTTGAATGTTGAACATCAGCTTGGCATAGGTGTCTTTAATACAACTTCTAGGTATTGCATTGTTCAGGTCCATATTTGCATACTTGGGTTTCATGAATTCCTTGCATGGTTCCATGTCAAACTTAAAACCTTTAAACCAAGTCTCTTTCCCCATTGGTATTTATGTCACAGAAGCAATGATCTCAGGAGTAACTGGCACATTTAACATCCCAATCTTAGTAGTGGTTCCACTGAAGTGTAAGGAAAATTCTTTAGACACCTGAGTGTGACAACCCTGTAGCTTTTCACAAAACCGGAGACAACCTACTTTGCTAAAAGCCTCCATCACTTTCGTAGTGCCCACAATGTATTTTTCGCAGTTTGTGCTATGAAAGTATCAACGCTTTCGTAGCGCAAATTCTCTTTTTGGAACTAGTGGCTCTATGAAACGAAGGATTCTTGGCTAATTGCAGAAATTTAACTCGAAACCTTATGAAATGATCCCTAAATGAAAAATGTGAGTATTTGATCATGGAATAGACCTATAAAGACTTTATTTGAATTCAATGGTGACCACTAAAATTATAAAAAAATCTAACTAACCCTTAACCAAAACCTAAAATGACTTTCAAACCCATTTTGAGACCATGATAAAAAACAGAGTTGACACAATGATGTTTTGAAAATTTTTGGGTGATAATAGTGGCTCCACTTGGGATATTGTGCCCCTGTGGTACACTAAGAACCAGTAGTTCCAATGCTTCTATCCATTGTCTTGACCAAAACAGAAAAAACTTTGAAATTTCCAAGCTTCCTCCTCAAGCTGTAATGGCCTTCACCTCGGGCTCAAGCTTGCTGGTCCAACTTGTCATTATTAGTAGAAAAACTCATAAAATGGAATATGTAAAATGACATGAACAATTAATCAGATTTTAGGAATAATAATGCATCAAAAACCTGCCATTGATAGGTCCTCTAGTATATGATTTTCCATCCATCTCCTCCAGTATGTAAGTATTGTTTCCATGAAAAACTACTATCTTGAAAGGACCTTTCCATAAGTTCTCAAACTTACCATGTTTTCCTTTATCTTCAATTCTTCCCTCCCATTTCAGCACTTCATCTTGAATTTGAAAAATTTCTTCCTTGATATTTTTATGAAATGTCCTCTTGATTCTGTTTTGAGATTGCTGATTGTTTTTATAAACCTCATTCCTCTTCTCTTGCAAAGCTATCAGCTAATTAATTCTCCTCTAGACTTGATTTGGTTCCTCTTCTAGCCCTTGAATCAGCTTCATGACAGGTACCCCTAGCGATGTAGGAAAAATAGCCTCAGCACCATATACCAATTCATATGGTGAAGCTCCAATTAACCTCTTTGTGCATATTCTATCAGCCCATAAGGCATATTTTAGCTTCAAATGCCAAGCCTTCTTATTCTCCTGCAACACTTTTTTAATGATCCTCACAAGACTCTTATTAGACGACTCAACAAGACCATTCCCTTGCGGATAGTATGCAGTAGAATGCCCAAGAGTAATATGATATTGATGACAGAAATTGATCAGCTTCGTAGACTTAAATTCTTGTGCATTATCAGTTATGATCTTCATGGGGCAACCAAACCTAGACAAGATATTATTTTCTAAGAAAGAAATAATCACAGAATCATTTGCTTGCCTATTTGGGATTTCTTCAATCCATTTGGTGAAGTAATCAGTCACTGTAAGAATCCAACGATGTTGTCCTGATGATGATGGATGAATATCCCCAATAAAATCTATCCCCCACTACTGAAATGGTGCTTCTACGTAGATAGGCATCAAAGGTAAAGGTACAAGCTTCTTCTTACCCTCGAAAATCTGACATTCATGATAGGCAGCAACCCTCTTATAGACATCCTTAAAAATGGTAGGCCAATAGTACCCTGCTCTTAGAATCTTGTTCACTGTCGCCTTCCAATTATGGTGACCTCCACAATATCCTTTATGGAACTCCTCAATTATTTTATCAGCCTCCTCTTCCAACAAAAAATTCAGCAAAATTCTGCCAGTATCCTTCCAAAATAGATTTATGTCAAAAATAAAATATATCAAAGATTTCAGTTTAATAAACCTTGCTTTGGAATTTTTTAGATCAGCAGGTGCTTTATTGCACTGTAGGACAAAAACAACCTCCTTGTACCAATCTGAAGTGATGTATTTTTCTTCAATAGGAACTAGTTCCTCTTCATCATCTGAAATTTCTGATATTTCTGCAATCAAATTTATATCAAGACAATCAAATTTTGACTACGCCATTAGCTTTACTAAACCTTGCCCTTTGACCAATTTTGTTGGATTAATCTCTATATCATACTCTAGCAATTTGGCAATCCATTTCCCCCTCTTACCATCAGGGTCGACTTGAGTGAGGATGTCTTTCACAATAGTATTAGGAACGAACGCCACAACATGAGAATGTATAGTATAAATTATGAAATCTTTGATAGCCTTTACCAAGGCATAGGCCCGCTTCTCTAAGTTATTATACTTCAGCTCAAAATTGGATAACTTCCTAATAAAGAAAGAAATTGGTTGTTCAATACCTTGTTGTCCCTTTTGTAGAAGAACTCTAGAAATAGTATTCTTCGATGCAAAAGTAAAAACTAGAAATTCCTTTGAGAAATTTGGATTGATCAATAAGGTGCTTGTGTGAGTGCCCTTTTGATTTCATCAAATGAGTATCTTGCTTCTGCTATCCACTTAATATCAACTCCCTTCTTTAGCATCCTTGTTATGTCCTTCACAATCTCAACAAAATTAGGAATAAATCGCCTTACAAATTTACCTTTCCAAGGAAAAATTGAATCTCCTTCCTAATTCTTGGAAAATCCACCTTCTGAATTGCATTGACCCTGCTTGGATGAATCTTAATCCCATCTTTAGAAATGATATGTCTAATTAATTTACCTGAAGTTAAAGAAAAAACACTTTTGGTGGGATTTAGAGAGATGAAAAACCTTCTACACTTCAACAGAATTCTTTCTAGGTTTTTCAAGTGACCTTCTTCCCTCCTCGAGAAGACAGTTATGTCATCAAGATAAACAACCACCATATTGTCCTTCTCTTTAGAAAGTGAAATTTCCATTGCCCTCTGAAAGGTAGCTCCTGCATTCATGAGACCAAATGGCATCTTGGCGTACATGAAAGTGCCCCATGGCGTAGTAAAGGCTGTTTTTTCCTGATCATCAGGATGTACAAGAATATGATTATAACCTGAAAAACCATCAAGCATAGACATTATCTGAGAACCAACAATAGTTTGCAAAATTTGGTCCATCTTTGGGAGGGGATAATTGTCCTTCAGGGAGGCTTTATTCAAATTTCTGAAGTCAATGCATATTCTAATTTCTCCGCTCTTTTTCCTAACTAGAACCAAATTCGCAAGACAATTTGAAAATCTGATTGAGACAATGATTTTAGCAACAAAGAGATTTTTGACCTCCTTCTCAATCAATGGCATGAGAAGTGGATTGATCCTCCTCAATTTTTTCTTGAAGGTTTTTTCATTTTCTTTTATGGGAATTGTATGCTGAATAATGGTGGGATCATATTCTTTCAAATCAGCATAGTTCCAACCAAAGACATTGTTACGCAGCAAATTGTCACCGTCTCTGTAATTCCCCATCTCGCACAATTGGAGGGCTCATTCCGTGACTTGTGAGCAGTGACATAACTTGAAAACACTTTCATGGAATTCCCCTAAACATGTACTTTCATTTCCCTGAAGACAACTCCTTGTGAAAAACCCTAAAAACACCCCTTTTTGCATTGGCACGGGAAGCCAGTTAAGTACCTGCGCCAGTGGGGGAAATCCTTCAAAGAGGGCGCGCCAATTGGCGCTCTGACTCAGAGTCGCACTCGCGCCAGCCATTTTAAGGAGTGTTTTTTTTAAATAAATGGCAGAATTTTCGTTCTAACCAATCCATAAACTGGTATCTAATTTGATTTGGGAGGTTTGGCTCCGGATCTCCATGTACAGGAAGTGGTTTTCCACCTCTCATGGAAGCTTCCTTGAGGATAGGGCCAATCCCATGATTATAGGGATCCCAACTCCCATTCCTCCATCTATAAAAGCTTGCTCATCTCCTTTGCAAGCTAATATCCAAGTTCCCAAGAGCCATCAGAGCCTTATGCTGCAAGAGCCTTGATTCATTCCCTTAAGGCCAAATCCAAGCAAGGAGATTATTGTCGAGACATCCGAAGAGAGAGGTTTGTCCTATCCCCGATAGGATTTTTTGAGACGTGTTCCGCTGGCGACCCTTCGAAGGAGAATTCAGCATCAGGGCTATGGTTGTATTCTTCTTTGATTGATTAATGATAAGTGACTATTGGTTATGGTTCCACTCCTATTTTTTATTATGATAATGAGTTATGTCTTCTCTGACTGACATATAGTTGCATATACTAGATTTTACGCTTGCGTTTGTTTTGTTTCTTGCGTGTGCAGGTGTCCGATCACGGAGATCGTGAGGATTGTGATCTGCCGGAGCTAAGGAATGGGAGTGCTACTTTCTCTACGAGTGACAGCATTGGATTCCAGGTAAGCCTTCATCGCTAGTTGGTTTATTTGCAATTAGGAACCTGCACTATAGCGTGTGACGATTGTTGCTAGACCCGGTCTGGGCTAGTAGGGATCGCCTTTTTCCGCAGAGGGGATTTACCTCCACAACAAATTGGCGACTCTGCTGGGGACGTCTAGCTTGTTTTTGTCCTGCTTTGTAAGCTACAGATGGAGCATGAAGTTATCCAGATAGATTTCGAAATGCTATTGCTCCGCATTAGCGAAGTAGATAAAAGCTGCTTCAGTCAATCTCCGGTTTAGTTTATGAACTGAACACTTGGAGTATTGTTTTATCTTTTCGGTTATTTCTCGATTCTGCTTGCTTGATCGGCTCTTTTGGCTGGCTCTTTTTGTGAGTTTGGCTTTTGGTTTGAGCTTTACCATCACTGGTCTGCTTCTTGGATTGCTTATTTTTTATTTTTCCTTAGTAAACTTGGCTGGCGCGCTTTTTAGTGTGACATTCGTGCCCACTGGCACATGTTGTAGGTGTATTACTCACGCCAATACCATTCTGGCGCTAGTTTAAGCCTTACAGTCGCACCAATCCTGTAAGGTAGTAGGGTTTACTCTATTTTGAGCCTTCTAAGACTGATCTGGGTGTTTGGTCTTGTTTTTTCGACCACTTGAGTGTTCCGGGGCCTTGTTTGACTGACTGTGACCTTCTTCCTTTGGTTGTTTGCCCATTTCTATCGATTTTACATTTTAGCCCTAGGGCATCTAGGTGCTATTGTGCGTCGAGCCTCCCTTGGGAGTTTTTAGTTTATGTCTGTTCAATCAGCTTTGTGATTGCTTCTCTGCACTCGTTTGGTGGTTGTCTATCGTTTTATTGCGGTATTTGAGTGATCAGATTCTTCTTCATTCGAATTCCGCTTTGTCTCGCTTTGAGCCTAGATTACATGGTTCATTTGAGTCTTGGAGATTCTTCTTGAAGTGGTGAGTCTGGTCTTGGTTGGGAGAAATTCTTTGTTTTTTCATTTTCAGGCATTGGCACTTGTTGTCAGTTAGCAACCCGCGCCAATTGGGCATTGGCACTAGTTGTCAGTGAGCAAGTCGCGCCAGTTGGCGCTAGTTTTCAATGACGAAGTCGGGCCAATTTCAGGGTGTGTGAAAATTGAGACTTTGTCCCTGAATCCTTCACCAGTGTGTCTTTCCCTTCCAGTCTTTTCTCTATATGGGCATAGATTACATTGCTCATTGTTTGAAATGTCTTTTTTCCATGATTGTTTGATGTAAAAGGGAATGAATGCCTTGTTTTGATCTCTTGCTTTGGAAGTCCTCTTTGGGTTTGACCTCATATGTTTTTTCGTCTTTTGAGGGATTTTGTTACAAAGTGTTTGAAACAACGATTGCATTCTTAGTGTTTGTTTACATATCTTTTGCATTCATCCTTCATTAAGGAGATTTGCGTTCTTTTAGTTTTCGTCTCATAGTTTTCTTTTCGTTAGAATGCATTAGATCACATTGCATTGAAAAGTAGTTTTGAGATTTATCATTGAACTTAGATCACATTGTTTAATGATTGAAAGCTAAAATTCGCTTCGAGTGCATTCTCTTTCATTAAAAGCATGTAATAAGTAGATTCTCATTTCATCAAAAAATGCATTGAGTGCATTCTTATCATTTGAAAAGAAAAACGAAAATTGTGCATAGATTACAAGTGCATAGTTTTCAAAAAAGAGGATTTTGCATAGATTACATTGCATTATTCGCATCATTGAATGTTTGAAATTACTTTTGGATAGTGAAAGTCATCTAGTTTGGAAAGTTTCATTTTTCAGTGTTGTTGTTTGTTGCATCATTGTTTGAAAATCTTCCCTTAACTAGATAGCATTCATCGAATTCAAAAGATTTCTTTTCTCATATAGCTACATATACGAGATTGTCATATGACACTCGCTAGGGCCTGAAAACTGAAACATAATTGAAGATAAACATTAAAATTTATTCAATCAACCTAAGGAAACATTGAAACATTAACAAAATATTTAGAGGTCTAGGTTAGAGATGTGTTCCGGCGTCGTTAAACCTAGTAGCTGTCGTTCGCCTCTTGGCTTTAGACAGCACTAGTACGAACTTGTGCTCCCCGTACCATCGAGTATATAAAGGGAGACCACACTAGGTTTCTATCCTTTATCCATACGAAGCCGATTTTTCTGCCCTATACTCGTGATTCACCGGACACAGCATTCAGGGAGATTGCCTGCACGTACGTTAAGTCCTTGGTTGATTTCTCCTTCATTTTGGAAACCAAGGTGTATATTGCAGTTCACGGTTATTTGGTACACCCTTTGCCTAGATTACCAGAGTAGTCATTTGATCTTTTCTGACTCTGTAAATTTGAAAGGATCACCAAGCGCTTGTCCCTTCACGCTTTCTTCAAAACTGAAAGAGATAGAGTCACCTTTCATCCGTTTCTCGACTCTTAAAACATGAAATGGTGAAGTTTCTAAGTTTCAATGTGGTAAAATAAATCACCTGCGATCACAAGCCCTGTTAGAATTTGCTTGTTGGCCGTTTGATTGTGTGCCTTGTTTTTTAGCCCGTGTGCGATTTTGAGTTTTTTATGGCAACTTTTCCGCAGTTCACCAACCAAGGAATCCCCTCCGATGGGAATCCTGGTTATTTTCCTCCTTTTGGGAATGTTGGCGCTCCTTATATGGCAATGTTGTCCCTTCTTGGGTTAACTGCTGGGTTGCCTGTTTGGTTGTTTTCAACCTCTGTGGTTCCGAATGTCTCAGCTACTGGTCAATCAGTTCCTCCACCTGAACAACATCATGTTGATTCCAAGGTGGACCTCTCCCCTTCTTCACCTATTTCTGCGTCCTCCTCTTCTACTTCGCCTGGTGAAAGTCTGGATTCAAGTAACCAGGTGGCTAAGAAGAAGAAGAAGAAGACAAAGAAGAAGAAGTCTGATAAGCGAGAGGTTAAGAGTGCAGCTACTGCTTTTGAAACACCTCCTCTTGATAAACCTTCCAACCCCCCGCGGAAAGTCAAGTTCCCTTGCATGTTGTGCACAGGAGACCATCTTCTTCAAGACTGCCCTGGCATTCCCAAGGTGCTTGAAGTATGGTCCAACAGTCGTCCACCGTTGCCTTTGGCTTCTCGGAGTCAGGTTGGGGGCACCTCTTCAGCTAGTTTTGGTAAGGCTCCTAAGAAGCAGGGTAAGCTTACAAATCCCTGTAAGTTGTGTGAAGGGTACCATGCCATTCACCTTTGTCTATATATGGATGAAGCCAAGAGAGTTTTGGACAACTCGTCTGTTTCTACACTATGCCTTCCGACTGGTTACAAACAACTTTCTTTGAGTCCTCCACCAGTTGATCCTACGATTAGTCAAGAGTCATCCTTGGTCAATCCCAGTCCCTCAGAAATTCAGATTCAGGAATCCATCCCCGACCAACCATTGGTCGTGGGATTGGTTGAGCTGGCTCCGTCTACGGTGCACCAGGTCTTTTTCGTGGAGAGTGTATCCCATACCCCTCATGTCCTTCTGGTTTCATCAGATTCTTCAAACGTGGAGAAATATTCTCCTGTCCCTATACCTCAAGAAGGTGCTCCTCTGCCTCTCGTGATGGAGGTCCTGGAGGATACTCCTCCCACCTTCGAGATGGAGGTTGTGAAGGATGCTCCTTCTTCTTCCGTAACACCAGGGGAAGACCATCTTGATTCAATGGTAGCCCCTCCAAGTAGTTTGGTCACTTCCTTTGACTGGAATCAATTTTCAGGATACCGCCTTCCGTCTTATGTGCCTTTCGAGATCACGGTACAGGCTTTTGGTTTGGTCGTACCCAGCACCATTATAGAAGAAGGTGCATCTGTTAGTATTCTGTCTTCAACTACTTGGCAAGCTTTCGGTTCGCCGCCACTTGTGCCTGTTACGCAGAATATGTTGGCATTTAACAGAAGAACGAGTCAACCCTTAGGGATCCTTCCAAGGCTACCTGTTACTTTGGGAGGTAAAGCCATCCATATGGACGTGATGGTTGTTCCAAGCCCCTTGGATTTCAATATGCTTTTGGGGCACGATTACACCTATGCCATGGGAGCGCTCGTCTTCTCCGTTTTTCATGTGGTCTGTTTTCCGCATGAAGGACAGATCGTGACCATTGATCAGCTTTTGTTCTTTAGTCCTGATATGAAAGCTGGCCCGCCATCATCCCTTCCTGGTTTTTATCCACCCGTTGTATCTGCCCCACTGCAGGTCAACTATGTGGCTACCTACCCCGTGCCTATACTCAGTGATAGTGCCGTTGTGCATCAGGTGCTAGCGGCATTGGGTCCTGACTTCCAGGATGTTTTCCTTCCATCGGGAGTGGAACTCTTGGAAGTGATGACTTCTTGTTCATTATGATGAGGTTGTCGGAGCACAGTTCCTTTTCTTGTGTCAAGATCCTTAAAAAATGAAACAAGGTTGTCAGAGCAGAGTTCGTTGTCTTGTGTCAAGCTCCTTAAAAAATGAAACAAGGTTGTTGGAGTGGAGTTCCTTGTCTTGTGTCAAGCTCCTTAAAAAATGAAACAAGGTTGTCATAGCATGGTTCTTTTCTTGTGTCAAGCTCCTTAAACCATGAAACAAGATGGTCGGAGCACAATTCCTTTTCTTGTGTCAAGCTCCTTAAAAAAAGAAACAAGGTCGTCGGAGTAGAGTTCATTGTCTTGTGTCAAGCTCCTTAAAAAATGAAACAAGGTTGTTGGAGCAGAGTTCCTTGTCTTGTGTCAAGCTCCTTAAACCATGAAACAAGGTTGTCGGAGCATGGTTCTTTTCCTATGTCAAGCTGCTTAAAAAATGAAACAAGGTCTGTCGGAGCAGAGTTCCTTGTCCTGTGTCAAGCTATTTAAAAAATGAAACCAGGTCCTCGGAGCACAGTTCGTTTCTGTGTCAAGCTCCCTAAAA
The DNA here is from genome assembly GCA_034641835.2 of Pinus albicaulis. Classification (NCBI taxonomy): domain Eukaryota; kingdom Viridiplantae; phylum Streptophyta; class Pinopsida; order Pinales; family Pinaceae; genus Pinus; species Pinus albicaulis. Next base: position 1,471,360,433 of record CM076577.1, read on the forward strand.
AATGAAACAAGGTTGGGGAGCAAAGTTCCTTGTCTTGTGCCAAGCTTCTTAAACCATGAAACAAGGTGTCCTGAGGATAGTTCTTTTAATGTGTCAACCTCGTTAAAACAATGAAACACGTTCCTGTTCAATTCGAGTCTTTGATAAGTTCTCGTAAAATCCCAGTCGATTCTGTCTCTTGATCTCGTAACTTGAACCTTCACTCCATCTGCCTTTCACATGGATTGAAGCTTGGGGGGCATGTACCTCGAATTGAGTCACCATGCTGGGGGCATGCTTACTTTTTCAAGCATAGTTTGTTTTCATTTCAAGCTTGTGTAAAAATGAAACCAACTTCAAGCAGAGTTTCCTGATCTCAAGCTTGTGTAAAAATGAAACCTTTCCCATTTTACCTCTTGTGATCTCCATTTTATCAGCCTTTTGCCAGATGAACCTTGGTTTTCTCACTCCATCTTCATTATCTGCTTGGCTGATTATATGCCTTCACTTGGTTGTTTTACCCATTCCTGAGGAACTGCTACAATGAGTGGTCTTGTTAGCCAACCTCTTGACCTTTATTTGTTTTGAGCAGTTTCCACCATTACCGGATCCAGTTTCTACCCTTTATACCACTCGTTCCTCTAGGAGGAGTCATCTTTCAGCTCTTTTCTGACTCTCTAAACATGAAAATATTGCCGAGTCCCTTGTCGTTTCGATCTCGTTAAAGTGGACACGAAACGACATCTACCCAGTATACGTTTACCCCTTTTTCGGGCTAGGATAGATTATTTACGAAAAAGGAATACCCTAGCCTACTGCGCATAGGAGGTTTTCTCAAACATAGTTTTCTACCTTTTCATATCTGAGGAAATATTTACGAAAAGGGACCGTTGGAGTTTACTTTTCCGTTGTCTTTTCAAACTCTCTAAATATAAAAATACGCCGAGTTCTTCCTTTGTCAGACTCGTTAAACCCTAATGACATTGGATTCAGTCGTAATGACGTTATTCGAGTCGCTCCTTCCTAGGGCTTGTTAAATGTACTAGGATGGATTCGTCCAAAGGACGAACTTATATTACAAGCATATGCTATCCCCTTCAAGCTTGTTATCAAAAAATAAAGGGGTACTCGCCAGAAATGGTGGGGAAAATGGAACCAACATCATTGTCGTGTCGGCAGTATGTCGCTCTTGAACATGGCACTCGTCTGCATTCGTGTCGGGTTGGAGACATCTCATCACGTTTTCCACTTGCCTCCGTGGGTTTGGGTGATCCCTTTTGACCTCTCATTCGCTCTTTGCCTCATCATCATGACCTCTAATCCGTTGATGTAAAATACTGCCAAACTCACTGTCGTGCTGCCATATGTTCAAGAGAAGTTGACCTCTGCAAGTATCAACCTTCCTCTGATTCTCATCTAATCCTGATTCACAAAGACATTATGTTCCTCTGTCTCGCGTCGATGATGTGGGAAACACTATGGCCCACCTTCGATCAAGGTCACTTCCTCGTCGACTTTAGCTCATTATCCAGGAAGATGATCTAGAGACTCCCTTCTGGTACCTTGGAGCCTGCATGCCTCAATGGCAGGTTCTTCGCATTCGACGTGAGGTTTTCATCATTGGCCTCTGATCGAGTGATTCTGGGGGTGTTCGATGTCAACTCATTGTTCACATGCCGTATATTGTACTTGTAGTACCTTGAGGACCATTGGCATTAGTGGTGGTACCTCTCGCGTCTGTTAACAGCTTTCATCATTGGCTGGTAATCAGACGGTGTTCTTGCATGTTCGACTTCAGCTCACTTATTCGCATGCTTGAACTTGTACTTTGTTCGGGTTGAGATGGAGCGCAAGACCCTAGATTCCTGTTTTTTACGATCCATGCTGCGATTTTGTGGATTATCATGATTAGCTACATGACTCACTGATTGGATGGCTACGACCATACCTGAGTATATTTATCGATCCTCACTGGATGGCTGCGTCCATGCCTCGGATCTGAGTTATTACATACTCTGTTATGGATGGTTGCGCCCATACCACGTATATATCATGTATTTGAGACATCAGTTGTATTTCTCTACGCAGGTTTTTCGACGGTGGTGTTTTCAATTGGACACGTTCTCGTAAAGCATTTCACCCCTCTCTCTCTCTCAAGCCTCATGCTTTAGGGGGCATCTGTTACACATCAATTTTTCACCGTCCCTGCAATTCCCCATCCCACACAATTGGAGGGCTTATTCCGTGACCTGTGAGCAGTGACATAACTTGAAAACACTTTCATGGAATTCCTCTAAACATGTACTCTCATTGCCCTGAAGACAACTCCTTGTGAAAAACCCTAAAAACACCCCTTTTTGCATTGGCGCGGGTAGCCAATTCATTACCCATGCCAATGGGGGAAATCCTTCAAAGAGGGCGTGCCAATTGGTGCTCTGTCCCAGAGTCGCACTCGCGCCAGCCATTTTAAGGAGTGTTTTTTAAAAATAAATGGTGGAAGTTTCGTCCTAACTGATCTAGGAACTGGTATCTAATTTGAGTTGGGAGGTTTGGCTCCGGATCTCCATGTAGAGGAAGTGGTTTTGCCACCTCTCATGGAAGCTTCCTTGAGGATAGGGCCAATCCCATGATTATAGGGATCCCAACTCCCCTTCCTCCATCTATAAAAGCTTGCTCATCTCCTTTGCAAGCTAATCTCCAAGTTCCCAAGAGCCATCAGAGCCTTATGCTACAAGAGGATTGATTCATTCCCTTAAGGCCAAATCCAAGCAAGGAGATTATTGTCGAGACATCCGAAGAGAGAGGTTTGTCCTATCCCCGATAGGCTTTTTCAAGACGTGTTCCATTGGAAACCCTCCGAAGGAGAATTCAGCGTCAGGGCTATGGTTGTATTCTTCATTGATTGATTAATGATAAGCGACTATTGGTTATGGTTCCACTCCTGTTGTTGATTATGATAATGAGTTATGTCTTCTCTGACAGACATATAGTTGCATATACTAGATTTTACACTTGTGTTTGTTTTGTTTCTTGCGTGTGCAGGTGTCCGATCACGGAGATCGTGAGGATTGTGATCTGCCGGAGCTAAGGAACGGGAGCGCTACTTTCTCTACAAGTGAAAACGTTGGATTCCAGGTAAGCCTTCATCGCTAGTTGGTTTATTTGCAATTAGGAACCTGCACTATAGCGTGTGATGATTGTTGCTAGACCCGGTCTGGGCTAGTAGGGATCGCCTCTATCCGCAGAGGGGATTTACCTCCACAACAGACATCTATGAATCTCTTCATCATTTCAACATACTTAAACTTCATATCAACTAAAAGAAAATTTGAAAGTTTAATAATTTTGGGCATAGCTATTGTACCAAGGTTACAGCTCTCAACTTCTTCATCATCAGCTTGTAACTTAGGGGATTGAAAAACATCGTTCTGATCGAAAAGTTTTTCTAGAGGTATAAGTCCCTTTGGTATGGAATTGTTCTTTAGTTGCAAAACTTCATAATTCCCTTTAGATTCAACCAACATATTTTTCTGATCTACTTGTACATTTTCAAACTCTTCTTTCAGCTCAATAAAGTTTTTCACTTGTTGATCATCCTCAAAAACTTTCCAATGAGTAATATTATCAGGGATAACTAGTCTATGGTGAATCTCAACCTCATATTTTTCTGTGGAATGCATAGGAATAATGAAAAGACTGGCAGAGACGGCAAGGGAATTAGAAATGGAGTTTTGTTCTCTAGTTTTGACCTTGAATGTATAGGCTTGAAAGTTTTCTAACATGTCCAAAACCAAATTCCTATATGCTCTCATCCTTGTATATTTTGTTTGATAAACACATTCAACCTGTTTAATGACTAATTTTGAGTCTCCAAAAATAGAAATGTTTTGAGAATTCATTCTTTTCAAAATTTCTAGACCCAAAATCAAGGATTCATACTCAGCCATGTTGTTCGTGCAATCAAATTTCAGTTTATAGGAAAGGAACTTACTGTCATCAGTTGGATTTTTAATCCAAATCCCTGCTCCTACTCCTTCTCTTCCTGCTGATCCATCAAAATGCAATGACCACCAACCTTCCACCTCCTTATCACTGACTTGCTGACCTTCTATTTGCTGATTTTCAGACTGTTGAATTTCAGAACTCTGATTTTATGCTTTCTTCTCCTCTTCTGCTTCACTAGTCAACTCATTGAAAATAATAGCATAACGAAGTTCAGTATCAAGAGCATAAATTGGAAAATTTTTGGGTTTGTCTTTACTACTCACCATGTAGGCCATCATCGTCTCTCGATATAATCTTCTTTGCTCACCAAAAACAGGAATGGTAGCATAAGTAAGATCCATTTGCATTGTAACTTTAATTTTCACTGCCCATGACCTTGACAACATCATACCAAACTTCGGTGGAATTTCTGCTACCACGATGTCCATGACTACAGTCTTAGCAGGAACTTGTGTTAGACCAAAAACAACATCCTTGATTAAACCAATGCATTGAACTCTTTTCAAATCGAGAGAAAATAAATCTTTATATGGCCTAGTTATTTCTAACCCCATTATTTCCATGATTAATTTGGGCATAATATTCTGAGAGGCCCCTGAATCCAACATAGCATTATGAAATGTCATTTCGTGAATGCTAAGGCTCACATAAAAAGGAGGGACCTCCTCATTCTGTTCATCTTCTAGTCTTGGACCCAAAGATATGGTTGGATGATCTTTTAATAAATTCAATATATCAGCAGCTCTTGGTTGTGAATTTGACATTTTAGCAATCTTGCTTCTATATTCATCTACCTTGATAATCTCATCAAAAGGGATAGATATTTTTATCTTAGAAATTTCATTCTCAAGATTGAAAACATAAACAGATTTTTCAGCTTCTTTGATGGGAGGGACAACTAGTGTATCTTTCTTACCTTCAGCGACCTTAGGAGCATCCTTCTTGCCATCAGTAACCTTACATGTGTCCTTCTTAGGTTGTGTTTTTTTTTCAATGATAGGCACATTCCTATTTATGAGATTATATTGTTTCTGCATCTTGAAAATAGCATCTTGATACCCCTTTAGATAATCTAATATTTCCTCTTCATGATTGTTTTGATCTGATTGATCATGCTTTTCTTTAGTCAAGAAAATTCCTGACATTTCCTCATCAAAATAGTGAATATACTCCTCAGGAGCTTCAGGATCATCTTCTTCATCAATCAAATTCTACAGAAAAGGAGGTCTCACTGGAGGATCAGGCTGATGATTTTTTTTTCCCTTGGCCTTTGTTGATTATGAGGTCTCCTGAACTGAGGGTTTCTGAATTGAGGTTCATGTTATGCAGGAGGAGCAGAGGTATTCCCAAGGGCTAATCTATCCATCAACTTTTCCATTATTTTCATCATTGAATCCAGGTTATCCTGAGAGGTAGAGGAGGAAGGCCTCTCTTCTTCTTTCAACTTAGTCTTACCCATTTTTGAATTTTTGGCTGCTATCAAGTTAACCTCCGCCTTCACTGCATCACTTTGAATTTCAGCAAGTGTAGGAGATTCCTTTTTTCTCAGTAGTATGGAAAACTCATAGTCAAAAGCTTCGGCATACATCATTTGAGCTAAGGCTTGTGGTGGTTTCCAATGAGCAGGAATGGAGTCTAATACCTTATTAAACCTTTTCGAAAAGTTTTGAATAGATTCATTAGCAGATCTCTTTAGGATACTATACTCAGTGAGGGATTGTACTAGATTGGTTCTATTTCCCCATTTTCTTAGGAAAACATCTTCAAATTCATTCCAGTTATGAATACTTCTAGGATTAAGAGCTTTATACCACTTCCTAACCTCACCAGTAAAACTCTAAGCAAACAACCTCAACTTAACATCTTCATCATCAACCTCCTCCCTGTCTATAAAATCATTAAATTAATCCACATGGTCTTCTACTGTAATGTCTTCATCACTTCCCCAAGTTTTGATTCTAGCATCATATTTGCTAGGGAGGTCATGTAAGATAGCTAGAAGAACAAGAGGGGCATATCTAGTAGGTGGAGCAGGTGGGTTTCCAGCCATGGTCAAAGGGACTATAGTAGCTTTAGGGATGGCAGAAAAAGAGGATGAAAAACTACTCTGAGGAGGAATATTTGGTATCTGTGGTTCACTGATAATTGAACTCCAATTTGGAAGGGGTAAACCAACTTTAATTTTCAACAATACTTCAAAAGGGTCAAGCTCTTTGAATTTATCTAAAGAATATTTTTCCAACAACAACTGAGAAGTAACACCTTCCCAAAACTCTTCTTTGTCTTCCTGTGTTACTAGAGCTGAGTTGTCAATTCCTCTCTTATGCAAGTCTAAGATAATTTCAATTAGTTCCTTTTCACTTTCTAATCTAAAAAAAACCTCCTGAATTTTATCATCAACTCTTTTATCCTCGGGACTTCTTAAAATTTCAGAGGACATGGATTTCGAATGTGATGGAGTACCTAATATTTCAGAAATGCCTTTACTGCCTCTGGAAATGATGTTTGGATTTTCCATGGTGGTAGGTGGATCTGGGTCAGGATTACTCCTCGTGTATCTCCTTCTCGAAGCCACCTTTAATCATATAAAATTTAAATGGAGTCACCAAGGTAGATGCAGCCTCAAAAAACTTTCTGAGCTCCTGCTACCTTCAGAAGTTCAGCTTCAAAATCTCGGGAATGTATAATCTGATGCACCAAAATGTTATCGCAAAATCATACCTGATAGGCTGCCATTCAAATCAATCTCATGTAATTGTTTCAAACCAACCTTTTGATTGAGGCTTAGCCTCCTCAACCTGAGAGGGATCTCTCAAGGGTTAATTATTTTTTATAAAAGTATATATGGCTAACTCTATGTGGGATAATAAGCATATAAAAATGGATATTGGTTGTAAATCACATTAGCAAGTGCACATTGGGTTTATGGAGTCATAATAGCTTCAGTAAAACCAAGCAATCTACTTAGCATGGAATTCAAAGCATATCAGAGTTCTAGTCCATAGATACACATGTGAAACTGTAAAACACACATTCAGTTTTTCTATGAAGGAAGTCAGAGCATCAATGATGAATTCTGAGTAACATAAGAAAACACCACTGCAATAGGATAGTAAAAAGATTCCATTAGAACAAGAACACACTAGAATTCTTCATGAATCTTGAGTTGGCTAAGTAAAAAACTCTGTATTAGCTAAAACACAGTCACTTACAATAAACACATTCTTTTTGCTAAAGTGTCCAACACTTTATGACCTTAATGCTGATCTCCTACAAACTAGGAAACTGTCCCCTGTTTTTTAGGCTTATGATTATTTTTGTTCTTGTGGCACTCTGACCACTATGAACCCATGATGTCGAGGATATTTGTTGTCAGGAATTGAAATAACATATGCCCAAAATCATCCTTAAGTGCCAGTTGTACAAAATCACCATCAAACTATCCAAAATAGCATAAACAGACTTGCGCTACGAAAACAACACAATTTCGTAGCACTTTTTGTAGTGCAGTATTTTAACTCATTTTCCTTCAAAATTTTGGTTTCTTTCCTCCAGGGTTATATTCATATTCACTTGGCACAACTTCCCTAGAAATTTCAGGTCAAAATGCATACATTTTCCTTCCAAACATTTATAAGAAAGGGTGAAAAAGCTGCTACAGCAGTTTCGTAGCGCATTTCACCCTTTTTTCACTGTTTGCGCTACGAAACCGCTGAGTGAGCAGTTTTGACCAAATTTCTTCAAAATTTGAAACAAAAATGTGCCAAAACTCTAGAATACCACTGGTTTCATCAAAACAAACAGTCATATGAACTAAAAACACAATTTTCATGAGATTTATTCTTCATTTTCCTTTTGATTTAGCCTTTTAATTTTTTAATAATTTGTCATTCTGAACCTTTTTTTTTAGTTCATACTGAGTTAGTTCAGCTATAGCTCCGAATCCTCCACTTGGCTTCTTAGTCTTCTATTACTGGCTCTTAAGTGAGTATTGATCACTCTGACAAATTTTTCTTCTATGATGGCTGGAACTGTCCATGAAAAAAAATGTTTTGTATTTCTTGGAATCTCAGACCTAGAACCAGTTTGACCTTCCCAAAGTGCCTTCACTCTTTTAAACTCTTTTTTTTCAATGTTGTTCTTTCTGGCCGTCTTTTTCATCATTGCAATCTCTTGGTTTGCTAGCTTCAATCTCTCCTCAAGATGTTAACACTCTGTCATGTGTCCTTTTCCCTTCATTGTCTCGCTAGCTGCATGCTCCACTATTGGTGATGAGAGATCAACCACCTCTTCAGGGACTATGGATGTTTCAACAGTTTCTTGGAGCTCCTTGCTTCCTTCCTTGAGCTTCTTAGCATGCCTAGTTAAATGCTTCCTTGCTTGAAAGATAAAGGCTGCATTTTCACCTTCAAATTCAAGTTTCTTTGCTGACTTAATCCTTTTCTGTTTGTGTTCATCTACTCCAATGAAATCAGCTTGCACAATGGGTGATTAATCTATATCAATTGCATGAAGGATGTCATCTAAATTTCCTTTTATCACTGGGCTGTCCTCTATACCTGAAACAACTTTTTTTCCCTTTGATGCCACTGCTTGGCTTCTTGTCACTCTCTTGATTTCTTGCTTACTGGAAACTTGTTTTTGTTTTGCCTCTTTGACACTTTTTGACCTCTGTTTTGCAGGTGGAGTTGCTGCAACAAGAACTTGTGTCTTCTCTCTCTTATCTTCAACCTATTTCCTTGGTTTCAAATTTAAAAACCTCTTTTCTTTTGGAACCACAGGCTGACTAGACTCTGCTACTGGTGTTGAAGGAGTTCCTTTAGGTTTAGGGTTTCTAGCTAGGGTTAGGTTCTCCAATTCAAAACCATTCATAAAAAAAAAAAAGACCAATCCCTACTTATTTTCTGAAGCTCATTTAACACCAATAACTTTATTAAACCATGGTTAAACAAAGATATTTCACAACCATCAGACTTGGCTTGTACTTTATCAGACATTTTGGCAAGGCTCCTATGCAAGTAGAAGGGAAAATCTAATGATATCATACCTGTGAAATGAAAAAGTAGCTTGAAATGATAAGTATAAACTTTATGGTACCTTCCTTCACATGTAAAGTATCTTTGAATGTTGAACAACAACTTGGCATAGGTGTCTTTGATGCAGCTTCTAGGTATTGCATTGTTCAGGTCCATATCTGCATACTCAGGTTTCATGAATTCCTTGCATGGTTCCATGTCAAACTTAAAACCTTTAAACCAAGTCTCTTGCCCCCTTGGTATTTCTATCACAGAAGTAATGATCTCAGGAGTAACTGGCACATTTAACTTCCCAATCTTAGTAGTTAAGAAATGTACCCCTCTGTGGAATTTCTTCTCCTCTACCATGTTTCTTAGGAAAAACCTGTCAGCTTCTCTTGAATCTGTAAAACAACCTCGCTTGAATATATGATCAGCCTCGCTTGTGAATATTGGAAAAGCCTCACTTGAGAATATTGGAACACAACCTTTGTATAGAACCCCCAGGCTTAGCTTAACAACTTCAGAGCTTAGACACTTTAATGGAAGTAAATGAAAACGAGAATGACCAAATTAGGCAAGAATTTGAATTTGAGGTGTCATCTCGTAACTAAATGATGCTTCAATCATGCCCTATTATGAAAATGATGATTGTAAGACAGGTAAGTACATTGTATCTGATCCCTAAATGACTCACCATACCCCTATCTTATCATTCCCCAACGGATTCTGACAGATTTTGGCTTAATTGACAAGATCGTTAAGAAACCTCTTTCATAGTGCCCACAGTGTATTTTTCGCAGTTTGCGCTATGAAAGTATCAGCACTTTCGTAGCCCAAATCCTCTTTTTTGAACTAGTGGTGAAACAAAACAGAGGATTCTTGGCTAATTGCGAAAATTTAACCCGAAACCTTATGAAATGATCCCTAAATGAAAAATGTGAGTATTTGATCATGGAATAGACCTCTAAAGAATTTATTTGAATTCAATGGTGACCTCTAAACTTATAAAAAACTCTAACTTACCCTTAACCAACACCTAAAATGACTTTCAAACCCATTTTGAGACCATGATAAAAAACAGAGTTAACACAATGATGTTTTGAAAAATTTTGGGTGATAAAAAAAAAGCATACAACTTTGCTCGTTGGAACGTGGCACCATCATTTTCAGGCCAAAAGGGAGCTTCTTATATGAGAAATTTCCCCATGGACATATGAAGGCGGTTTTATGTTGATCATCTGGTAGTATATTAATCTGGTCATAACTAGAGAACACATCCATGAGGGAGAAAATATCACTCCCAGCACACTCGTCAATAATCTGGTCGATGAAGGGAGTGGGATAGTTATCCCTGGGACAAGAATAATTGATATCACAGTAATCTACACAAACTCTATTGGTGCACTGCTTTTTGTCCACAGGGACAATGTTAGAGACCCAATCTGTCAATGGGATCGGATAAATGAAGCCTACTTTGAGAAGTTTTTCAACTTCTCCCTTTATGGAAGCTGCCTTTCTAGGGTGCACAGGACAAAGGCATTGGAAAACAGGTTTTGCATCAGGGTAAGTGGGTATCTCGTGCACGACTATACTCATATCAACGTCGGGCGTTTCCTCGTAGGACCTTTTAGAGTCCTATAATAATAGGATTCATAATTTTTGAATTGACTTTGATTAGGCTTGTAATATGTACATACTTTTCTTTCTACAAATTGTTTTCCCATATTAGAAAAATAAAATAAAAAATGTAAAGAGGGTAAACTTCCTAAAATAAATCAAAGGACTTGAAAGAAAAAATATCAAAAAAATAAATAAATAATAATAATAAGAAAATGGACCCCAAACAAAAAGAGATAAAAAATAAAACATGAAAGTGATGCAAATCCAAATGCCACTACTATTTAATTTTTCTGCAAAATAAATATTGCGTGCAGTTTGTTACAATGCCACAATCCATGAAGGTTAAACAACTAAATCTTAACCTTTCATGTTTTAAATTTCATGTTATTAGATAGAGAATAAATATCTAACCAAACAATTTAATCTTGGCAGTTCAGTAGTTAGGTAGAAAATAATGAGCTCAACATCTTAATATGAGCCCTTGGAAGAAATAAGGATAGAATTAGTTTGTTTGTTTTTTTAAAAGAAAAATAAGCAAGGGTTTGCAATCTCAAATGCACCCAGGTAAATAAAAAAATGTTAGGGTAGCATATGAGTATGAAAAATCAGTTTTTACAATCATGGATAAGCAGAAAATTGGTCATTTCAATCACTAACTTCCTTCAAAAATCATCCTCTTGTAAAAATACTTCATCCCCTCCATTTTTCATTCTTTCCCTTTCATTTTTCCTTTTTCCCATTATCATTCAGTTTCCTTTGCAAAACTCCCTTTTTCCTAAGTTTTATGTAGGAATTTACAGGCTAAGTTCCGCAGATCAAGAACCAAAGGTCACCACTCACAAACAGATAACAAATTAGTACACCAGTATAATCATGTGGTTAAAACCCTAAAAGAGGGAAACAGCCCATGCCTTGAGCCAACGTGGCCACTTTAGGGAATTTATTAATATAAAAGAAAAGTTACATATGTTTCTCTCATAAATAGTTAACCTACAAATGACCCTCCATGCTCTTTAAATAGAGTTCATGGACCAATCGGGTGTTTAGCCACGGATCAAGTGTCATTAATATCAAGGAGAGAGATAACCGTCGGATCACTACAAATCGTGATCGTCGGATTATAAGTTACAAATGTACATGGTAAAGAAACACACTTTACCTAACTCTACACTAGACTAAGTTATTCTTAACTATTTCCTATGTGTTGAAATATCCTAACATCCCCCCTTAAGAACAACTTGGGACAGGATTGAAGGATTTACATAGGTGACACAAAAGGACCCTATTTCCTATGTGTCGAAATATCCTAACATCCCCCCTTAAGAACAAATTGGGATAGGATTGAAGGATTTACAAAAGTGACACAATAGGAGAAGGAAGGAGGCATTAGAGCCTATCCCCACCTTAATGACAACTTTTCTGAACTCCAATCATGGATCAAAGTTTGGTAAACTTCACTTCTGTGAGAGCCTTTGTAAAGATATCGACTACTTGATCATTGATTGCACAGTACTGCACTTCAAGAACACGATCATGAATGAGATTTCTGATGAAGTGTATGTGGAGTTCAATGTGCTTCATACGCTGATGCTGAACTGGATCTTTACATATTTTAATGGCACTCTGATTATCACACCAAAGTGTAGTTGGATGCTGCTGATGAAGACCAAATTCAGACAGAATCTGACAAAGCCACATGGCTTCCTTGCTGGCTTCAACTGCACCACGATACTTAGCTTCTGTTGAAGAAAGAGAGATGGCACTTTGTTTCTTACAAGACCAAGTTATAGGTCCTGAACCAAGATTAAATACATATCTTGCAGTAGACTTTTGATCATCAGGGTCACCAGCCCAATAAGAGTCAGTGAAACCAATCAACAATGGAGATGCCCCTGCAATGTAATGAATCCCGAACTGAACTGTACCTCGAATATATCGAAGTATTCTTTTAGCTTCTTTCCAGTGACTTTCATGAGGTTGGTGCATAAACTGAGTGACAAGACCAATGGCAAAGGAAAGGTCAGGATGAGTATGGGTTAGATACAAAAGTTTACCAACAAGTTGACGGTATAAGGTAGCATCAACTTCAGGGGTAGTATAGTTGACTGAAAGCTTGATACCATGTAGGAATTTACAAGGTAAGTTCCATAGATCAAGAACCAAAGGTCACCGCTCACAAACAGATCACAAAACAGTACACTAGTATAATCATGTGGTTAAAACCCTCAAAGAGGGAAACAGTCCACACCCTAAGCCAACGCGGCCACTTCAGAGAATTTATTAATATAAAAGAAAAGTTACATATGTTTCTCTCATAAACGGTTAACCTACAAATGAACCTCCATGCTCTTTAAATAGAGTTCATGGACCAATCGGGTGTTAAGCCATAGATCAAGTGTCGTTAATACCGAGGAGAGAGATAACCGTCGGATCACTACAAATCGTGACCATCGGATTATAAGTTACAAATGTACATGGTAAAAAAACACACTTTACCTAACTCTACACTAGACTAAGTTATTATTGACTATTTCCTATGTGTCGAAATATCCTAACATTTTAAACCCTTTATACTCAAGGAGAGTAAAACCCTTTAACTAATTCCTCTTTATCCTAAAAATTCCCAAAATAAAAACCAAAAAAATACTTTATCCTAAGTTTAAACGTAAAAATATTATATCAGGACCCACAACAATGAAGCTTATCCCTATATTATGTTTTACATTAGGCTTAGTCTATTTTCATCTCCCTCATCTCATTTCATTACTAACACATTAATTCATATACTAACTCATGTATTGCACCTTTTAGCCCGTATTAGATTAACTCCTTTAAATATTATTTTCCACCCATATTTTAATTTTAAAAAACCTATGGTTTATTTCCTCCACGTGATATATACTCCCACACCATCCCATAGGTTAAGAGTATTAAATCATATTAATCCCACTACATATTTAATCCCCGCCAATGTTAAAGTTACAAATTCCCACATTTCATTTGTTAATAAAACATTAATATCTGCCTATCATATTTAACTCCAAAAACTATGTATTAAAACTTTGTTTAAATACATATTCCACATCCCCCTGTATTAAAATCCCGCGCCCCACACCAAATCACCCGCAGCTTTATCGCATCATCTTGACCGCTCGCTTTTCATCTCCCAGATATAACGTTGGAGATCCCATTTCATACATTTATTAGCGCAATCGTTAAACAAACCCAAAGCTTGTGATAAACGTAATTTTTGGGGTTTCTCTCACCTCCACATGTCTTAATTCCATTGGATCACATCGATCATTCCAATCCCTCTTACCACCTATGAACGTTGTGAAAACCACTCGGTGGTTATTCCCTTCATCGCGCCTAAACTGTTTATCTGTTTGAATTGAACATGCATTTAATCATATTCACTGTTCAATCAAATTGTTTATAAAAACACCCGAATGCATTCATCTGTACCCTTCTATTACTGTTTTTTGCGTAGGAGAAGTATTGCAGACCAAAAAGACCATTGTAGCCTCTGTTTTCTAGCCTGAATGAAGAAGAAATCTCAATTTGATTACTACAACCACTGCCGAAGTCATCTGAGTGTCTATAAAGACTAGAAAAAGCTTCTGAAAGCTTTCCAACCCCATAAACCCTTCTACACAGCAAAATTCCAATTTTCCCAGGTATTCTTCAGAGGAAAAGCACTCATTTATCAATCCAAAAGAATTATACAGTTAAATGAACCATTTAGGAGCTTATCTAAAAAAAGAAAACCTTGTTTCTTCACAAATATTTTGATTCTGTAAACCCTAAGCATTTTCTCACATATTTTGAAGCCTTGAACTGATTTAAACACACTTTGATTAAGTTTAGCCATCTGCAGACCTGAGAAAGCCTCTTAGACCTTCAAAAACATTTCCTATAGTTCTTAGGCATCTTTTTTTATGTTCTAAGAATGTTTTATCATAAAAAGTGCACTGAAAACCCTAGATATCATTTGCTGAAACTATAAGGTCTTGAAATTTATTTTTGATACATAAGTTATAGTTTAAATTCAATTGATCAGAATTATCCCTTTGCAGAGAAAATACAAAACCATTGTTTTAGCATAATCCTTCTGCAAAAAACTGTTTAAACTTTTAGAAGTGTTATTACAGGCCTAAATCATTGTTTTAAATGTCAAAAGTATTGAAATTAATTAATCAAACCAACCAATGGCTTCCAAAAGCACTCTACTAATCAATCCTCTACAACCCCCTGTTGTAGATGTAGAGCATATGCCCCTGGTAGATGTAGACTTCAAAATTACTGATACTGTGACTGAATTCAATCTTCTCGAGCTCTACTGTTGGAGCCAAGAGAAATCCCTAGATCAGGCTGATGAAGTGTTTATGTGGGAATCAAACTTTCCTAAATATGTTGTTCCTCATACTCACCAATGCCCAAAAGTAATCAGACTCTGCCAATCATGCTACTCTCTTGATCAAAGAGCCATTTTGAACCTTGAAAAGGAAGTTTTGTGTACCATTACAGCTGAGTTTATCAACTAGATGCTTCAGTTACATCCTGGGCCAAATGAAGTTACTTTATCTATTGAAGCCCTCACTAAGTTCTACTTGGATCTGGATTTTCCCAAAATATTCCATATTTTTCAAACCTTCATTCCATCCTATGTGGAAATTCCCAAGCTTAACCCTCCATACTCCTCTGCTAAATTCTCAGAAAGGATTAGGCATATTATTTCCATGTTGTCCTTCATCCTTGGCTATTTCACAGATGAACATGATGATGTGTCAGTACTTGGTTTCTTGTCCACTTTTACACCTGGTCAGCCTCCTGCTACCATCTTTAACTTTGATCAATATATTGCTGACATTATCCATGAGAAATTAGTCAAATTTCCTTCTGAAGGTGGTTTTAGGTATTCTTCATTCCTATTCCACATTTTCTTATATTTTCAGTGTGAAAAGTTTCCTATAAACCTTCAGAAGCTTGATGTGGAAGGAAATCCACAATCTGTCATATTTTGGACTTCCTTGATAAGGAAGGATTCAAAGGAGTTTACCTATTAAGAGTTCACAGATTCTTTTATCCATCCCTTGGTCAATTTTCTAAACAACAGTGTGCAACTTAGAATTAGCAATGAAATCAAGAAATGTTTGCAACTATCTGAACATAACAGGATAGGTGATTGGTACTTGTACCAAAATCACACTGAAACCAAAGTCTATGGGTCAAGCCTTATTCCTTATAAATTACCAAAATACCTCCCTATGAGATTACTTTCTCTGGAGTATATAAGACATATTTTAAATTCATATGCTGTAAATTTCTTAATTGCAAAGAAGAAAACACAATTCAAGTTGAAGAACCAGGTTGGCCCATTCATCTGTAATAATAGAGAAGCAAGTCTAGAGGTAGAAAAATAGTTGCAAGAGTTCAAATTCATTCCTAGTTTTATTTGGTATTATGATCCCCTTGCTATTATTAGCAAAATGAGAGTTAAGTGAAAATTAACTCCATACGTACATGAAAAGAAGCCAGAAATTGAGAAATTCTCAAACCAATCTGAACGGTTAGAGAATACATTGGTAGAGGCCGAGAAGAAAAGTGATACTAGTCAAACTTTGCAAACTCCAGCCTAAGAAGACAGAATTATGAAAAGAAATAGGGAGGAAGGATCTTACACAGCTAAGACTACTACAAAGACAAAATTCAAACTAAGATACAAGAAAAATCCAAAGCTTAACCCTACCGGTAAATAAAAGGAGACAACAGAAGCTATTGACACAGAAATTGCAGAAAAAGACACTGTACCTCCTACAATAATTGAAGAGGAACATAAACCAATCACTTCTAATACACAGTTAATTTAGAAACAACATAGTATAGAAGTGTCTTCATACAAGAAAATAGCTAAAAAAGACATGGACTTAAAGGAAATATACAAGGAGATTAAGGCCAAAAATGAAGAAATAAAAAATAAAATATATCCTCAGTACCTAAAGCAAACTCCTAGCATTCAGAACAGGCTGCTTTCGGACTTTGACTACAAGAACACAAATATGTTGATAATAATTCTTCAGCCCACAGTTCCAACTCCTAAATCTTCCTCTGATTATAAAAAGATTTATTTTGAAGTTCCAGTCTAGGATATTCATCCTCTGGATCAAATTGAATTTAAAAAAAAGGTAGGAGAGATGATTTATTCCACAATGACCACCAAGGCCATGAGTGCACAGAAGCTTCAAATCACTTTGATAAATGTAAGAGATCGGCTCAAATTGGAGAAGGCATATTTATATGCAAAGGATACTAGAATCAAATCCTTAGAAGAGCTAGTGATCGAAGTAGGATATGATCCTCAGACTATAAAAGTTGCAGAGGAATTGATCAAAAAGAAGAATGTTGACATTGCTGCCCTTAAGAAACAATTGAAGTTGCCCCCTATAGAGCATCCTCAAGCCAAGGAGGTTTTACAGTATTCCAATCAGAAAGATGAGATGTTGAGTCTCATTTTACAGTTAACAACCCAGATTAAAGAAATGGAACTTGAAATGAACAAACTGGTCCAAGAGAAAGAGGCCAACAAAGTAAAGAAGTTCCTGCCACTGTGATTCCTATAGTTAAAATAGTTGTACCATCTACTTTTGTTGAATTTCTAGCTCCTAATGTTCCAATGGCCACAACAGTTCCAGTTACTTCATCTACAACCTCAACCACTGAATATTCAACAAAATAAACTCATCAATCAGATGAGGCAAGTAAATTAGTAAAGGCAATTCAAGATATGTCTATCCAGAAAAATGAAATAAACAGGTTAAAAGAACAGATCAAAAATCTTGAAGATGCTAAGAAACTTGCACAAATAAATGCCAAGAATGAAGAACAAAAAGCCAATAGGTTGAATGAACAACTCAAGAAGTTGGAAAAAGAATTAACTTTGAAGGAACCTATGGCACATGTTAAGCAGCAATTCTGGTCCAATATCAATGAAGTAGTCAATGATATTTGGCCATCCATATAGGTAATCTATGAGCAGAAAGATTTATTGAAATCAACAAGAGAAGCAATACAGAAGACAAAAGAAGAGCTAGATAAAAAACCTGAAGAGGCTCTATAAATTATCAAATTTCTCAATTCCAAAAATAAACAAGATCTGGAAGAAATTGGATTTATAGACAGAATTGAAACCATCCTATAAGTTAGGAAGGTAATATCCAAAAATAATTTGATGACACAGTTAGTAGAAAAGTGCCAGAACATGGAAATTGCAATTACAAGATTCATGATTAAGTTTGATGTTCTAAGGAAAAAAGGCCTTCCCAATCCTCTAGTGATTAATGATAGATTAATGAAGCAGGATGATTATGATAAAAAGATAAGAGAGTTCTCCAAAGAGAAGGTGAACAAATTAGCCTTACAAGGAATCCCAACAGGGAAGGTACTATATAAGAATTTTGAAAATTTGTTTTACTTACAGCATGAAGTAAAACACTTATTTGTGAACAAACCAAAATTTTCAACATATACTAAAGCTGATGAAAACTTTAGAAGACTTATGAAGATAAAATTGCCAGAAGCTAAGTTTTGGGAGAAGTTGATTGATCTACTATAAGATCATATTACAGTGAACACAGAGCAGTGAAAGTAAAAAACAGAGTTTGTTGTTTTTACACCAACATTGACAATTTTTTGCAGTAAAAGAGTATCCGTAAAGTGTATCAGATGAAAGGTTAAAGAAAAAATCAGAGAAAAGATGAATCTACCAGCGTGAATGACACCTCTTTGTCCAGCTGCAATATTTGTTGAACAAACTAAGAGAGAAAGCAGTGATAAAATCGAAACAACAAGCCATTTTATTTCAATAAAAAAAGGACAGCTAGCATTAGTTAGGAAGTTGTCACTATCTTCTTGCATGAAGATATTTATTTTCCATAAAAAAATCCTAAGTTTATTCTAGGATATTTTGTACAAGTTTTTGTATAAATACTTCTCATTTAGAAGTATTGAGTGTGAATGAATTGTTGAACATTTCTGTACTTATACTATTCTCAACCTAAGGGTTTTTGTATCAATTTCAAGTCAGCAAACTGGATCACGGGAAATAAAGCATTATATTACAGGATTCATGTGTTGGGCCACTGCGGTGAAGTATTTCACTTTTTATCTTGTCAATTTTCTTATGTTTTCCATCTATTCTTAAATGTGTTCTAAATCTAAATGATAAATCATGAATTGCTATTTTAGAATATGTTAAAAGCACTCTGTTTTGACTGATTATTATTTATATGTTTTCAACTGATATCCATATTAGGGAACACTTAATTGCTCCCTAGCTTCGACTGTCCTATGCATTTTCACTCATAATCCGTATTTAAGAACCCTTAATTGCTCTTTTATCCTAAGCAAAACCATTTCACCATCAGCCTTGAAGATTTGAAGTGACCCAGTTATCTTGCTCTGTAAACATTTCCTTTTAGACCTTGATCCTGATCTAACTGCTTGACACATTGACTCTATTTTCCCAATGGGATACAGATCTATAGCTATCCATGTAAGTAAGTGATTTCACCACCAAAGAAAATCAAAACCCAAAACCAATTTTCCCTATATAGCTAGCCTAAAATCAAATACAAATCAAAAAAGTTAAATCACATAGAGAGAGCCCGCTCTGAGCATTAGGAAGGCTAGATCCTAAGGCTTAAAATTAGGTTTGTGGTTACCTCTGATATTCTTTAAAATTAAAATAAAAAATCTCACAATTTTTTAGAATTATTGGAGTGATAACAGACTGGCGACCATACTAGGGAACTAACCAATGCTCAGTTTTTAAATAGATCTTAATGAAAATATTTTCATTTATCTTTTCACCTTAAGATTGTTTTAAATAATTTATGAGTATATTTTCATAAAAAATTGTAATTTTGGCTTCCAGAAGAATCTACTATACCAGATCCAATCCAAATCCACAACCTACTGTCATAGTAGATAATCCTGACAAAATTGGAAAGAAAAACAAAAGAGTAGAAGATTTAGGTAATAAAATTTCATTGGTCAAAGCAAATTCCCTTCCAAAACAACTATCAAGTTTACAATACATTGAATTTGATTTAAATTTTGAACAATATTTGTTTAAAACTAAATCAAAAAGTGACTTACATAATACTGTAATAGATCCTGATTTCATTTCATTCATTGAAACTAAGAAGGAAATTGTTTCATTTGATTCTGATCAAACGATTTTTGAAGTTTATGATAAAATTGATGCCATAACTGCAACTTTGATTAAATAAATTGATGAAGCTTATTTATAACATTCAGTTGAATTGATTGCTTTATCAACCTATACCCCTAAGCCTTCTACCAGACATTTAGATACCACCCTTTTAGAATTTATAGGTTCATCTCTATTCACTACCACTTCATCCATTATTTCCACCACACTTCATTCCACAGATTCATTTTTTCCTAAGCAACCATTTCAACCTAGAATTTTATTTCCATCTTCCACCACCTCAATTTCATCCCCTAGTATTTCTGCCGCATTTTCCAATACATCATTCTCATTCCCAAGCACCTCTTCTAGCATCCCAAATTCATCTTCTAATATCTCAACCACATTTTCCAGTACATATCCTTATATTCCAAACTCATCTGCAAGTGCTTTAACTACATCTGCAAGTACTTCTAGTTCTTCACCAAGTACTTCAAACTTACCTCCTAGCCAAGCTATAATCCAAGCCATGGTTGCCAGATATGCTACCTTGGTCTTACCAGCATATTTACATAACATGCCCTAGGATTATCAAATAAAAATCCCTCAATTTGATGGAACCACTCATTACACTGCACAACAACATGTTAATAATATGACAGACTATTTTGAACTACATGAAATTGATGATGATGATGTCCAAATGAGACTTTTTGCTCAAACTTTAACTAGTGAGGTAAAAAAGTGGTTTAAAGGTTTGAATGCTGGTAGTATTGTTAATTTAGCAGTTTTTCATAGAATGTTTCTTAATAGATGGGAAAAGAAGAAAAATCCACTACAAATCTTATCTAAATTTGAAAGCATAAAAAATGCACCAAATGAAACAATCCAATATTATTGTACTAGATATAACAGTATTTATAATGCAATTCCTGCTAATCTTAAACCTCCTCTAGATTCTATCCTTATAAAATTCCCTGATGGATTTGATATAGATATAGCTTATCAACTGAGAGAGAGAAATCCAGAAACCTTAGAGAAGATGCAAAGTAATGTTGTTAGTGTTGAGGCAAACTTGTTAGCAACGAAAACTAGATTAAGAAATGAAAGGAGAGTGACAATAAAAGAGGAAACATCCACTTCAGATTTAAAAATAGATCAATTAGAAAAAAAGTTAGAGAAAATGATGGATAGGTTAGATAATATGGAAAGGAAGCCATAGTGGGATAACCAACAAAAAAGACCTCAAATTATAAATCCCAATTTCAGGAAAAACACCAACACTAGAAAATCTAGAGAATCAACACCTGACCAAACAATAAGACCACCTTTCCAAGAGAACTATGCTGAAATTTCTCATCAAAATGAAGATGATGAAGACACTATCAATTTAATGTGCATTAATGATGATAACACCATTTTTCTTACACAAGAAGAAAAAGAGTTATATGAATTACAACAATTACAATTAGATTCTGGTGAATCTTTTGATTACAAGCAAGGTTATGAGTTTGCAATTAATGAAGTTCATAAGAAATATAACCTTAGGAGCAAGAAAAATGCAGAGAATTCTATTAAGAAATCTCCCAAACTCAAACAAAGAAAATAATAGAGGCTCCTACCACTAAAGTTCTGAAAATTCTCCCTAGGGAAACCAAGCAAAACTCTAGTTCAACTCGGAAAATTTCTGTTATGTAAATTTTATTAATTGTTAATTAGATTTAGTTATCTTAGGTTATTAATGTGGAAGGGCATGATCAAAGATCATGCCTCTTCGCCAAGGGACACCTTGGGGCTATATTTAAAGCCTAGGTGATCCCTCATTGTAAGCATCTTTCATCTTCATCATTAATAATATATATTTATCAAGTTTACTAGAGTTTTTACACTCCATTGGTATCGGAGCCATCGCTCTTCGGGATCTGTGTGATCACCCAGGAATTACAGAATTCCAGAATTGCAATCCAGATTGCAGATTTTTTATCACTGCTGGTGGCAGCATTTGTTTAAAAAAATTTTACAACTACCCCCCATTCCAAATCCTTCCTACACGCTGGCCTCACTCCTCGTTATTATTTAAAAAATTAAAAAATTAAAAAAAAACTCTACGATACCCCCTTCGTTCTCTCCCCTATCGATTTCCCATACCACTGTTGCCATTGCACATTTCGTCCCACATATCCTACTACACACCCTACGCATTTCACTCTCTCACATTCCTTACGCCCTCCCCCTCACATATCTCACAGCATAGCACCATTCACCTCGGCCCTTTCCACCTGCGCACAACCCACGTTACCACTTCCGCCTCCCACGTCTTTCCCAACCCTCTCCGTCGGCCCTTCCGCGGTCTTTTGGCTGCTGCAACTGCCACTCTCCCAACCGGCACACACGCTGCTCCTCACCGCCTGTGCTCACGCAGCTCCTCACCATTCCCACGCCCCTCGCCTTTCCACCGTCGTCTCCACATTCCGCCGCTCTTTCCGCCCACTTACTCCCGCCGCCCATCCCACTGTCCGTGAAATAGTCGCCCAGCCGCAGATAAAACGTTTCGGTCAGCAAAAATAAAAGTTACGTTTTTTAATTCACCAGCAGTCAACCATTTTGTAATTCGTGAACAGGTGCTGTGATATTATAATATGGGTGATATGTCTCGTTATTTTTTTAAACGAACAGGTGCTGTGATATCGTTTTTAAAGTGGACGGGTATTTTTATGTGAAGGGTTCATCGATAGTCATAAGTATATTAAAGTAGAAGGGTCCGCCATCTGTCCGCATAACAAAAACTTGCGTTTAAAAAAAATTTCGTGAAACAGTGTGTCGTTTTAAAACGGAACAGGCACATTTTTAAAAAAACACGATTTTTTTTTTAATTATATATAAAATATATATTATATAATTTAATTGATAATTATATATATATATATTATAATTATATAGTTCATTTATATATTATATAATTCCCATTTAATAATTATATATATATATATATATATATATATATATATATATATATATATATATATATATATATATATTATATATATTATATAATTTCCATTTAAATAATTATATATATATAATAATTATATAATTAAATTATATATATTATATAATTTTTAATTAAAAATTATATATATATAATAATTATATAGTTTTAAAAAAAAATTATTATTAATTAATTAATTAATTAAATATTAATTAATTAATTAATTAATTAAATATTAATTAATTAATTAATTCAAAAAAAAAAATTTAATTAAATAATAATTAATTAATTTTAAAGAAAAAAGAGAAGAAACTGGCAGAAAAATACTCTCCACCTCATACACGTTCAATGTCTTCTTCGATGTCGATGGCTGAATTCCAGAAGAAATTGGTAGATCTCGAGAAACAGATCAATAACAATTCCGAAGAATTCAGAAAACGATTAGTCGATCTGGAAGGTACAGTTGCAGGGCATTCCAACGACATCAAAAAGGTTCATGATACAACAAATCGAATAGAAAGACAAATGTGGCTAAATCATCACGAGGCCAGAGAAAAGCTTAACGAAGCAATGAACAAGATGACAGAGCATAGCGAAGCAATGAACAATATGACAGAACTCTTCAGTAAGCTAAATGATAAGATAGATAAGTTAAGTCAGACACATTCCCCAATATCTCCTAACAGGGAACAAAATCAACAAAACAATTCCGCAGATTCAGGGAACTCCGAAGAGCATCAGGAAAAAACCGATTCCCCACAACATCAAGAAGATAGTAATGCAGATTTTCAAAATAAGCAACTCTGGAATGCATTCGCTAATCAATATCCCCTTCTTGTTCCACCATTAGCATATCAGCGCAAAGCCAAGATCGACCTACCCAAATTTGATGGTAATGAAAAAAATAGCGTTGCATGGCTTAATAAAGCAAAAGAATATTTTGAGATTTATGACATTACTAGTGATGACGAAAAAATTAAACATGCTTCCATGAAAATGGAAGGAGAAGCATATAATTGGTATATGTGGTGGAAAAAGACGACGCTCGCTATCAGTTGGAGGAAATTTAAAGATGCATTCTTCAAAAGGTTTCAAGGCATAAAAGAAGAAAATTTCTTTTCAACGTTTATCAAATTACGCCAAAAAGGAGATGTGGATGAGTACACGCAAGAATGGGAGACCTTGGCAACACGAGTACCCGGATTGTCGGAATCTCGTCTAATCCAGTCTTACATCTCAGGACCTAAAATCCACATACAAGAAGAGCTCGAACTACATGAAATTACGTCCGTAGAAGTAGCAAGGCAAAA
The DNA here is from genome assembly GCA_034641835.2 of Pinus albicaulis. NCBI lineage: Eukaryota > Viridiplantae > Streptophyta > Pinopsida > Pinales > Pinaceae > Pinus > Pinus albicaulis. The sequence continues at coordinate 1,471,384,565 of CM076577.1, forward strand.
AGCAAAAGCTGCTGAAAAGAAATTTGAAAGGATATCGAAACCAGAAAAAGTATATTCAAGACGACGGTTTCCTCAATCTGAAAATGTAGATGACACAAAATATGTCCCTGTCCATCTTCGTGAAGAAGAAAAATCTAGTTTGGAAAAACAAAGAATGCGAGAGGGCAAGTGAAAACGTTGCGGTGAAAACTGGGACCCTAAGCACAGATGTGCTAATGAAAAAGCGAAGAATCTATACAGTTGTGAAGCAACTAACGATGCTAACAGTACTGATTCATGTATAGAAGGATTAGAAGACAACTTAGAGTTCTCTCCAGAAGTGGATGGCGAAATTATTCCACAAGTGTCATTATCAGCTATGACAGGCATATCACAACCACAAACCCTAAGGTTAAGAGGACATATTAAGAAAACAAATGTAATGGTTCTAATAGACACAGGCAGCACGCACAATTTTCTAGATTCAACCATGGCCAAAAGACTCAACCTCTTTACTTTTCCCATGCCTAATATGAAGGTAATGGTGGCCGATGGTAAGAAGATTGAACAAGTAGGAAAATGCCATAAAGTCAAATTGCAGATTAAAGACTTTCATTTAGAATCTCCATTCTACACTGTTCCATTACGAGGAGTAGATGTGGTCTTAGGAATTCAATGGCTACAAACTCTAGGTACTTATTCTGCCAACCATCAAAATCAGTTTATAAGTTTTAAGTGGAAAGGGCAGAAACACAAGTTGTATGGATTCCAAGCCCCAGAAAATCAAGTCATATATTCCTCTCTGATGACGAAGATGATTCAAATAGGAGCGCCAACATCTACAGTACAATGTCATCAGTTAGAAATGTTATCTTCAAAAGGGAGCCACGAAGAATCACCAGAAGTCAAGACAGGATCTGACCTTGTCGATATCAGATATTTTCACTATCCAGATCAACAAAAGATTGAACTCGAGAATATGCTCCACGATCTTTTTAAAATGTGGGAAGCAAGAGCCCGCCGCTCAAGAAACCTAGGCGTTCGTCAACATTGTCCATCGTTACATATGCTTTGAGGACAAAGCATCTTTAAGAGAGGGGCAATGTTATGTAAATTTTATTAATTGTTAATTAGATTTAGTTATCTTAGGTTATTAATGTGGAAGGGCATGATCAAAGATCATGCCTCTTCGCCAAGGGACACCTTGGGGCTATATTTAAAGCCTAGGAAATCCCTCATTGTAAGCATCTTTCATCTTCATCATTAATAATATATATTTATCAAGTTTACCAGAGTTTTTACACTCCAATTTCAAGTCCCAAAATTTCACCTAGTCCCAAAATTATTGATATCACAGATGATGTTGTCCAAACATCAACAGATCCTCAAAAATCTGTTGCTGCCAAGAAAAAAATTTCTTCTAAGACAACAATTTTAGACCCAAAAACACCTACTGCTGATCCAAAATCAACTGATCCTAAAATAGTCACTACTAAAATAGCTGCTAAAACCACAAAATCTGCAATTACTTCCACTACATCTCAAACTATCCTTGAAAATAAAATTAAAAGTACTAAAACAGTGGAAATACAAACAGATAATGAGAAACCAACTCTAGAAAAAGAAGACAAACCCACCCAAACTACAATTATAAAAGAAGAAATAATTCAGCTAGGAAAATCACAAGCCCCATTTAATATCCAAGCTAAAATTGCCAAATTGAAGATAAAATTTCTTTGACAGAGTTGGTAAAACATGACCTATAAAACACATATCACTGAGAATTTAAATATGAATGGTGGAGAAGATTCAGTAAATTTGAGTGATGATCAATCAAAATTAATATTTGGTCCTGATGTTAATGGGAAACACCAAGATGGAGCAGTTCCACCTTTTTACATTAGCTTAATTGTTCATGATCATATTTTACATAATGCAATGCTAGATTGAGGGGCTTCACACAATTTAATGCCAAAAGAAATAATGGAAACCTTGAATCTAGACATCACTAGACCTTACAAATATTTTTTCTCATTTGAATCCAATAAACTTAAATGTTTAGGCGTGATAAAAGATTTATGTGTTACTTTAGTTCAATACCCTGGAAAAAGCATAGTCATGGATATTGTAGTAGATGACATCCCTCCCAGGTATGGAATGTTGTTATCTCGCTCATGGGGAGCTAAACTGCAAGGATATCTACAACTTGATATGTCTTATGCCACAATATCAGTTTTTGGCCAACCCAAGAAACTTTATAGAGAGACATTAATGAATTACATGGTTAGTAGTGTAGAAGACCTCGAAATTATCCTATTTACTCTACACCTACTGATATGGATTCATTCATTTTATGTAATTCTGGAACTAGCATTAAAAACAATACTGAACTAAAACAGAAAAAGAAAGCACCAGACAGTAACAACATTTTTCATGAATCAATGTGGCACCTAGATTTTGATGGATCAATTAATAAATTAGGAGTAGGAGCAGGAGTTTTGATACATAATATGGAAAAAAATCATGCAGAAGGTCATGCTTTTAGATTAAATTTCAAATGTACAAACAACATGGCTGAATATGAAGATCTTATTTTAGGACTACAGATTGTTAGAAATTTAGGAGCGAAAAGAGTGTCAATCATGGGAGACTTTGAGTTAATTGTAAAACGGATAACATGAGAATATTATGTATATAATCCAAGATTAAGCCAATGGAGAGATACTATTTTAGATCTGATCAAGGAACTTCTTGAATATGACTTTGCTGCAATTCCTAGAAAACAGAACATACATGCACACAACTTAGCAACTTTTGCTAGTACCTGTATATTCCATTTCAACCAAATCATAGATATACAACAGAAGTTCAACACAGGCCTACAATACCAGATAATCTTAAAAATTGGCAAATATTTTCATAGGATGAACAAATTTATCATTTCATGAATAATGAAGGAGAATATCAGAATTGTAATATAGACACACATTGTACGATAGATCAAACCATAGATAGTGAGATTGATATAAATAATGTAGATGTAAATAACTTAGATTTTTCTAAACCCATTAAATTTACTTAAGTGGAAATAGATAATTTAGAGAAAGTAGAGATTTAAGAGTTAGCAGATGATGATTCTGAAAATTTAAACCTCAAGAACAACTTTTTACCTAAGGTATTAGCCCCTTTAGAAGATATTTTTTATTCTAATTATGTTGCAAGGAAACCTAATATGGAACCATTAAGATATGATATTGAAGAGTGTAATATAGGAACAAAATTAAAGCCTAAGATTGTAAAAATTTCAAAAGCCTTACCTCAAGAAGAAAAATTAAAATACATAGCTCTGTTTAAGGAATTTCAGGATATATTTGCATGGAGTTATGAAGAATTAAAATCCTATGACACTAGTATAATACAACACAAAATGCCCATAAAAGAAGATAAAAAACCTTTCAAACAGAAGCTTAGAAGGATTAATCCAATTTTTATGCCTTTAATTGAGAAAGAGATTAAGCGAATGTATGAAGCCCAAATAATTTCACCAATCAGATATTCTGATTAGGTTTCAAACCTATTTCCCACTAGGAAAATATAGGGGAAATCAGACTGTGTGTTGATTTCTGAAATTTAAATAAAGTATCCTTAAAAGACAACTACCCTCTCCCCAAGATGGATCACATTTTACAGAGGGTGGTTGGCTATTCCAGAATTTCATTACTTGAAGGGTTCTCTGGATATACCCAGATGTTAGTTCAACCAGAAGATCAACCTAAAACTACTTTTATTACTCCTTGGGGCACTTTCATGTATGTGAAAATGCCTTTTGGATTAATGACTACAGGAGCCACTTTTCAAAGAGCTATGGATATATCTTTTGCTAAAGAAATTCACGAATTCCTTTTGATTTATCTAGATGATATTACTGTATTTTCAAAGACTGACAATGAACATCTAGATCACCTCAAGCAAGTGTTTATCAAATTCAGCAAATTTGGCATCTCTCTAAATCCTAAAAAGACTCTATTTGGACTGGAAGAAGGTAAATTATTAGGACATGTCATATCTAAAGAGGGAATTAGAATAGACCCAGCTAGAATTGAGGCAATTCTAAACATTAGTCATCCTAGGAATATTAAATAATTACAAGATTTCTTAGGTAAAATCAATTTTCTCAGAAGATTCAATTCAAACCTAGCTAAAATAATTAGAGAAATTAACAATATGTTGAAAAATATTCAGTAATTAAATGGACTGTGGAAGCCAGGCAATCATTTGAATCAATTAAACAAGCCTTGACAAAAACACCAATCCTTATAAGTCCTGATTTCAAAAACGATTTCATTATTTTTTCCTTTGCTTTAGAACATACTATTATTGCAATTTTACTGCACAAAAATGATCAGGGCTATGAGCAGCCCATTTCTTTTTTCAGCAAATCACTTAGAGATGCCACTTTAAAGTATAACATAATGGAAAAGCAGGCACTAGCTTTAGTAAAGGCTATCAAAGACTTTAGAGTGTACATCCTTTATTCACATATCATTGTTTATGTTCCAAATTCATTTGTAAAGGACATTCTAACACATAATGGGTCTGATGGTAAAAGAGGCAAGTGGATTACCACCATTTTGGAATATGACATAGAAATTAAGCCCACCAAACTCATAAAAGGTCAAGGTTTAGCCAAAATTATGGTTGAATCAAATTATCATGCTTTAGATATTAATTTTATTGCCCAAATAGATGATCAAGAAGAGATGGAGACTCCAGAGATCAGTGAAGCCTTTTCAGACTCACCATGATATGCAGATATTATATTTGTATTACTAAATTTACAAGCTCCTCATGGATTATCAAGAACTAAAGCTAAATTTTTAAAGTTAAAGGAAATTAGTTTTTGTATCATAGACAATGCACTGTTTTGGAAAGATCATGGTGAAATTTTATTGAATTTTTTGCTTAAAGAAGAAGATGATAAAGTTTTGGAAGAGTTTCATGCAGGTGACTGTGGAGGACATCTTTACTGGAAAACTACTATAGTAAAATATTGAGAGCTGGTTTTTACTAGCCTACCTTGTTTTTAGATGTAAAAAAGTATGTGGCCTCCTGTCACAAGTGCCAAATCTTTGAAGGAAAGAAAAATCTACAACCTTTTCCCTTAAAACCCATCTCCATAGAAATGTCTTTTCAGCAATGGGGTCTTGACTTCAATGGTGAAATTCACCCTCCATCCTCAGCCCAACACAAGTGGATTTTGACAACCACGGACTATTTCACTAAGTGGATAGAATCCATACCTTCCATGCAAGCCACTGACACTGTCATAATTTCATTTTTAGAAAACAACATACTCTTAAGATTTGGATGCCCCCAAGATCATCACTGATAATGCAGCATAATTCAAGTCCAAAAAGATGATTGACTTCTGTAATAAATACCACATTACCCTTGGCCATTCTTCTGCTTATTACCCTCAAGGTAATGGAATTCTGAATCATCCAATAAAAGCCTTGTGAATATCATCAAGAAACTACGAGAAGACAATAAGAAAACCTGGAACAAAAGGTTAGTAAATTCCTTATGGGCAGATAGACTTACCACAAAGAAATCTATTGGTACATCCCTTTACCAGCTTGTTTATGGGATGGATGTTATTTTTCCATATTATTTAGGAGTACCAATAATGAAGATAATTCAAGAACTGCAAGTTGAAATCAATGATATCCAAAGAAAAATAAACCAAACCATACACTTGCAGCAAACCAGGGAGGAGGTCTATCTCAAGTCACAAGTTGTTCAAGAAAATATTAAAAATATATATGACGAGAAGACTAAGGAAGATTATTTTTATATAGGTGACAAAGTTTTAAAGTGGGATTCCAGGAGAGAAGAGAAAGGTAAACATGGGAAATTCAATTTCTTATGGAAAGTACCTTATGTTATTTATGGTTACAGAGGTAACAATGCTTTCTTTTGAAGGCATTAGATGGATCAGCTCTGTGAGGTGGACCAACTAATGGTAGAATGTTGAAGCATTACTATTCCTCAGAATAACGAATAATTCATTTTGTTTACTTTACTCATTGTACATAACATTGCAGATTTTAGATTAGATTGGGTGTTTTTTTTAGCAAAGTTGAAGCCCGGAGAGAAGGCCCTAAGCATTGAAGGACAAAAATATCATAAGTATGAATAATGCAGAGATCAGAAAATAGTTCCAAGGTCAGCACAGTCAAAATTCAAAAGCTACTAGTCTCAAATTTCTTGACATTTCACCAAGAAATGCCATCCCCATGTGGAGCCACTGTTAGGGTCCTATAATAATAGGATTCATAACTTTTTAATTGACTTTGATTAGGCTTGTAATATGTACATACTTTTCTTTCTGCAAATTGTTTTCCCATATTAGAAAAATAAAATAAAAAATGTAAAGAGGGTAAAAGTCCTAAAATAAAAATCAAAGGACTTAAAAGAAATAATAATAATAATAATAATAATAATAATAAGAAAATGGACCCCAATAAAAAAGAGATAAAAAATAAAACATGAAAGTGATGCAAATCCAAAAGCCACTACTATTTACTTTTTCTGCAAAATAAAGATTGCGTGCAATTTGTTACAATGCCATAATCCATGAAGGTTAAACAACTTAATCTTAACCTTTCATGTTTTAAATTTCATGTTATTAGATAGAGAATAAATATCTATCCAAACAATTTAATCTTGGCAAATCAATAATTAGGTAGAGAATAATAAGGAGCTCAACAGCTTAATCTGAGCCCTTGGAAGAAATAAGGATAGAACTAGTTAGTTTGTTGTTTTAAAAGAAAAATAAACAAGGGTTTGCAAGCTCAAATGCACCCAAGTAAACAAAAAAATGTTAGGGTAGCATATGGGTGGGCAGAAGAGGTTTTTACAATCATGGATAAGCAGAAAATTGGTCATTTCAGTCACCAACTTCCTTCAAAAATCATCCCCTTGTAAAAATACTTCATCCCCTCCATTTTTCATTTTTTCCTCTTAATTTTTACCTTTTCCCATTATCATTCAGTTTCCTTTGCAAAAATACTCTTTTCCTAAGTTTAAAACCCTTTATACTTAAGGAAAGTAAAACCATTTAACTAATTCCCCTTTATCCTAAAAATTCACCCAAAAAATACTTTATCCAAAGTTTAAATGTAAAAATATTATATCGTGACCCACAACAATGAAGCCTGTCCCTATATTATGTTTTACATTAGGCTTAGTATATTTTCATCTCCCTCATCTCATTTCATTACTAACACATTAATTTATATATTAACTCATGTATTTCACCTTTTAGCTCATATTAGATTAACTCCTTTAAATATTATTTCCCACCCATATTTTAATTTTAAAAACCTATGGTTTATTTCCTCCACATGATATGTACTCCCGCTCCATCCCATAGGTTAAGAGTATTAAATCATATTAATCCCACTACATAGTTAATCCCCGCCAATGTTAAAGTTACCTATGCCCGCATTTCATTTGTTAATAAAACATTAATATCCGCCTATCATATTTAACTCTAAAAACTATGTATTAAACCTTTGTTTAAATACATATTCCACATCCCACTGTATTAAAATCTCAGGCCCCATGCCAACTCACCCCGCAACTTTATCACATCATCTTGACCATTCACTTTTCATCTCCCAGATCCAACGGTGGAGATCCCATGTCGCACATTTCTCAATGCAATCGTTAAACACACCCAAAGCTTGTGATAAATGCAGTTTTCGGGGTTTCTCTCACCTCCACACATCTTAATTCCATTGGATCGCACCGATAATTCCAATCCCGCTTACCACCTATGAACGTTGCGAAAAACGCTTGGCGGTTATTCCCTACCCCGCGCCCAAACTGCTTATCTGTTTGAATTGAACCTGCATTTAATACATTCACTATTCAATCAAATTGTTTATAAAAATGCCCGAATGCATTCATTCGTACCCTTCTGTTACCATTTTCATATAGGAGAAGTATTTCAGACCAAAAATACTACTGCCACCTCTATTTTCTAGCCTGAATGAAATAGAACTCATCAATTTGATTACTACAACCACTGCATAAGTCATTCGAGTGCCTATAAAGACCAAAAAAATATTTTGAAAGCTTTCCAACCCTAGAAATCCTTCTACATAGCGAAATTCCAATTTTCCCAGGTATTCTTCATAGGAAAAGAACTCATTTATCAATCCAAAAGAATTATACATTTAAATGAACAATTTAGGAGCTTGTGTACCTAAAGAAACCCCTGTTGCTTCATAAATATTTTGATCATGTAAACCCTGAGGATTTTCTCACATATTTTTAAGCCTTGAACTGATTTAAACACACTTTGATTAAGTTTAGCCATCTACAGACCTGAGAAAGCCTCTTAGACCTTCAAAAAGCTTTCCTACAGTTCTTAGGCATCCTTTTTTATGTTCTAAGATTGTTTTATCACAGAAAGTGCAGTGAAAACCCTAGATATCATTTGATGAAACTATAAGGTCTTGAAATTTATTTTTGATACAAAAGTTACAGTTCAAATTCAATTGATCATAATTATCCCTTTGTAGAGAAAAGATAGAACCCTTGTTTTATCATAATCCTTCTACAAAAAATTGTTTAAACTTTCAGAAGTGTTATTACAGGCCTAAATCATTGTTTTAAAGGTAAAAAGTATTGAAATCAATTAATCAAACTAATCAATGGCTTCCAAAAGAAATATAGTAATAAATCCTCTACAACCCCCTATTGTAGATGTAGAGCATATTCCCCTAACAGATGTAGACTTCAAAATTACTGATACTGTGACTGAATTCAATCTTCTTGAGCTCCACTGCTAGATCCAAGAGAAATCCCTAGATCAGGCTGATGAAGTGTGTATCTGGGAATCAAACTTGCCTAAATATGTTGTTCCTCATACTCACCAATGCCCAAAAGTAATGAGGCTCTGCCAATCATGATACTCTCCTAATCAAAGAGCCATTGTGAACCCTGAAAGGAAGTTTTGTTTACCATTACAGCTGATTCTATCAACCAGATGCTTCAGTTACAGCCTGGGCCAAATGAAGTTCCTTTATCTATTGAAGCCCTCACTAAGTTCTACTTGGATTTGGATTTTCCCAAAAGATTCCAGATTTTTCAAACCTTCATGCCATCCTATGTGGAGATTCCTAAGCTTAACCCTCCATACTCCTCAGCTAAATCCTCAGAAAGGACTAGACATATTATTTCCATGTTTTCCATCATCCTTGGCTATTTCACAGATGAACATGTTGATGTAGAAGTACTTGGTTTCTTGTCCACTTTTACACCTAGTCAGCCTCCTGCTACCATCTTTAACTTTTCTCAATATATTGCTGACATTATCCATGAGAAATTAGTCAAATTTCCTTCTGAAGGTGTTTTTATGTATTCTTCATTCCTATTCCACATGTTCTTATATTTTCAGTCTAGAAAGTTTCCTATACACCTTCAAAAGCTTGATGTGGAAGGAAATCCACAATCTATCATATTCTGGACTTCCTTGATAAGGAAGGATTCAAATGAGTTTACCTATTCAGAGTTCACGGATTCTTTTATCCATCCCTTGTTCAATTTTCTAAACAGCAGTGTGTATCCTAGAATTAGTAATGAAATCAATAAATTTTTGCAACTATATGAACATAACAGGACAGGTGATTGGTACTTGTACCAAAATCGCACTGAAATCAAAGTCTATGGGTCAAGCCTTATTCCTTATAAATTACCAAAATACCTCCCTATGAGATTATTTGCTCTGGAGTATATAAGACATATTTTAAATTCAAATGTTGTAAATTTCTTAATTGCAAATAAGAAAACACAATTCAAGTTGAAGAACTAGGTTGGCCCATTCATCTGTAATAATAGAGAAGCAGGTCCAGAGGCAGAAAAACAGTTGTAGGAGTTCAAATTCAGTCCTAGTTTTCTTTGGTATTATGATCCCCTTGGTATTATTATAAAAATGAGAGTTAAGTGCAAATTAACTCCATACATACATGAAAAGAAGCTAGAAATTGAGAAATTATCAAACCAATCTGAATGGTTAGAGAATACATTGGTAGAGGCTGAGAAGCAAAGTGATATTAGTTAAACTTTGAAAACTCCAACCCAAGAAGATAGAAGTATGAAAATAAACAGGGAGGAAGGATCTTATACAGCTGAGACTACTACAGAGACAAAATTCAAACTAAGATAACACAAAAATTCAAAGCTTAATCCTGCTAGTAAAGAAAAGGAGACAATAGAAGTTATTGACACAGAAATTGCAGAAAAAGATATTGTACCTCCTACAATAATTGAAGAGGAACAATAGGCAATCACTTCTAATACATAGTTAATTCAGAAAAAACACAGTATATAAGTGTCTTCATCCAAGAAAAAAATTGAAAAAGATATGGACATAAAGGAAAGGTACAAGGAGATTAAGGCCAAAAATGAAGAAATAAAAAATGAAATATATTCTCAGTACCTAAGGAAAACTCCTAGCATTTAGAACAGGCTGCTTTCAGCCTTTGATTACAAGAAAAAAATATGCTGATGACAGTTCTTCAGCCCACAGTTCCAACTCCTAAATCATCCTCTGATTATAAAAAGATTGATTTTTATGTTCCAGTCCAGGATATTCATTCTCTGGATCAAATTGAATTTAAGAAGCAGGTAGGAAAGATGATTTTTTCCACAATGACCACCAAGGCCATGAGTGCACAGAAGCTTCAAAAGACTTTGATAAATGTAAGAGATCAACTCAAATTGGAGAAGGCATCTTCATATGCAAATAATACCAGAATCAAATCCTTATAAGAGCTAGTGATTGAAGTAGAATATGATCCTCAAAATATAAAAGCTGCAGAGGAATTGATAAAAAATAAGAATGCTAACATTGCCGCACTTAAGAAATAATTGAAGCTGCCCCCTATAGAGCATCCTTAAGACAAGGAGGTTTTACAGGATTCCAATCAGAAAGATGATATGATGAGTCTCATTTTACAATTAACAGCCTATATTAAAGAAATGGAACTTGAAATTGATAGATTGTTCCAAGAGAAAGAAGCCAACAAGGCACAGGAAGTTCCTGCCACTGTGATTCTTGTAGTTACAATAGCTGTACCATCTACTTTGGCAAAAACATTGGCTCCTAATGTTCCAATGGCCACAACAGTTCCATCTACTTCATCTACAACCTCAGCCATTGAATTTTCAACAACATCAGCTCAAAAATCAAATGAGGCAAGTAAATTAGTAAAGGCAATGCAAGATATGTCTATCCAAACAAATGAAATAAACAGGTTAAAAGAACAGATCAAAAATCTTGAAGATGCTAAGGAACTTGCACAAATAAATGCCAAGAATGAAGAACAAACAGCCAATATGTTGAATGAACAACTGAAGAAGTTGGAAAAAGAATTAACTTTCAAGGAACCTATGGCACATGTTACACAGAAATTGTGGTCCAATATCATTGAAGCAGTCAATGATATTTGGCCATCCATACAGGTAATCTATGATCAGAAATATTTATTGAAATCAGCAAGAGAAGCAATACAGAAGACAAAAGAAGAGCTAGATAAAAAACTTGAAGAGGCTCTAGAAATTATCAAATTTCTCAATTCCAAAAATAAAAAAGAGCCGGAATAAATTGGAATTACAGATAGAACTGAAACCATCCTAGAAGTTAGGAAGGTAATATCCAAAAATAATTTGATGACACAGTTAGAGGAAAAGTGCCAGAACATGGAAATTACAATTACAAGATTCATGATTAAGTTTGATGTTCTAAGGAAAAAAGGCCTTCCCAATCCTCTAGTGATTAATGATAGATTAATGAAGCAGGAGGATTATGACAAAAAGATAAGAGATTTTTCCAAATATTAGGTGAGAAAATCAACCTTATAGTGAATCCTAACAGGGTTACAGGTATTGTATAAGAATTTTGAAAATTTGTTTTACTTACAATATGAAGTAAAACACTTATTTGTGAACAAACCAACATTTTCAAAATATACTGAAGCTGATGAAAAATTCAGAAGGCTTATGAAGATAAAATTGCCAGAAGCTGAGTTCTAGGAGAAGTTGACTGATCTCCTATAAGATCATATTACAATGAACACAGAGCAGTGAAAGTAAAAAATAGAGTTTGTTGTTTTTACACCAGCATTGACAGCTTTTTGCAGTATAAGAGTATCAATAAAGTGTATCAAATGAAAGGTTAAAGAAAAAATCAAAGAAAATATGAATCTGCCAGCGTGAATGACACCTCATTGTCCAGCTGCAGTATTCATTGAACAAACTAAGAGAGAAAGCAGTGATAAAATCAAAACATCAAGCCAGTTTATTTCAATAAAAAAGGGACAGCTAGCATTAGTTAGGAAGCTGTCACTATCTTATTGCATGAAGATATTTATTTTCCATAAAAAATTCCTAAGTTTATTCTAGGATATTTTGTACAATTTTTTGTATAAATATTTCTCATTTAGAAAAATTGAGTGTGGATGAATTGCTGGACATTTATGTAGTTATACTATTCTGAACCTAAGGATTTTTGTATCAATTTAAAGTCAGCAGACTGGATCACAGGAAATAAAGCATCCTATTACAGGATTCATGTGTTGGGCCACTGCAGTGAATTATTTCACTTTTTATCTTGTCAATTTTCTTATGTTTTCCATCTATTATTAAATGTGTTCTAAATCTAAATGATAAATCATAAATTGTTATTTCAGAATATGTTAAAAGCACTCTGTTTTGACTGATTATTATTTATATGTTTTCAACTGATATCCAGATTAGGGAACCCTTAATTTCTCCCTAGTTTCAATTGACCTCTACCTTTTCACTCATAATCTAGATTTAAGAACCCTTAATTGCTATTTTATCACGATCAAAACCATTTCACCATCAACCTTGAAGATCTGAAGTGACTCAGCTATATTTCCCTGTAAACATTTCCTTTTAGACCTTGATCCTGATCTGACTGCTTGCCACATTGACTCCATTTTCCCAGTGGGATACAGATCTATAGCTATCCATCTAAGTAAATGTTTTCACCACCAAATCAAATCAAAACCCAAAACCAATTTTCCCTATATAAATAGCCTAAAATAAAATACAAATCAACAAAGTTAAATCACATACAGAGAGCCCTCTCTGAGCATTAGGAAGGCTAGATCCTAAGGCTTAAAAGTAGGTTTGTGGTTACCTCTGATATTCTTTAAAACTAAAATAAAAAATCTCACAACTTTTGATAATTATTGGAGTGATAACAGGACCACGCGAAAACGTCTCGAAATTCGCAGAAGAGACTAGTATAGACCTCAATCTCATTAGGAGAACGAGTCACCCAAATATGGATGTTCTCAACAACCCTTGGTTTAACGGAGATGTCGATAGGCATTGTCTGAGTGATATTTCCCATGTTTCCTTTTGTAAAAACTTCATGTGTCAAAATAGCAGTTTGAAGCAGTTGGGAAGGAACTTGGGAAGAAAATTCTCAAGACATGTAGACATTGCCCCAAGACTAGGTTAAAAGGAGGAACAATGATGAATATCATCCCAGGGAGGATCCTCGAGAGACATGGTTTCCACGATGGCTTCATCAGTTGGAAACATCTCGTTCAAGGGATCTTGAGAATCCGAAGCACCAAGCCAAGGGGATTGATAATATGTATCGAGAGGCATATTTGAAGAAGTATAATCAAAAGGAGAAGCCGAAGATGAAATTATCTCACAATAATCAATTTCTATTGGGCTTAATGACATTACGTCACCAAATGAATCAACCTGATCAAGCAAAGGGATGATCCAGGGATCAGAAGAAGTGGAGATCATATTGACTTGAGCAGTGTTGGGTGGAGGAAGAGAGAAAAGACCGGCAGGATATTTGAAAAGTTCTAGCCCCACACTTTCATAAGGTGTGGGAATGTGGACTACATATGGAACATTGATCTCTCAAGAAGTGGAAGTGAAAAAGGATAACTGATCAACAATGATAATATTTCCTTCGTGAGGGAAACAAAGAACATGAAAGAGAGTGGACGATATGCATAGCATGGCGTGAGTCCAACTGTGACCGAGGAGAAGATTATAGTTGAGTTTGGCGTCAACGACTTCAACCTCGACATTGACCCTTTTTCTTTCCAACATGATAGGTAAGCCAGTGAGGGTACCAATAGGGCGACTTACCTTCCGTCGAAGGCCTCCAAAGTGTTTGGAGACTGGTTAAGGGCTGGAGAGTCGACTAATTTCCAACATGAAACAGACATGATGTAAGTAGATGCACCTTTGCCTACAACTTCTCGATGGATATTATTACTATTAATCCCAAATTTGATAATCAAAGCAAGTTGGTGAGGGAGGAGCGGGACGAAATTTTCCAGATCAAAAGTGAAAAGACTTGAATCAGCAGGGTCAACTCCTCCGATAATAGATAACAAAGCCTTACATTGTGACGGAAATCTCTGAAGTACCTCCAGTGTAGACATAGCAGATGGCGCCTAAGCCAAATCCTCAACAATACTATAATGTTGATCGACACGGGCGTTCAAGTTATAGGAGGACTTACGAAGCATGCCTTTGGAAGGTGGTCGTACAACGGGCTCAGAACTAGGCCTTTCAATATGAAGAGGGCCAGAAGAAGGTGGGGGAGAAGGAGTAGGAGAATCTACAATTTCTTTCCCCGCTGCTTGATGCGGTACTGTATAATATTTTGACCTGGTAGCAATATATATGGGTGCAACACCATTCATCATGAAAAATTGAGAGCCAAAAGGGTTGGAGGACTGGGTTGCTCCACCATTTGAGTTTGTTGTGACGGAAATGGTTCCTTAAGAACAACCAGAGTTCCTTGGGTGCCTTTAAGTAATCGAATCACTTTGGCCCGTCATGGATAGTCCTTGGTGTAATGCTCATTATCACATATCAGATAAGGATACTTCGATTTACGTTTTGAGCCATCATCAGTATTAGTTTTAGGAGAATCTTGTTTCGGGGTATCAGCTTTGGCCTTGCCTTTACCCTTCTTCTTACCTTTGGAAGCTTTTTCTGCCAAGGTGGACTAGAAGACACTCATTTCCATGTTTTATGAGGATTGGAAGGTGGCTGAGAAGCAGTATTGGTAGAAGGGGTGGATTTCTACTTTGTAGGATTAGGAGAAGACTTACGGGAAGTCTAAAAAATGGAACCAATCATACCATCGACAGATGGTGTCGTCGGTGATTTGAAAGTTCCATGTCGTGGAGCATCAAGCAAGAGATCATAAAGCATGCCAGACTTGGAGTAAACCAAATCGAGGTATTGGGCATGATCAATGGCCTGCTCTTTAGTGACACATGCCCCCATATTAATGTCCGTAGCTATCGGACCGACAAAAGAGGTAGTGAGCCAATCAGTCAGAAGTTGATCAAGGATTTCAAACTTGATCAAATGACGACGTCGCCTCCATTCATGAATGTGATTGGAGATATGTGTGGCCCGATCTTTTCTCAAGGACGTAAGGAGGCATGTTCCCGTTTCATAGCGAACTGGTAACTGAAAGTGTGTGAGAAACTCCATGGCAAGAGAATTGAAGTCTTGGAATATTCCACGATAAAGTTCAATGTACCACTTTGTAGCAGCACCAGTTAGAGTCCTTTGGAAAAGACGTAAGCAAATAAAATCATCAATCCAAGAGTTAGAGGAGCACCATAGGTGGTATGTCATAACATGCGCCTGGGTGTCTTCTCTAGACTTGCCTTCGAACTTAGGACAATTGCCAGGAATATTGGTGGGAATTGGGGATCAATATGGATTATGAAGAATGGGATCATTTGTTAACTTCGACACATTGGGAAGTTCTAGTGTAGAAAGGAATGGCAATTGTGTGTTAAAAGGCATTGCATATATTTGATAAAGATCGGAGTTAGGGTTCCAACCAAGTCGGGAGAAATTTTGAGCCCATATGTTCTGCCCTGGAGGATTTTGTCCATAGGGGGTATAATTTTGGAAATTATGCCCATATCCCAGTTGGGGACTAGGGTACTGGTTATGAGTAAACCACTGAGGCCTAGTTTGAGCACCATATGGATTTTGTTGTGGGGTGACATCAATGCCTTGGGGTTGAACTTGTGCCATCAAAGGTTGACCTTGGGAAACCATCTGTTGGCCTTGAGGAATTAAAGGTTGGCCCTGAAGCTGAATAGGTTGTCCCTGGGGTCTAGGTTGGCCCATATGCTGAGGCTAACAAGTTTGTCCCTAAATACTAGTTTGACTTGATGGTTGAGATAATCCAGGCTACCCCTAAAGACCAGGGTGACCTTGCTGGCTGACAGAGGGTTGACCCTATTACACAAGAGGCGGGCCTTGCTGAACGTAAGGATGGATCTGTTGTACAAAAGGTTGTCTCTGAGGAAGATAGGTTTTCCCCTGAGGAACATAAGGTGCTCCTTGTTGAACGTGGGGTTGACCTAGATGACCGTAGGGTTGTCCCTATTGGGCCAAAGGTTTTCCCTGTAGATGATAGGGTTGTCCTTGTGGGCCATAGGTTTTTCCCTGTTGGTATGTGAACTGATTCAGAGGTTGAATTGTTTGAACATACAATGGACCTGACTGGACAGGCCCATGGTAATATATGTGGTTCCCAAACTCATTGTATAAATGTGGGGGATTTATCGAAGCCTGAACCTACTGAGAAGCCTAAGGGAAGTATTTCTAATGTTGAACAACCATCATGTATTGGTTGTACGGGAAACCCCCCAGAATAGGATTAGAAGGGATAGGCATACTACCAATAGGTTTATTGAATCCAGATATGTGAGTTTGTGATCCAATCATAATGGATCTAGTTTCAAAGGCATTGGGATGTGTTCCTTGAACAATAGAAACTGACGGCAATGATGTAACCACACTAACAGATGGTGGGGGGGAATCCACACAAAGAGTGTGTTGGGTTGGGACAGCCATGATAGCTGTCTGAACAATGGGAATCGAAGAAGATGGACCTGACACTAATGATCCTGAAGAAGGAGTCGCAGTACTTGACCATAATGGGTTCTAGTACAAAGATGAAGCACGAGAAAAAAACTGTCCCAAAGTACAGTAACTAGCCAGGAGTGGTTGAGAGGAAGGCTAAGAGGAAGGTTGAGTCATCTCATAAGGTAAATTTTTGGGAGGGAATCGATATTCCCCAGTAGATATGAGGGTCTCTTCACTAATAATAGAACTTGATGCATCCATGTTGGATGAAGACATGTTTTCAGGTAAAAGCTGGCGAGCGGTGGAGGGAAAAGCACTTGAGAATGTTGTCACAAGCGAGTCCAAGCATTGAGGGGGATCCTCTCTTAAAAATAAAAAGGGATCTGTGGGCTGCCAGTTGATATCAAGCATTTCCTCAGGGGGAGACCGAGTGGCAAAAGGTTGAATGCTTGGGATGACAGCACTTTCAAGGCCTTGGGTCCCAACAGACGGAGGTGTCTCAGAGGAGACTCTGGGGAGAGACTCTTCACCACGAGGTAATGAAGAGGAGGACGAAACCGTTGGTTCCACAATGGTGACTTTGTCTCAAAATAAGAAGAGAGAAGATATGATTAATTCAAGGTTTTAAAAACAATCATTAAGGAATTACTCATGATCCGACCAAGAAATAGCTTAATGGGCGTGTGATGTAATCGCAGGCAATTATTTTTTATAACATTGAAACAAGACTCTGTCTTTTCATGTTTTAATAGTTGATAAAAGGACAAAAGGTGACTCTAGTCACTTTCAGTTTGAACACGCTTGAAAGGAAAAGTGCCTGCTGATCTTTTCAAATTTAAAGAGTCAAGGAAATATCAAAATGACTACTCAGGAACTCTAGGAAAAAGGGTGTACCAAGCTCCTGTGAACTCCAATATACACCTTAGCACATAAATTTACCAAGGAATTAACGTATGTGCAGGCAGTCTCCCCGAATGTTGTGTTAGGTGTATCACAGTTACAGGGCGGAATACTCAGCTTCCTGTGGATAAATTATTGCAACCTAAAAGGTTCTCCATTTATATACGCAACGGTATGGGGAGAAAAAGTCCATACTAGCGTTGTCTAATGAAAGATTGTGAGTGATAGCTACTAGGTTTAATGACGCCATAACACGTCACTAGGTTGATTGAGTTACTTTTATGGTTATTTTGAAATTATGTTTCAGTTTCAAGGCCCTACTGAATGTTACCTCAAATCTCTAATGCACAACTATATGAGAGAAAGAATACAATTTCATTTCGATGAAAAGTGATGCAGGGGCATTAGGTTCAAGAAAAAATCCTTTGTATTTTAATAGACATAGGGGGTCTTTTGTTTTTAAAAATAATATTGATTTCTTATGTAATTATTAATGTTTTGAGTGACATTTAGGAATTAATTAAATATTGAGAGAAATTGTAAACGTTCCCGAATGATTGGAGAACATGAGGGAGTAGTATATTTGAGATAAGAGATTTGATTGTAATTCCTAAAGTAGAATCAGTTCCACGATTTTATGATTTTGAAAGGATTTTTAGGGATAAAGGATAGATTTTAGGACTTAGAGGATTTAGAGGATTCTGTTGAGATAATGAAGGATCTGAACCTAAATTGGTTCATAATATTTTGTATAAACTGAAAAGCCTCAAGGCAATAGGTAGTGTGAGTAATTCAAGTTTTAGGGCAAACAGGGTTTGTCGTTGTAAGCCTACGGGCAATCTGATAGAAAGGCCATTGATCAGAATATCAGGCCAGAGAGGAATTACCTGTAATTGGTTGATTTTATATATATGGAGAAAATTCGATCCTAAATGTGTGATTGTGTGATTGATTATTATAAATCAATGGCTTGATACAGTGCATGTATGTTAGGGTTGAATGGTATTCTATATACCATTGAGAGATTCGATGAAATATTGAGATAAATAATTATCAGAAATTGAATCGAAAAGTAGTAAGTGTTCGCATGCATATTTGAAGAGAATGATTGAATTTGGATTATTAAATTCAATCATCGATCACTGGAAGGATCAATGACACCAAACAAGAATTGAATTGTCAATCCGACATTTGGATACAGAAAACATCTGATAGAATAGTGAAATAGGATCAATGACAGAATGGAGTAATTTGGGGTTGAATGCATAAAAGGTGTATTCAAGCGAGAAACTTGTTCTATCGTAACATATACATGAATACTGATTATTGAGCTGAGGGTTCATGTATCAAGGTTTCGCATAAAGAGTGGGAGGTATTACACATTCTATTGTGTAAATACAATATAGCAAGATCAGAGTTTTGAAGTCGTATTCGACTCTTATTGTATTCATAAACGATGAATTTGGACCATTGAAGATGAGCATTTAGAGGTTAAGTCCTGCGTCGATGAATAAAGAGTGTTTGAAAGACTGTTCAAACTATGAAATGGAGCAAAGGAACAACAGAACTGTTAGTAGCAACAACGTTGAAAAGATGAAAGCGTAGTAGATAATGAAAGCTGGAGAGGGTTCGAATATTGGAGATTAGTGGAAACCCTGAACCTGTTCGATGATTTTAATGGGAACCCATTAGAAGACAAGCGAATGATGGCAGCGTTGTAGCGAAGGCATAAACACACGGCTGTGTTGAAACCTTGAGGACGTAGTGTAATGGAACCCGAATTCTACAGAACCTTGAGTGAAGGCACCGATAAAGTATGGCGGAACTGTGCGATGAACCGTGAAGTGGTTTTGAAAACAATAAATGGGTTTCGCGTTGGTTGAGAATGGTAACCGGTATTAAAGAAAATAACGCGATAGATCCCAGCAAATGACACATGGCATGGGCGGTATTTAATTACAACCCATTTCGCGTGGCTTTGGAGCATTAATTCATCAGGCTTAATGTTGTGCGATTAGCATCCGATTGTGATCAACGGAGATCCAATGGAGTACGCATGGATAGATGCATGGGTTTTAATCCAAGGTATGGTCGTAAATGTTGATATGATTTATTTGACATTTAAACGTTAAATGGATTCCAAATTTTGAATGGTATGAAATGTCTGCATGGGGTTTGAATGTATGTAGAGCTTTGGTTTAACCGAAGTCAAGATTTAATCAAATGAAATATTTGAATGGTGCGGATATGTGGTAGGTTGGTAACGCATTGGCACATATATATAATGTGTGTGTTGGCGAAGTTAATACTTTGGTTTAAATGCAATATTCGAATGTTGATTCGAATATCATAAGATGGGTTTTATTATAAGGTTTCAAATCAAGGATTTGGAAATCAAAGCTTCCGCGTAATAATTTGTAAAGTGAGTGGTATTGTATGGTTTGATAACCATCAAATTTGTAGAAAGGTAGCTTCCACATTTTAAAATTTGCCCAGATTGAGAATTATATTGGCGCATAAATGAACCATGCATTTTTATATGCATCATAGTGGAGAATGTGCGTAATAACAGCTTTGGCTGCTATCAAGTGGTATCAGAGCAGGAAAGGCTCTTTTGAAAATTAAATTTTTTGGAATGCATGAAATGAGGAAAGCTTGGGATTTTTAAATCTGTTTGACAGTAATTGAAGATTTGAATAGATATGCAGTGAAGGTATGATAATGGGGAAATTCATATTTGCATAATATGAGTTTAAAGAAAAAGTGCTTTGAAGATTTACCATGATATGTTTTGAAAGATATGAATACAGGTATAATGGTGATGGCAAGGAGATAAAATTTGAATCTGACAAACAACATGTAGAGTATTGGAAGGATTTGCAGAAGAAATTACAATTGGGTGTGGAAACAAACCTTGAAGGTGAGGTATTTTGATTTTGTTTGAAGATTATGTTTGCATAATGCAGATTGCATGCAATTGAAGAGCATATTAGCAAGAAGATCATAGCTTTAAAAAGTAGCGATGAAGGAAGCCAGTGAAGGTTTCTAAGAGAAAGAATAATGTGGCAGAACCTGGAGAAATTCCAATAGAGGTTGGATAAAAATAACAATTGTGTTCTTAAGAGGGTGTAGATGAGTTGAAGCCTAGAAGGAGCAGAGAAGAATGCTCAAGAGGTTCCAGAGAATTGAGGACCAGTGCTTGCCAAAAGACCAAATCCAAAGGAAAGGATTGGTGAGGTAAGTTGTAACAAGGAGGACTTGTTATTGCAAAGGCTTTAGTGCAGCTCATGATGAATGAGTAAAGAACTCACGAAGATAGAAATGAAGGGGAATATGACTACTGATAGTCATAGTAGAAATGGCAGAGGTTCTGAGAGAGACCACAATAGAATGAAAGGGAAGAAATAAGATGCCAAGAAAAATGGCATACAGAGACAGTTAAGGAAGGAAGAGTATGAGAGAGAGTTAGCTGAGATCAGAGAAAAGTTTAAAAAATTGAAAATGATGATAGAGGAAGACCAAAGGTGTGGTTTTCTTGTAATAAGAAAGATAAAGTGGCATCAGCTACAGATGAAGAAAGAGAAAATGATAAATGCTCGGCTAAAGGAGAAATTACTCAGAATGAATGAGTATTTGGAGAAAGACTTGAAGACTGAAAATTCAAGTGAGACCAAGAGGTCGAATGATTTTACATATGATAAATTTTGTATGTTTGCAGGAAGAACATATGGAGGAGGACAAATTCTTGATGTTGTCATACAGGAATAAAATGGGCCAGCCAGATCTTTTGAAAATGTCCATACACAGTTGGAGAAAAGTTTTACTTTTCAATATATTGGAAGCAGAGGAAATTTAAATTATGATGATGGCCAAAAGCTGGAAATTAAGAAATCAATTGAAAAGCTTAAGGAGATTGAAGAGAAGACCATTGAAGAATTTCTGAAATGTATAGAGGACTTGGATCAGCAGGAGGATTTGGTGATTAAGTCATCAAATGAGACCATGAGGTCTTATTGTTTTAAAACTAACAAGTTGTGTGTGAATGCAGGTATTGAAGAAGACAATTCATATGATGAAACTGTATTTAGTAAAGTTTAAATTTTCCAAGAAAATTATGATGATGATTGTCTTTCAGATGAAGATCAAATTGAATTACTGCAACAAAAGGAGTTCATGAATTCCTTGTTTTGTGAAAATAATTGTTTCAATGGAGATATGACAATTATGTTAGATGATGAGAAATTTGTTATTGATAATGACAAATTGATTTTATTAAATGGCCAAATAAAGAGTGATGGACATATAGCTAACCTATTACAGAGATGGAAGATCAGAATTCTATTCTGATGAAAGATGAAGAGATGGTGTCACTAGAAAACTTGACTTATGATAAAGAAGAAGGTAGTGAATATTGTGCAGAGATTTTCTCAGATGAGATGACATATTTTTGGCATGAGTTAAGTATTCTGGAGCAGAGGCTAGAAACACAGAGAATAAGTGTTCAGGTTGTAAAGTTAGAGCTGAATGAGAATGAAAAAGTTCATTTTTATGAACCATACCAAATAAACATCCTTGACAAGGATTATGTGGAAGAGAGACTAGCTGATAGTCTTGAAAATTATTTGAAGAATTGGAATCAGCATACTGATGTGCTGATGTCAGAGAAGCAAATTGAAATGTTGTCGGAGGAAGAAGAGACACAAAGGTTTTATAATTTTTATGTTTGTTTTATGATTGCAGGTACTGATGAAAATACTAAATAATATTTGGTCCAGGAGAACAAATTTAAGCAGAGAAAAGAAGATGACAATGAATAGAAATTTAAATACCAGTCCAAGGAATTTCTGAAATCAGGAAACAAAGAAATTTTCATAAATGACAATCAGGAAGAAGTTTTCAGTTGCAGAAAAAAAGAGGGTAAGGATGATAGGGTGGCAGCAAGAGTAGGAGCAAGAACAGGAGCAAGCGTAAGAACTCAGCAAGCACAAGTAAAGATAAAAATTCAGAAATCAAGAGGAAACAGTACTCAGCAGTCAGAAGATATATTGGACAAAGAAAATGAATTGATAAGGAAGCTAATGGTGAAAGTGTCTCAGAAGAAGACAGCAGCAAGAAAGCAAGGAAGCAACATCAACAAGAGAAAGACAGTCATAGAATGTGAAAGCATAGCAAGCGGGAAGATGCAGTAGAAAATATGGAAACCTGGAGAAGTATAGTAGAAGAATAATGCAGCTTATGGACAGCAGCAAAACAGAGTGTGGGATCCAGGAAGACAAGGACTAAAATCACATGATCAGGAGATCATGATTATTTTTAACCTTGGGAGTCTGATGCAGGGGCATTAGGTTCAAGAAAAAATCCTTTGTATTTTAATAGACATAAGGGGTCTTGTGTTTTTAAAAATAATATTGATTTCGTATGTAATTATTAATGTTTTGAGTGAAATTTAGGAATTAATTAAATATTGAGAGAAATTGTAAATGTTCCCGAATGATTGGAGAACATGAGGGAGTAGGATAGTTGAGATAAGATATTTGATTGTAATTCCTAAAGTAGAATCAGTTCCATGATTTTATGAGTTTGAAAGGATTTTTAGGGATAAAGGATAGATTTTAGGACTTAGAGGATTTAGAGGATTCTGTTGAGATAATGAAGGATATGAACCTAAATTGGTTCATAATATTTTGTATAAACTAAAAAGCCTCAAGGCAATAGGTAGTGTGAGTAATTCAAGTTTTAGGGCAAACACGGTTTGTCGTTGTAAGCCTACGGGCAATCTGATAGAAAGGCCATTGATCAGAATATCAGGCCAGTGAGGAATTACCTGTAATTGGTTGATTATATATATATGGAGAAAATTCGATCCTAAATGTGTGATTGTGTGATTTCTTATTATAAATCAATGGCTTGATACAATGCATGTATGTTAGGGTTGAATGGTTTTCTGTATACCATTGAGAGATTCGATGAAATATTGAGATAGAGAATTATCAGAAATTGAATCGAAAAGCAGTAAGTGTTCGCATGCATATTTGAAGAGACTGATTGAATTTGCATTATTAAATTCAGTCATCGATCACTGGAAGGATCGATGACACCAAACAGGAACTGAATTTTCAATCCGGCATTTGGATACAGAAAAAATCTAATCGAATAGTGAAATAGGATCAGTGACAGAATGGATTAATTTGGGGTTGAATGCATAAAATGTGTATTCAAGCGAGAAACTTGTTCTGTCGTAACATATACATGAAGGTTGATTATTGAGCTGAGGATTCATGTATCAAGGTTTCGCATAAAGAGTGGGAGGTATTACACATTCGATTGTGTAAATACAATACAACAAGATCAGAGTTTTGAAGTCGTATTCGACTCTTATTGTATTCATAAATGATGACTTTGGACCATAGAAGATGAGCATTTAGAGGTTAAGTCCTGTGTCGATGAATGACAAAGAGTGTTTGAAATATTGTTCGAACTATGAAATGGAGCAAAGGAACAACAAAACTGTTAGTAGCAACAACGTTGAAAAGATGAAAGCGTAGTAGATAATGAAGGCTGGAGAGGGTTCGAATATTGGAGATTAGTGGAAACCATGAACATGTTCGAAGATTTGAATGGGAACCCAGTAGAAGACAAGTGAATGATGGCAGCGTTGTAGCGAAGGCATAAACACACGACTGTGTTGAAACCATGAGGACGCAGTGTAATGGAACTCGAATTCTACGGAACCTTGAGTGAAGGTGCATAGAAAGTATGGTGGAATTGTGCGATGAACTGTGAAGCAATTTTGAAAACAATAAATGGGTTTCGCGTTGGTTGAGAATGGTAAGCGGTATTAAAGAAAATCAAGCGATAGATCCCAGCGAATGACACATGGCATGGGCAGTATTTAATTACAACCCATTTCGCCTGACTTTGGAGCGTTAATTCACCAGGCTTAATTTTGTGTGATTAGCGTCCAATTGTGATCAACAAAGATCCAACGGAGTATGCATGGATAGATGTGTGGGTTTTAATCCAAGGTATTGTCGTAAATGTTGATATGATTTATTTGACATTTAAACGTTAAATGGATTCCAACTTTTGAATAGTATGAAATGTCTGCATGGGGTTTGAATGTATGTAGAGCTTTGGTTTAACCGAAGTCAAGATTTAAAAAAATGAAATATTTTAATGGTGTGGATATGTGGTAGGTTGGTAATGCATTGGAACATATATATAATGTGTGTGTTGGCGAAGTTAATACTTTGGTTTAAATGTAATATTCGAATGTTGATTCGAATATCATAAGATGGGTTTTATTATAAGGTTTCAAATCAAGGATTTGGAAAGAAAATCTTCCGCATAAGAAGTTGTAAAGTGAGTGGTATTTTATGGTTTTATAACCATCAAATTTGTAGAAAGGTAGCTTCTGCATTTTAAAATTTTCCTAGATTGAGAATTATATTGGCGCATAAATGAACCATGCATTTTTATATGCATCATAGTGGAGAATTTAGGTAATAGCAACTTTGGCTGCTATCAAAAAGCTATCTAAGTGAAGGATGGAGGTTTTCAACAAAGCAGCAATCAAACGAATGCAAGAATGACACTTTCCCTTATGCTACTAACATAGCCAAACAAAAAAACAAAAAAAAATTCTTTTGTATTCCACTTTCCAATGAAAAAGAAACCTACTAACGCAAAATAGCACTTTCATTTCCAAATGAGAAGGAAGAATGCAAATTTTTTTTCTTTTTTATAAGTGAGAAACAACAATGCAATGCTACACTAAAAAAACAAATACTGGCTTCGAGTAGCTTCAAACGAAATCATCAACACATAAAGAGATCAACTCCAAGAAAATGTAAATACGCACTCAAAACTAGGCATGCATCTCCTTACGCAAAATAAAGGGCTTTTAATTTGACTCAACAAGAAATGTGATCTATGCCCGGGGTGATGCGAGGACAATCAATAGACACGGAACAAAATCTTGACAACCTTAGTTCTCGTACAATCAAGTGGAAAGGCTAAGCAACCACATAAAAAGTTGAATAATGAATGACCAAACTGACTCATAAAGAGATCAGAAACCCAACGAACATGCGCCCAAGTGAATGGTTCGAAACACCTAGAAACCCTAGGATGGACAAGCCACATAGTTCAAATGAGAGATAACACAAACTGAAACAAATGAGACAGTCAAGTCAAGAAACAAGAGCTAGATGGATCAATCCAAGTAGAAAAAACTAATCTAAAGGACAAGACAAACTGGAAACTCAGTGGAAAAGGCCCAAAATCCAATCCTACAGGAATTGGTGCAGGTTTTTAGCAACATTCGGCGTTGAGCAGGCAAAATTGCGCCTGTATCAAAGACAACTCGCGTTGATGGGTGCGACTGTAAGACAATAAGCAGTTTCAAGCAAGGAAAGGAAGGAAAAATCAAAGGGCTTGCTAAGAAAAACTAGGCTTATCACTCTACGAAAAGGCTAAATGGATAGAAGCAGTCAAACAAGCCAAAAACAGTAGAGAAACAAAAATTTGGCCAAAGTTGGACAGAAAATCAAAAATTCAGAATGAACAATAAGAGACAACAGGAATTGACACTCCCTAGTGGATTCACCAACTTTTTGTGCAGGAAAATCCCCTTTGTGGACAAAGGCAATCACTCTAGCCCTAGGGTAGGTCTAGCAACAAGGGAACATGTTGGTTTCTAAATTCCTAGTTCATAAACGAAATGCAGATTGGAATAGATGTCCTACCTCAATCCAACACTCTTGATGTAGTACGTTGCAGTGATCCCTCAATCTTTGTTCTTCAAGCCTTGCGCTCTGCTAGTAGAAATATTCATACACCTTCACAAAGATCAAGCAAACACTAAAAATCATACGAGCATACATATTCATTTACAACTATCCAACTAATCAAGGAGAGTCAGAAACTTTGAACATTAACATAAACAAATATGGAACTAGAAATCAGTCATGACATATTAATATATAAAAGGGAGTTTACAACTTGTGCCTTGACGTTGTAGACCTCCTTTGACGGGTTCAGTCAGGCACGTCTCAAAGCATTCATTCGTCGATTCAGCTCAAAGAGGCGAAAGGCTCAAACTCTCTCACACAACTATGGACTATTCTCTTCTATAAGCTCTTGGTCTATTCTAGCTATCCGAATCAATGGGATGAAGAGGAATTTATAGGAGTGGAAGAAGAGTTTTTGGGTCCACATATGGTGGAGGAAATGTCTATCCCTTTGGGAAGTTACATTTTTGTAGGAACTAGAAGTCCAAAGGGAGAAACTCGACCACATCCAGTCAAACAAACATCCATGATTTCACTCACGAAGATGTTAGATATTAGAAGCTTCATTTACATATTAAAAAACCTTCCAAAAGTAGCTCGGTGCGGGGGCTCTTCAAAGACAGAGCGACCATGGCACACGGCCTAGTGAAAATTTTTCCATCGGTGCGAGGACATAACTACCCAATAACGCCGACCCAAAATTTCATGTTTTTAAAGGTCTACTTCAGGAATGGTCCACATACATTTTTTTCTTGGAATGCTAAGGGATGCAATGACATTCATCATGATGTGTGACAGTACATAGTGATCACTCTGATAGTCCTCCAGTATTCACAATAAGGAATGCAGGGATGGTGATGAAATTTTGTTTAACACTATGCACCCATGATGAAGATCATCATGGAATACTTCTCTTGTGAAGGGAGGTTTTCCAGGCTTTACACATACCACATTAGATTGATGATGCACTTCACAAGAGTAAGATTGATCAACATCCCATACTTTATTTTTAGGAGCATAGATAAAATGGCTTACATTGTTCAAAAGAGAGACTATGACCAGTAGATGAATAGCCTATTCCACCATTCATTGATCAAGATCATTGTCCTCCATCACCTTGATCAAGTGGGAATCTCATGGGACACCTTCATTGAAAATTAAATCTTCACTGCTCCACAAGCTCCATATGCTAAATATGTACCTTATTCATCTCACCCAACTACATCTATGCCTCCACCTCACTCCACTTCACCTACTCCATCACCATCACCACCATCATCACCATTTTATGAGCAGGATGAGTCGCCTAATAGAGTTGAGGTCAGCAAGCCTAAAGAGGTTGAAATCAACACATTGGCAAAGACATATCAGAGAGGGTATAGGTAGGTGTTTTCCCCACATATTGTGGGAGGGGCCCTACCTTCTTCACCAACAAAGCAGGTACATAAGGGGAAACTAAATATGGCAGAGGAAGATGTACATGAGAAAGCCATTCATGAGAAGGATGACCTCCATGAGACAAAGACATATTTTGACCTTATTGATTTAGATGAGGAGCATGATGACGAGGCCTCCAAATTTATTATCAAGGAAAAGGATACCCAAATTAGGGAGCTTCAGACCAACTTAGAGAGATCTAAGTTTGTCATTTCATACTATGAGCAAGAGAATGAACAACTCAAGACCAAGCAGACCATCATGGAGATTCAGCTTCTCAAGGAAAAGAGAGAAGAAAACAAAGCAAAGGACTTACTTGATGAGGCTTATGAAAGGTATGGTGAAACATATGAGGCAAAATAAAAAATGTCAAGAAGAATACCTAGGACTAGAGGGTTGAAAAGAGCTATAGAACTAGAGAGTCAAAAGGAAGTTGAGCTTGCTAATGAGCTCACTTTGAATGAACGGTTTCCATCATTTTCAATGAGAATCGAGAGCAATGGATTGATAGGGCCAACTAGCATCTTGAGAAGCTCTTGGAGAAGGAAAAAAACAACAATGACATATTGAGAAATAGGGCCAAGCACTACTTCAAGAAAAATGAAATTGCAAGCTCAAAAATCCAAAAGACCAAATCAAGACTTGAAACCCTATCCAAGAAAAACGAAGGGGAAAAGCTTGATATTATTTCTGAGGAATCTCTCATTGCCTAATACACCTCATCTTCCTCCCACAGTAGAAAATTTGAAGAAATTTGGGCAAATTTTGAAAATTTTGGAATTTTTTGTGCTTTTGCCAATTTTGTACAGTGGCACTGGCAAAAGCGCAATGCCCTAAGCACTGTGCTTTCCCTAGGGACCTCCAATGGACAAATTGAAGGTACCATTGGATTCAGAAGGAAATTTACAGTCAGGAAATCAACTTTGCTAATATTTTTTGGGTCAAAGAGGCAGTCGAAAGGTCAAAAAACACTTTAAAAATGACCTTTCTGCCATGTTTTGGAGGCTGACATTACGCTTTTGACCAGTCTTGGGATAATCATTTTTTGGAGGGTAAAATCAGCAGCATTTTGGAAACCAAGCATAGATCTAGAAACTAGTCTAGACAGGCTTTCCAATGAGATCTCATGAGCTCAATTTTGACACCAGGAACCCCCTAAAAAGTGGAGTTGAAGATGATGTTACGCTTTGACCTTAGCGCTGCGCTTTTGAAAAAAAAATTCAGTTTGCTGATATTTCCAATTTTTTTCACTTTTTCTCAGATCACTTGGAAAATGAATTTTTCACCTCTGTAAATCAATGATGTAAATTTAATTGTGGTGTTTTTATAATTACCTAAGGTAAATACATTAGGTAAAAATTCTTCATGATGTGTAATGAATCAGTTCACTTAAGTTAGGGATGAGTCACTTGGACCTCCCCACACTCTAGGTATGTAGTTCCGTTTTTGGTGGAATGGCTCCTCAACTTATGGATTTGACCCCTGAGGTTGGGGGAGGTTGTTTTAGGTCTATATATTGTACTTTTTGACTCATTTTCATAGGTTGGATATAGTTGGATGTTGTTTCATTGATCAAAGACTTTAGTGTAATCTGTATCTGGCAGGAATTTAATGAAAGAGTTGCAAGTATTTCTTTGGGATACCTGTGGTATGGAAATTTAGCATTATTCTTCTTATGTTACATATGTATGAATTTTTTGTTTCATGATCCATTTCATCTCTATTATATTTTGGTTTTAAAGTTGATAAGTAGAATACATCTCTCATGCTATGTTTCAGGAAAATATTCATAGTTTGTTCATTTTATTCGGTTTAGAAAGAATACATGTTTTTCCTTGCTCTTTCTAGCTCCTCATCAGTCTGATCCATCTTACCCTGAAACCCTAAATTGTTAGCCTTCCTACCTACCTTGCCCCATTGAATGGACTACAATCCTAATCCTATTTAACCTAACCTAGCCTCTTTGACCTAATTCACCCATCCAACAAACCAATTCAAATAAACAAACCCCTGTACTCATACCTAGCCTAAAACCCTAAATCATTCAGCCCTCTTGGTTGTGACTTTGTGGAGAGAGCCTCTCCAGTTCGATATTTTGCGTGGTAGTGTAACCAAATAAGTGTCCCTCTTAGGTCTGTAGTTACCTCTATTTAGACTCTTTCTCAGCCTTAGAGATCCGATGGAGTGATAACACCTTCCATTGGGATGACACTACACAGAAAGAATTTGATGCCTTGAAAGATATATTGGTTAAGTAATCTCTCTTATATCCCCCTAACTATCAGCGCAAATATTTATTATCTCTCACTACCTCCATCTCTACTATAGATATGTTGTTGGTCCAAAAAGACAATATTGAGATTTGGTATACTCATGTTGAAAATTTGCCTTTGGCGGTTGTCAATTCATCCAGAGATTTCACCATTACATCTTGCTTCGGAAAAATACAGTCGTTTCATATTGCAACTCAATGACATATATACTGTCACGCCAATTGTTGGGGGGGAAGTACTCGAGGTGGATATTTATTCTCCAAGAGTTTGACCAGGAATTCATCAAGCCCACGTCACAGAAATCCCTAGTTTTCACTTAACTAATGTGCGATCTTCCCTCCCTTTATGCATAATATACATTTGAAGGTTCCATCATTGTTTCTGATATTGTTATCTGACCCGTGGTATGGATATTTCCTAATTTATCTCTAGACCCAAACTTTCCTACCAAATACCTCTCGTTATGAGTAGTGATGTATCTGGTACCAGTCCCGAAATTATATGATTATCTGTGACACCCTTTACCACCGTGGTATCGATACAATTTTATGGAGGTGCCTCACCCTCGAGGAGGCCAAGAAAATTCTGAATGATTTACATTTAGGAGCATGTGGAAAACACTTATTTGGTTATGCTACCACACAAAATATCTTATGCACTGGTTATTTTTGGCCCACCATTTTCCACGACTAAATCCTTGTAGTCCAGAAGTGTCATGCTTGCCAGATATATGATCACAAATTTCATGCTCCACCTGCTCCATTACATCTCATTTTCGTTGTTGGTCCTTTTGAAAAATAGATTATCGACTTTATGACATGTAACCCTCATTCGACTAGGGGGCATGGCTATATCATTGTCATTGTTGACTACACTACTAAGTGGGCCGAAGTGATGCCTACATTCAATAACACCAGTGAAACAAATACGTACTTATTTTTCAACCATGTGATCGCTAGGTTTGGTGTTCCGCAAGAAATAGTCACAGATCATGGGAAGCATTTTTGGACTCATACAGTGACTAAATTAACTAAAAAATTGGGAGTTTTAAATGAGAATTCCGCTCCCTATTATCCTCAACCTAAAAAACAAGTTGAAGTTATCAACAAAGTTCTTAAGACTACACTTCAACGCATGATAGGGGTCCATAAATCAAATTTGCATTTACTTCTCTATGTTTCCTTGTGGGAATACCGAACCTCGGTAAGGACTGCTACCGAATTCACACCTTTTGAGTGTTGAGATTCAACAACATGATGAAGCTTAGTGAAAATCAATCACCTTCACCAAGTGGGCCCATAGGCTATTTTTAGGTGCAAGTCTATTTTTAGACTATGCCTATTTTTAGAAATGGTGATCATATTTCAAAATTTGCAGAATGCTATTTGTGGATGGTTGGTCAAGTTGGAAAAATAGATGAAATTCTATTTTTAGAAGCTTTGGTGAAGTCTATTTATAGATCGTCGAACTAAAAATACATGTGTCGATCATTATTAGCTCTTAATAATAATCAGACTCTAAATATCAACTTATTCTCTTGGAGCACTTTATTTCAGTATACAGTTTTGGAAAATCGGTGGGTTGAAGGAATTACGCAATCAGTGGGCTGAAGGAATTGACAAATCAATGCATGGATTTGCAGATTTCTTCATGTTAGTATATGATGATTGTATCGTGCTGAGAAATTGATGTACTAATCTTTGTATGATATTGTTACATGATCTCCATGATACATAATATATGATAGTTGGGGTTTTTATCTTCAGGCTTTCCCGTTATACAACTGTGTTATGTGAAATTGATTTTATTGATTCATGTGTTTGCAATTGAGTTTTAAATTTTTGCAAAAGATTAACAGTGGAAGGATTATGTATTTAGCAAGAAGATAAATATTGTTAGATCAAGAGAATCTGGATATACACATGCATATGTTATATAATTTCTACATGGTATCAGAGCAGTGTTGATTCTTGAAGATTGCAATTGTGAAGAATTGTTGAGTTTATGCTGGTGGACAATTCGAATTTGCTGCAGAAATTTCTTGGTGCGACAGTTGAGTATACATTGAAATGTATTTCAATGGGTTGTGATTGGAGTATGCCCTTGAGGGAAGCTTGAATTACATATTCTGGAAGGATATGATGGAGACGGTGCTGGAATATAATGGACTGAAGCGATGTTCCTAAGCCTGGTTCTAGCGATGTTGCATTACTTGATGCATGGCAAAAGAAGGTAGCAAAGACAAGAAGAATTATGTTGGAAGGTGTGAAGGACCATATTATTTCCAGCCTTCATGAGAAAGCCACTCCATTTGCAATGTGGAAGGCTTCGACAGATTTGTTCCAAAGCGGTAGCGACCAGAGGAAGTTGGTGCTAGAAGATAGCTCAAAAAAATAAAAATGGAGAAGGGCGACAGATTCCAAAATATATCACGAAGTTTTTCCACTGTAGGGATGAACTGGGAAATGTGGGGATTATTGTTGATGATGATGACTTGGTGAGCTTGGATCTCCTTGGGCTTCCGAACAGTTGGCATAGCTACGAAGAATCTGTCAATGGACGGGAGAAACTACCAGGTTGGGAGCGACTTTGGTTGGATCTTGTGCAGGAGAAGATAAGGCGAAGTGCCAAGGATGGCTCTTAATCAAAGAATGAAGATGAAGAGAATTTCACTTTGGCTACCAAATAAAGGAAATGGAAGGGGAAGAAATTCCCTTCAAAATCCGAGGTTAAAGGCAAGAAGCAGGATTTTTCCAAGGTGAAGTGTTTTCACTGTCATGAACATGGGCATTTCGCCACTAACTTCCCACAGCAGAAGAAGAACAAGAAGGATGCTGGAGCTACAACGGGTGAGGCCTTAGCCTCACAATTTGAAATTTATTTCTCTTTGATCGCATGATTGGTTTCAAGCTCAATGGGATTGGTGTGGTATCTTGATAGTGGTGTGTCTTTCCATATGACAGGAGACAAGGAGTTGTTTAGTGAATTGGAGGAGAAGGATCTCCAAATGCATATAGAGATG
Source organism: Pinus albicaulis (assembly GCA_034641835.2). NCBI lineage: Eukaryota > Viridiplantae > Streptophyta > Pinopsida > Pinales > Pinaceae > Pinus > Pinus albicaulis. Next base: position 1,471,417,954 of record CM076577.1, read on the forward strand.
GGTGACGATGGTCGATACAATGTGACTGGAATTGGGACCATTACCTTTGAGAGGGATTCAGGTAATCCATTCATGTTGAAAGATGTTATGCATGTTCTAGGTCTGAAGAAGAACTTGGTCTCGGTCGCAATGTTGGAAGATAGAGGTTATGACGTTGTTTTTAGTGATGGAAAAGCTTTCCTGCGACATAAAACAATGGGTTAAACCAAGAGGATATGGATTCGAGTTAAGAATCTCTACAATATATAGGTAGATGGCTGCGCTAAAATGATGGGAAAATAAGAAGAAGTGGTAAGCCGGGATGAGGGCGAATTATGGCACAGGAGATTGGGCCATCTTCACCATGGTGCTTTGAAGATTTTGCAGCAGATTTCTATTAGACTTCCCAAGGGTACTCTTGCATAGTTAGATCAGTGCAAGGGATATACTATGGGTAAGTTTGTGAAGACCACCTGTCATGAGAAGGAGAACTGTGCTTCGATGATCCTAGAGAGAATTCACACAGATGTGTGTGGACCTTTCTTGGTTGCTTCAACAACAAAACACAAGTATTATGTTATATTTTTTGATGACTATTCTCGTAGATGTTGGATATTCTTCATCCAGAAGAAGAGCGAAACATTCTCAATTTTTTTTTGAGTTCAAAGCATTGGTGGAGGAGTCGGGGAAGCAAGTGAAATATCTACAGAGCGATAATGGTGGTGAATATATCTCAAACGAATTCAAATACTTATCTAGTAAAGAATGAAATCGAAGAGAACTCATAAGGCCTCATAACCCACATCATAGAATGGGGTCACAGAGAGGAAGAACAAAACGATCGTGGGTGTTGCACGAGATATGTTGCATGACCAGGGCCTACCAATGCACTTGTGGGCAGAAGCATGCAACACTACAGTTTATGTGAAAAACTGTTGTCCTCATAGAGTACTTGGCATGATTACACCTGAAGAAGCTTTTACTATTAAGAAGCCTGATATTTCTCATTTGATGATTTTTGGCTCATCTGTTTACATTCATGTGACAAAGGACGCTAGGAAGAAGCTGGAGCCGACTGCAGAAGTTGGGATATTTGTGGGGTACACAAAAACACCCCATAATTATCGTGTGTATTTTCCAAACAGTCGAATGACTGTGGTGCGACGGGATATAAAATTAAATGAGGTGAAAGTCATGAAGTTTTCACTTGAGAGGGAGCTACACTCGCATGCAGAGGAGGAACTTCTTGTTCCCAAAGATGAGCCTCTAGATGTGGATCAGCCACAGGAGGAGATTCATGGAGTGGGGGAGTCCACTCATATAGAACCAAACGTCATAACTAGTAGAAAGCGTACCATAGAAGCTGAGAGACTGAAGCTTGATGCGGCACAGAATGTAGGAGTCCCTACATCACAGCGCAGACAGAGACAATCACCTGACCGATTTACTAGATACATGGCTCTCATGAGCAAGTGTATCATGAAAGAGCCATATTATTTTGAAGAAGTAGTGCAGGAGCCCACATGGGTAGATGCCATGGTGGAGGATTATGATTCTATTGTCAGAAACAGTGCTTGGGAGATTATTCCAAGGCCGGTGGGTAAATCAGTTGTAGGATTAAGATGGATCTACAAGGTAAAGCAAGTTGCTGATGGGAGCGTCAAGAAGTATAAGGCAAGATTTGTTGCCCGGGGATTCTCACATATCAAGGGGATTGATTAGGAAGAAACCTTTTCACCTGTCGCACGATATTCTTCCATAAGGACCATCCTTGCTCTCTCAGCGCGGATGGGTTGGCACATTCATCATATGGATGTGAAGACTACGTTCCTTAATGAGATCATTGAGGAAGAAGTGTACATTGATCAACCTGAAGGATTCAAAATCTTCAGCAGCAAGTCACATGTGTGCAGGCTCAAAAGAGCGTTATATGGGCCGAAGCAAGCACAACGTGCTTGGTACACATGGATCGACAGCTATTTCACTGGACTTGGCTTCACCAAGAGTGAGGCGGATGCAAACCTATACCAAATTGTGGTGGAGGGTAAGCTTTTAATCATTGTTATTTATGTTGATGATTTAATACTAACGGGTGATGAGCATTTGATACACTCATGCAAGGCAGATCTTGCAAAGGAGTTTGAGATGAAGGATTTGGGCCTCCTTCATTATTTCCTTGGATTGGAAATATGGTAGCAGGAAGGTGAACTGTTTGTGTCTCAAGGCAAGTATGCTCGGGAGATACTTGAGAGGTTTCACATGCAAGGCTACAATCCTAAAACACTCCTCTTGATCCGGATTTATGCAGGAACGCAACAGAATAAACACATAACCATAAATACAAAGATGCAGCGGAAATAACACTTCATTTCATTAATATCAAATAACAGAAAGATGCTTACAGACATAATGGAAATAAAATAGCTAGGGTGCTGGTAGCGAATCTCTGAGAAGAGATGTGGTGGCTACAGACCTCTGAACTGTGTTACAATGAGGCTCTAGGGCCTATTTATTGTTGAGAAACAATGTAGAATTTGAAACGTCCAAAAACCTAACCGTAGGAGATGAGGCGCCAAAACTGTGGGCGCCCGTTTGGGTAAATTGGTGGTTCAACTTCCCGGGGGCATAACTTTGGCACCTGATCTCCGTTTGATGTACTCAATAGCTCGTTAGAAATATCTATCCGAGGAGTAAAACTTTCGGGACGAATTTGATGATCAAATTCATTGGTAAAACACGATGCCCAAAAAACGTCGTTTAGGGCCTCAAAACGGCTCCGGAAGTTTAGGACCCGAAAAACTGCTAAAAATAGTAAGTTTTGTTGCAACTTGAAAACTGAAAGAACTGATGATGGGGGTTCAAATGGAATAGGTGGGTGGCCACCAATATCCCCCTGGATCATTAAGCCCCCAAAACGGCTCCGAGAGTGGAGGACCCGAAAACCTGCTAAAAATAGTAAGTTGTGCTGAATGTGAAAAGCTGCAAGAATTGATGGTGCTGGTCCAAATGGAATAGGTGGGTGTCCACCGATATCCACCTGGATCATTCCTCCCTCCTTAGGAAGCAATGGTCCCCATTGCGTTGAGATCCTCCATGAGATGAGGCAAATTCTGTTGAACTGAGTATTAGATGTATTGAAGATGTCATGGACCTGCGGGTGGACATGCTGCATGCGTTTAGTAAATTTGGTTTCTTTATCAGCTTTAGACAGTAATGTTTGGATTCTGTATGTATAGTTGCAGGATGTATGGCAACATCAGGCGGTGGTGCATTGGGAGTCAAATCAATGGAGTGCTTGTCCTGACAGTGTAGAGGAACCTTTATGAGTGAGGAGAAATTGTCATCGTATTCCTCCATAACTTTGTCCATCTGCTGCAGCCGTGCAAGGGAGCCCTGTTTCGAGGTTGTGGCCACAATATTCTTCTTTCCCTGTGAGTGATTCATAAGGAAAATGAATTTCCTGGTTTGGGAAACAATCTTACTGCGTTGTTTTGCAGTATTCAAAGAGATGACAGGAGGCGGTACTACCTCTGGTATCCTGTACAAGTTATTTCCCAAAGTAATAATAACAGCACGAGGCCTAGACTCATACACAGCATGTCGCCTCCACCAGTATGGTTGGCCCAATAATACATCAACTACATCAAGAGGAGCAACATCACACAATACCTCATCCGTGAATGGCTTGATACTGTATGGAAGGCGGCACTGCTGGCGGATGCGGAGATCTCTCCCTAGGTGGAGCCACCCGATGGTATACGGCTGTGGGTGTGCTATGGTCGGTAGGCCGAGCCGCTTCACGACCTCTGCTGAAATGAGGTTCTTTTGGCTTCCGCTATCGACGAGAAATTGCAGCGGAGAACCCTTTACCCACATCTGCGACTGGAAGAGGCGCTCCCCCTCCTCTGGATCCTCTGGACCCTCCTTTTGGATCTTGGTGGTGGCAACAATGGCACTGGGATCCGCATCAATGATATGCTTCCCTTTGTCATTGCCTTTGTCTGGTTCTAACTCAGGATCAGAAAATGCATCTGATTCGGGTGCCTTTAGTTCGACCACCAAAGACTGTTTGGCCCGACACTCGTTTGTGCTGTGAGTGGGGCTGTTATGAAATTCACACCACTTCCCTGTGTCCTTCTTTGGATTTGTGGTGTTGCTCTGAGTCGCATTGCTTTGGCCTTGCCCCTTGTTCTTCGATTCGGGGGCACCTTTTGGATTCGTAGATCCAAAGTCTCGCTTCTTCTGCTTAAATTTATGCTCGATCTTGGCGGCATAGCGATATGCCGTGCCAAGCGATGTAATGTCGAGGAATTCCATTTCCTCCTGAATGTGTTTGTGCAGACAGCTGTGGTACTTGAGCACCAAATGTCTCTCTGAATCTTTAATACCCAACTTTGTGCGCAGGGTATGGAACAGATTCGTCAGTTCATGCACATCTTGATCCTTTTGTTGCCGCAGCGTGGTCCATTGGATGTATTTGTCCTCATAGCTCCCCACGGGGTAATATTGTTCCTTGATGCCGTCTCGGAATGAATTCCAAGTGGGTGTGGCGGAAAACAGAGAGGGTTCCCCTTCGCCCTCTTGCTCACGGTAGGTTTCCCACCAGTCTTTGACATGGGGGGCAGCTTTGAGGAGTGCAAAAATAATCTTTTCTCGGTCAGAGAAGTCATGGACCGAGAAATACCCTTCCAAAAAATTTAACCATTTGTCTACAGCATCCGCATCTATTTTTCCTTCAAATATAGGAATGTCAAAGTTTACCTGTACCTTGAAGGGAATGGCGCCTCCAGAGTGGTTGTTGGATGCAGATGCGCCATATGTGGGCAGTCGTTGAAGGATTTGAACAAAGTTATCCATCATCACGTTCCTTTGTTTCTCGAGGGCCTCCTCGAGCAGTATTTTGATAGGATCTCCTGCTCCCTCGTCTTTCTTTTCTTTCGCCATGGGAGGTCGTCGAGTTTGCGAGGGCTGATCTTGCAAGGGTTCCAGCTAGATCGAGCCCTAACTCCTTATACCCGGACCGCGTTGAGGACATGCAAGAAAAACAAAGAAAGAGAGTAGACCCCCTCATTACCAACGATCGGTTATGCGAGGCATATGAGAATAAACACATAACCATAAATACGGAAGAGATGCGACGGAAATAATCGTCATTTCATTAATAACGAAATAAAGCTAAGTCTTTGTGCTTGAATCTACGAAGAGATATGATGGCTACAGACCTCTGAACTATGTTACAATGAGGCTCGAGGGCCTATTTATTATTGAGAAACAATGTAGAATCAAAAATGTCCAAAAACCTAACCGTAGGAGATGAGGCGCCAAAACTGTGGGCACCCGTTTGGGTAAATTGGTGGTTCAACTTCTCGGGGGCGTAACTTTGGCACCCGATCTCCGTTTGATGCGCTCAATAGCTCGTTAGAAAGATCTATCCGAGGACTACAAATTTTGGGACGAATTTGATGATCAAATTCGCTGGTAAAAACGATACCCAAAAAACGTCGTTTAGGGCCTCAAAACGGCTCCGGAAGTTCAGGACCCGAAAAACTGCTAAAAATAGTAAGTTATGCTGCAACTTGAAAACTGGAAGAACTGATGATGGGGGTTCAAATGGAATAGGTGGGTGGCCACCAATATCCACCTGGATCATTAAGCCCCCAAAACGACTCCGAGAGCGGAGGACCCAAAAACCTGCTAAAAATAGTAAGTTGTGCTGAATGTGAAAAGCTGCAAGAATTGATGGTGCTGGTCCAAATGGAATAGGTGGGTGGCCACCGATATCCACCTGGATCATTCCTCCTCCTTAGGAAGAAATGGTCCCCATTGCGTTGAGATCCTCCATGAGATGAGGCAAATTCTGTTGAACTGAGTATTAGATGTATTGAAGATGTCATGGACCTGCGGGTGGACATGCTGGATGTGTTTAGTAAATTTGGTTTCTTTATCAGCCTTAGACAGTACATGTTTGGATTCTGTATGTGTAGTTGCAGGATGTATGGCAACATCAGGCGGTGGTGCGTTGGGAGTCAAATCAATGGAGTGCTTGTCCTGACAGTGTAGAGGAACCTTTGTGAGTGAGGAGAAATTGTCATCGTATTCCTCCATAACTTTGTCCATCTGCTGCAGCCATGCAAGGGAGCCCTATTTCTAGGTTGTGGCCACAATATTCTTCTTTCCCTGTGATTGAGTCATAAGGAAAATGAATTTCCTGGTTTGGGAAACAATCTTACTGCATTGTTTTGCAGTAGTCAAAGAGATGACAGGAGGTGGTACTACCTCTGGTATCCTGTACAAGTTATTTCCCAAAGTAATAATAACAGCACAAGGCCTAGACTCATACACAGCATGTCGCCTTCACAAGTATGGTTGGCCCAATAATACATCAGCTACATCAAGAGGAGCAACATCACACAATACCTCATTCGTGAATGGCTTGATACTGTATGGAAGGCGGCACTGTTGGCGGATGCAGAGATCTCTCCCTGGGTGGAGCCACCCGATGGTATATGGATGTGGGTGTGCTATGGTAAGTAGGCCAAGCCGCTTCACGACCTCTACTGAAATGAGGTTCTTTTGGCTTCCGCTATCGACGAGAAATTGCAGCGGAGAACCCTTTACCCACATCTGCGATTGGAAGAGGCGCTCCCCATCCTCTGGATCCTCTGGACCCTCCTTCTGGATCTTGGTGGTGGCAAAAATGGCACTAGGATCCACATCAATGATCTGCTTCCCTTTGTCATTGCCTTTGTCTGGTTCTAACTCAGGATAAAAAAATGCATCTGATTCGGGTGCCTTTAGTTCGCCACCAAAGACTGTTTGGCCCGACACTCGTTTGTGCTGTGAGTGGGGTTGTTATGAAAGTCACACCACTTCCCTGTGTCCTTCTTTGGATTTGTGGAGTTGTTCTGAGTCACATTTCTTTGGCCTTGCCCCTTGTTCTTCAGTTCGGGGGCATCTTTCAGATTTGCAGATCCAAAGTCTCGCTTCTTCTGCTTAAATTTCTGCTTGATCTTGGCGGCATAGCGATATCCCATGCCAAGCGATGTAATGTCGAGGAACTCCATTTCCTCCTGAATGTGTTTGTGCAGACAGCCATGGTACTTTAGCACCAAATGTATCTCCGAATCTTTAATACCCAACTTTGTGCGCAGGGTATGGAACAGATTCGTCAGTTCGTGCACATCTTGATCCTTTTGTTGCCGCAACGTGGTCCATTGGATGTATTTGTCCTCATAGCTCCCCACAGGGTAATATTGTTCCTTGATGTCGTCTCGGGATGAATTCCAAGTGGGTGTGGTGGAGAACAAAGAGGGTTCCCCTTCACCCTCTTTCTCACGGTAGGTTTCCCACCAGTCTTTGACATGGGGGGCAGCTTTAAGGAGTGCACAAATAATCTTTTCTCGGTCAGAGAAGTCATGGACTGAGAAATACCCTTCCAGGAAATTTAACCATCTGTCTATGGTGTTTGCATCTATTTTTCCTTCAAATATAGGAATTTCAAAGTTTACCTGTACCTTGAAGGGAGTGGCACCTCCAGAGTGGTTGTTGGATGCAGATGCGCCATATGTGGGCAGTTGTTGAAGGATTTGAGCAAAGTTATCCATCATTGCGTTCCTTTGTTTCTCAAGGGCCTCCTCGAGAAATTAATTTTGATAGGATCTCTGCTCTCTCTGCTCCTCGTCTTTCTTTTCTTCGCCAAAACAACCCCTAGATCTTTGCGAGGCTGATCTTGCAAGGGTTCAACCAGATCGAGCCCTAACTCCTTATACCCGGACCGCGTTGGGGACATGCAAAGAAAAACAAAGAAAGAGCAGACCCCCTCTGATACCAGTGATCCAGATTTATGCAGGAATGCAACAGAATAAACACATAACCATAAATACAGAGATGCAGCGGAAATAATGCGTCATTTCGTTAATAACAGAAATATGCTTACAGACATAATGGAAATAAAATAGCTAGGGTGCTGGTAGCGAATCTCTGAGAAGAGATGTGATGGCTACAGACCTCTAAACTGTGTTACAATGAGGCTCGAGGGCCTATTTATTATTGAGAAACAATGTAGAATCAGAAACGTCCAAAAACCTAGCAGTAGAGATGAGCGCGAAAGCGGAGCGTTTGGGTAAATTGGTGGTTCAACTTCACAGGGGGCGTAACTTTGGCTTTTCGATCTCCGTTTGATGCTGATAGCTCGTTAGAAAGATCTATCAAAGGATATGTTGTTTTCGGGACAATTTGATGATCAAATTCGCTGGTAAAATGATACCCAAAAAACGTCGTTTAGGGCCTCAAAACGGCTCGAGTTCGGGACAGAAAAGCGCTAAAGCAGTAAGTTTTATTTGCAACTTGTGAAAGAACTGATGGGGTTCAAATGGAATTGGGTATTACAATATCCCTGGATAATTAATCCCAAAGCAGCTCAAGTGGAGACAGAAAAAAAACACGCTAAAAATAGTAAGTTGTGTTGAATGTGAAAAGTATGAAAATTGATGGTCTTTGTGGTCCAAATAGAATAGGTGGGTGACATAGATATCTGGATCATTGCTCTCTCCTTAGGAAACAATGGTCCCCATTGCGTTGAGATCCTCCATGAGATGAGGCAAATTCTGCTGAACTAAGTATTAGATGTGTTGAAGATGTCATGGACCTGCGGGTGGACATGTTGGATGCGTTTAGTAAATTTGGTCTCTTTATCAACCTCAGACAGTACATGTTTGGATTCTGTAGTTGAAGGATGTATGGCAACATCAGGCGGTGGTGCGTTGGGAGTCAGATCAATGGAGTGCTTGTCTTGACAGTGTAGAGGAACCTCTAGGAGTGAGGAGAAAATGTCCTCGTATTCCTCCATCAATTTGTCCATTTGCTGCAGCCGTACAGGGGAGCCCTGTTTCGAGGTTGTGGCCCCACTATTCTTCTTTCCTTGTGAGCGAGTTGTAAGGAAAATGAATTTCCTCGTTTGGGAAACAATCTTACTGTGTTGTTTTGCAGTAGTCAAAGAGATGACGGGAGGCGGTACTACCTCCGGTATCCTGTACAAGTTATTTCCCAAAGTAATAATAACAGCACGAGGCCTAGACTCATACACAGCATGTCGCCTCCACAAGTATGGTTGGCCCAATAATACATCAGCTACCTCAAGAGGAGCAACATCACACAATACCTCATCCCAGGCGAATGGCCCGATGTTTTGTATAAAGGCGTGACTGGCCGAGGCGGATGCGGAGATATCTTCCACAGGTGGAGCCACCCCGGAGTGAGGGATGGTTGCAATAGGCCTATGGTCGATGGCAAGGCCACTTGACCTACGATTTGAAATGAGGTTCTTTTGGCTTCCGCTATCAACGAGAAATTGCAGCGGAGAACCCTTTACCCACATCTGCGACTGGAAGAGGCGCTCCCCCTCCTTTGGATCCTCTGGACCCTCCTTCTGGATCTTGGTGGTGGCAACAATGGCACTGGGATCTGCATCAATGATCTTCTTCCCTTTGTCATTGCCTTTGTCTGGTTGCTGAGGATCAATGCATCGATTCGGTGCCTTTGGTTCGGCCACCAAATGCGGTTTTGGCCAGACACTCATTTGTCTTGTGTGGGGCTGTTATGAAGTCACACCACTTCTGTGTCCTTCTTTGGATTTGTGGTGTTGTTCTGATCGCATTGCTTTGTGCACTTGTTCTTCGGTTCGGGGGCATCTTTCAGATTTGCAGATCCAAAGTCTCGCTTCTTCTGCTTAAATTTCTATTTTATCTTTTATGGCATAGCTATATGCCGTGCCAAGCGATGTAATGTCGAGGAACTCCATTTCCTCCCGAATGTGTTTAGCAGACACGGCACATTGAGTGACCAATTATCTCTGACCTTATCACCCAAAATCTCGTGCGTGTATGGAATTGCATTCGCCGCCGTGCACATCTTGATCCTTTGTTGCCGCAATGTGGTCCATTGGATGTATTTGTCCTCATAGTTCTCTACCTGGCAATATTGTTCCTTGATGCCGTCTCCTCGGACGAATTCAAAGTGGGTGTGGTGAAGAATGAGAGGGTTCCCTCGCCCTCTTGCTCACTTGAAGCTTCACCGCTGACATGGGGCTTTGAGGAGTGCAAAAATAATCTTTTCGTTAGAGGAAGCTGTGAATGAGGAAATACCCTTCCAGAAATTCTAACCATGGTGTTTCGTACTCATTTTTCCTTCAAATATAGGAATTTCAAAGTTTACCTGTACCTTGAAGGGAGTGGCGCCTCCAGAGTGGCTGTTGGATGCAGATGCGCCATATGTGGGCAGTCGTTGAAGGATTTGAGCAAAGTTATCCATCATCACGTTCATTTGTTTCTCGAGAGCCTCCTCGAGCAGTATTTTGATAGGATCTCCTGCTCCCTCGTCTTTCTTTTCTTCCGCCATGGGAGGTCGTCGGGGTTTGCGAGGCTGATCTTGCAAGGGTTCAACCAGATCGAGCCCTAACTCCTTATACCCGGACCGCGTTGGGGACATGCAAAGAAAAACAAAGAAAGAGCAGACCCGCTCTGATACCACTGATCCGGATTTTATGCAGGAACGCAACAGAATACAGAAATAACCATAAACATAGATATGCAGCGGAAATAATGCGTCATTTCATTAATATCAAATAACAGAAATATGCTTACAGACATAATGGAAATACAATAGCTAGGGTGCTGGTAGCGAATCTCTGAGAAGAGATGTGGTGGCTACAGACCTCTGAACTATGTTACAATGAGGCTCGAGGGCCTATTTATTATTGAGAAACAATGTAGAATCCGAAACGTCCAAAAACCTAACCGTAGGAGATGAGGCGCCAAAACTGTGGGCGCCCGTTTGGGTAAATTGGTGGTTCAACTTCCCGGGGGCGTAACTTTGGCACTCGATCTCCGTTTGATGCGCTCAATAGCTCGTTAGAAAGATCTATCCGAGGACTACAACTTTCGAGACAAATTTTATGATCAAATTCGCTGGTAAAACGATGCCCGAAAAACGTCGTTTAGGGCCTCAAAACGGCTCCGGATGTTCAGGACCCAAAAAACTGCTAAAAATAGTAAGTTTTTTGCAACTTGAAAACTGAAAGAAATGATGATGGCGCTTCAAATGGAATAGGTGGGTGGCCACCAATATCCACCTGGATCATTAAGCCCCCAAAACGGCTTCGAGAGTGGAGGACCCGAAAACCTGCTAAAAATAGTAAGTTGTGTTGAATGTGAAAAGCTGCAAGAATTGATGGTGCTGGTCCAAATGGAATAGGTGGGTGGCCACCGATATCCACCTGGATCATTCCTCCCTCCTTAGGAAGCAATGGTCCCCATTGTGTTGAGATCCTCCATGAGATGAGGAAAATTCTATTGAACTGAGTATTAGATGTGTTGAAGATGTCATGGACCTGCGAGTGGACATGCTGGATGCGTTTAGTAAATTTGGTTTCTTTATCAGCCTCATACAGTACATGTTTGGATTCTGTATGTGTAGTTGCAGGATGTATGGCAACATCGGGCGTTGTAGGCAAGTAGAGCCAACTCAATGAGTATTTGTCCCGATGGGGCAGAGGTATTTTTGTGAGTGAGGAGAAATTGTCATCGTATTCCTCCATAACTTTGTCCATCTGCTGCAGCCGTGAAAGGGAGCCCTGTTTCGAGGTTGTGGCCACAATATTCTTCTTTCCCTGTGAGTGAGTCATAAGGAAAATGAATTTCCTGGTCTGGGAAACAATCTTACTGCGTTGTTTTGCAGTAGTCAAAGAGATGGCAGGAGGCGGTACTACCTCCGGTATCCTGTACAAGTTATTTCCCAAAGTAATAATAATAGCACGAGGCCTAGACTCATACACAGCATGTTGCCTCCACAAGTATGGTTGGCCCAATAATACATCAGCTACATCAAGAGGAGCAACATCACACAATACCTCATCTGTGAATGGCTTGATACTGTATGGAAGGCGGCACTGCTGGCGGATGCGGAGATCTCTCCCTGGGTGGAGCCACCCGATGGTATATGGTTGTGGGTGTGCAATGGTCGGTAGGCCGCGCCGCTTCATGATCTCTGCTGAGATGAGGTTCTTTTGGCTTCCGCTATCGACGAGAAATTGTAGCGGAGAACCCTTTACCCACATCTGCGACTGGAAGAGGCGCTCCCCCTCCTCTGGATCCTCTGGACCCTCCTTCTGGATCTTGGTGGTGGCAACAATGGCACTAGGATCCGCATCAATGATCTGCTTCCCTTTTTCATTGCCTTTGTCTGGTTCTAACTCAGGATCAGAAAATGCATGTGATTCGGGTGCCTTTAGTTCAGCCACCAAAGACTGTTTGGCCCGACACTCGTTTGTGCTGTGAGTGGGGCTGTTATGAAAGTCACACCACTTCCCTGTGTCCTTCTTTAGATTTGTGGTGTTTTTCTGAGTCGCATTTCTTTGGCCTTGCCCCTTGTTCTTCGGTTCGGGGGCACCTTTCAGATTCGCAGATCCAAAGTCTCGCTTCTTCTGCTTAAATTTCTGCTCGATCTTGGCGGCATAGCGATATGCCGTGCCAAGCGATGTAATGTCGAGGAACTCCATTTCCTCCTGAATGTGTTTGTGCAGACAACCACGGTACTTGAGCACCAAATGTCTCTCTGAATCTTTAATACCCAACTTTGTGCGCAGGGTATGGAACAGATTCGTCAGTTCGTGCACATCTTGATCCTTTTGTTGCCGCAATGTGGTCCATTGGATGTATTTGTCCTCATAGCTCCCCACGGGGTAATATTGTTCCTTGATGCCGTCTCGGGACGAATTCAAAGTGGGTGTGGTGAAGAACAGAGAGGGTTCCCCTTCGCCCTCTTGCTCACGGTAGGTTTCCCACCAGTCTTTGACATGGGGGGCAGCTTTGAGGAGTGCAAAAATAATCTTTTCTCGGTTAGAGAAGTCATGGAATGAGAAATACCCTTCCAGGAAATTTAACCATCTGTCTACGGCGTCTGCATCTATTTTTCCTTCAAATATAGGAATTTCAAAGTTTACATGTACCTTGAAGGGAGTGGCACCTCCAGAGTGGTTGTTGGATGCAGATGCGCCATATGTGGGCAGTTGTTGAAGGATTTGAGCAAAGTTATCCATCATTGTGTTCCTTTGTTTCTCAAGGGCCTCCTTGAGCAGTAATTTGATAGGATCTCCTGCTCCCTCGTCTTTCTTTTCTTCCGCCATGGGAGGTCGTCGGGGTTTGCGAGGCTGATCTTGCAAGGGTTCAACCGGATCGAGCCCTAACTCCTTATACCCGGACCGCGTTGGGGACATGCAAAGAAAAGAAAAAAAAAGAGCAGACCCCCTCTGATACCATTGATTCGGATTTATGCAGGAATGCAACAGAATAAACACATAACCATAAATACAGAGATGCAGCGGAAATAATGCGTCATTTCATTAATAACAAAAATATGCTTACAGACATAATAGAAATAAAATAGCTAGGGTGTTGGTAGCGAATCTCTGAGAAGAGATGTCATGGCTACAGACCTCTGAACTATGTTACAATGAGGCTCGAGGGCCTATTTATTATTGAGAAACAATGTAGAATCTGAAACGTCCAAAAACCTAACCGTAGGAGATGAGGCGCCAAAACTGTGGGCGCCCGTCTAGGTAAATTGGTGGTTCAACTTCCCGGGGGCGTAACTTTGGCACCCGATCTCCGTTTGATGCGCTCAATAGCTCGTTAGAAATATCTATCTGAGGACTACAACTTTCGGGACAAATTTTATGATCAAATTTGCTGGTAAAACGATACCCAAAAAAACATCGTTTAGGGCCTCAAAACGGCTCCGGAAGTTCAGGACCCGAAAAACTGCTAAAAATAGTAAGTTTTGTTGCAACTTGAAAACTGAAAGAACAGATGATGGGGGTTCAAATGGAATAGGTGGGTGGCCACCAATATCCACCTGGATCATTAAGCCCCCAAAACGGCTCCGAGAGTGGAGGACCCAAAAACCTACTAAAAATAGTAAGTTGTGCTGAATGTGAAAAGCTGCAAGAATTGATGGTGCTGGTCCAAATGGAATAGGTGGGTGGCCACCGATATCCACCTGGATCATTCCTCCCTCCTTAGGAAGCAATTGTCCCCATTGCGTTGAGATCCTCCATGAGATGAGGCAAATTCTGTTGAACTGAGTATTAGATGTGTTGAAGATGTCATGGACCTGCGGGTGGACATGCTGGATGTGTTTAGTAAATTTGGTTTATCATCCTTAGACATTACATGAAATAGGATTCTCGTATGTGTAGTTTCCTTATTGTGGCTACAACATCAAAAGGGTGCTGTGAGTCAAATCAATGGGATGTGCTTGTCCCGACAAAGGTAGAGAACTTTGTGAGTTAGGAGAGAAATTAATACCGTATTCCTCCATAACTTTGTCCATCTGCTGCAGCCATGCAAGGGAGCCCTGTTTCGAGGTTGTGGCCACAATATTCTTCTTTCCCTGTGAGTGAGTCTTAAGGAAAATGAATTTCCTGGTTTGGGAAACAATCTTACTGCGTTGTTTTGCAGTAGTCAAAGAGATGACAGGAGGTGGTACTACCTCTGGTATCTTGTACAAGTTATTTCCCAAAGTAATAATAACAGCACGAGGCCTAGAATCATACACAGCATGTCACCTCCACAAGTATGGTTGGCCCAATAATACATCAGCTACATCAAGAGGAGCAACATCACACAATACCTCATCCGTGAATGGCTTGATACTGTATGGAAGGCGGAACTGTTGGCGGATGCGGAGATCTCTCCCTGGGTGGAGCCACTCGATGGTATATGTCTGTGGGTGTGCTATGGTCAGTAGGCCGAGCCGCTTCACGACCTCTGCTGAAATGAGGTTCTTTTGGCTTCCGCTATCGACGAGAAATTGCAGCGGAGAACCCTTTACCCACATCTGCGACTGGAAGAGGCGCTCCCCCTCCTCTGGAGCCTCTGGACCCTCCTTCTAGATCTTGGTGGTGGAAACAATGGCACTGGGATCCGAATCAATGATCTGCTTCCCTTTGTCATTTCCTTTGTCTGGTTCTAACTCAGGATCAGAAAATGCATCTGATTCGGGTGCCTTTAGTTCGGCCACCAAAGACTGTTTGGCCCGACACTCGTTTGTGCTGTGAGTGGGGCTGTTATGAAAGTCACACCACTTCCCTGTGTCCTTCTTTGGATTTGTGGTGTTGTTCCGAGTCGCATTGCTTTGGCCTTGCCCCTTGTTCTTCGGTTCGGGGGCACCTTTCAGATTTGCAGATCCAAAGTCTCGCTTCTTCTGCTTAAATTTCTGCTCGATCTTGGCGGCATAGCGATATGTTGTGCCAAGCGATGTAATGTCGAGGAACTCCATTTCCTCCTGAATGTGTTTGTGCAGACAGCCACGGTACTTGAGCACCAAATGTCTCTCCGAATCTTTAATACCCAACTTTGTGCGCAGGGTATGGAACAGATTCGTCAGTTCGTGCACATCTTGATCCTTTTGTTTCCGCAGCGTGGTCCATTGGATGTATTTGTCCTCATAGCTCCCCACGGGGTAATATTGTTCCTTGATGCCATCTCGAAACGAATTCCAAGTGGGTGTGGCCGAGAACAGAGAGGGTTCCCCTTTGCCCTCTTGCTCACGGTAGGTTTCCCACCAGTCTTTGACATGGGGGGCAGCTTTGAGGAGTGCAAAAATAATCTTTTCTCGGTCAGAGAAGTCATGGACCGAGAAATACCCTTCCAACAAATTTAACCATCTGTCTACAGTGTCTGCATCTATTTTTCCTTCAAATATAGGAATGTCAAAGTTTACCTGTACCTTGAAGGGAGTGGCGCCTCCAGAGTGGCTGTTGGATGCAGATGCGCCATATGTGGGCAGTCGTTGAAGGATTTGAGCAGAGTTATCCATCATCACGTTCCTTTGTTTCTCGAGAGCCTCCTCGAGCAGTATTTTGATAGGATCTCCTGCTCCCTCGTCTTTCTTTTCTTCCGCCATGGGAGGTCGTCGGGGTTTGCGAGGCTGATCTTGCAAGGTTTCAACCAGATCGAGCCCTAACTCCTTATACCCTGACCGCGTTGGGGACATGCAAAGAAAAACAAAGAAAGAGCAGACCCGCTCTGATAGCACTGATCCGGATTTATGCGGTGAATGAAATAGAATAAATACATAACCATAAATACGTAGATGCAAATGTGAAAAATGCGTCATTTCATTAATAATGTAAATATGCTTACAAACATAATGGAAATAAAATAGCTAGGTGCCGGTAGCGAATCTCCGAGAAGAGATGATGGTTAATGGGACTCAATTGTAGGACAATGAGGCTCGAGGGCCTATTTATTATTTAGAAACAATGGAAAACCCTAAACATCCAAAACCCTAACCCTAGGAGATGAAGCGCCAAAACTATGGGCCCCGTTTGGGTAAATTGTGTTTCAACTTCTCAGTGACGTAACTTTGGCATACGATCTTCGTTTGACATGCACCATACCCCGTTAGAAAGATCTATCCGAGGACTACAACTTTTCAGATGAATTTGATGAGCCACCTAGTAAAATGATACCTAAAAACATCGTTAGCTCAAAACGGCTCCCGCGAAGTTCCGAGACCCGAAAACCGCGGTGGCCAGTGTGTTTCGTTGCAACTGAACTTGAAGAACGATGACAGTTCAAATGGAACAGGGTGGCCACCAATATCCACCTGGATCATTAAGCCCCCAAAATGGCTCCGAGAGTGGAGGACCCGAAAACCTGCTAAAAATAGTAAGTTGTGTTGAATGTGAAAAGCTGCAAGGATTGATGGTGCTGGTCCAAATGGAATAGGTGGGTGGCCACCGATATCCACCTAGATCACCTCTTCTAGGAAATTGGAGGAAAGAGGATGCTACATCGGCAGAGGTAGTGGATGCCACTGTTTATCGACAGTTGGTGGGTTTGCTCATGTATTTAGTTAATAAAAGACCGAGCATATGCTATGCTGTGAACAAGCTTTCACAAGTGATGTTAAGCCTACCAAGCTCTTTTGGAAGGCATGAAAGTATGTCCTAAGGTATCTCAGGGGAAAATCTGAGTATGGCTTATGGTACAGATAGACGGATGAGGTGAAGTTGCATGGCTTCACGGATGCAGATTGGGCAGGCATCCCAACGGACAGAAAGAGCACATCAGGAGGGGTTTTTAGTATCAGATCTACATCATTTTATTGGTACAACAGGAAACAAATATCAATGGCACTTAGTTCATCGGAAGCAGAATACATGGCAACAAGTCAAGTTGCATGTGAGGCTATCTGGATGAGGAAGATCCTAGTCGGTTTGTTCAGTTCACATTTAGATCCTACAATGATACATTGTGGTAATCATAGTTGCATTAAAGTCTCGATTAATCCTGTGTTTCATGAGAGATCTAAACATATTGATATATGGTATCATCATATCAGAGATTGTGTGCAGCGGAAGATCATGTTGCTTCAGTACATTCCTATGGAAGATCAGGATGTAGACATTCTGACAAAGGCGCTCGGTAGGAGAAAATTCGAATACCATAGAGGCAGGATCAAGGTGAAGGATAATCCCTATCTTGTTGAGAGGGAGTGTTGAGATTCAACAAGATGATGAAGCTTAGTGAAAATGAGTCACCTTCACTAAGTGGGCCTGCAGGCTATTTTTAGGTGCAAGTCTATTTTTAGACTATGTCTATTTTTAGACATGGTGATCATATTTCAGAAGTTGCAGGATGCTATTTGTGGATGGTTGGTCAAGTTGGAAAAATAGATGAAATTATTTTTTTAGAATATTGGGCGAAGTCTATCCATAGATCATCGATCTAAAAATAGATGTGTCGATTATTATTAGCCCTTAATAATAATCAGACTCTAAATATCAACTTATTCTCTTAGAGCACTTTATTTCTAAAGATACGTATTTGTCAAATCACTTGGGCTAAAGGAATTAATGCACTTAGGTTTATGGTGGATATCATAGTTGCATTAAACTTCAATTAATCCTATGTTTCATGAGAGATCTAAACATATTGATATTCGGTATCTATATACGTAGATTGTAGTAAGTGAATGAAGATCTTGTTGCTTCAAAGATATCTACCAAGATCAGATGTACACATTCTGACGGAAAATTCAATACCATAGAGGCAGGATCAAGGTGAAGGATAATCCCTATCTTGTTGAGAGGGAGTGTTGAGATTCAACAAGATGATGAAGCTTAGTGAAAATGAGTCACCTTCACTAAGTGGGCCTGCAGGCTATTTTTAGGTGCAAGTCTATGTTTATACATGGTGATCATATTTTAGAAGTTGCAGGATGCTATTTGTGGATGGTTGGTCAAGTTGGAAAAATAGATGAAATTATTTTTTTAGAATATTGGGCGAAGTCTATTTATAGATCATCGATCTAAAAATAGATGTGTCGATTATTATTAGCCCTTAATAATAATCAGACTCTAAATATCAACTTATTCTCTTGGAGCACTTTATTTCAGTATACAGATTTGTCAAATCAATGGGCTAAAGGAATTACGCAATTCCTAGGGTTTATGGTGGATATCATAGTTGCATTAAACTCTCAATTAATCCTATGTTTCATGAGAGATCTAAACATATTGATATCTGGTATCATCATATCAGAGATTGTGTGCAGCGGAAGATCATGTTGCTTCAGTACATTCCTACGGAAGATCAGGATGCATACATTCTGACGGAGAAAATTCGAATACCATAGAGGCAGGATCAAGGTGAAGGATAATCCCTATCTTGTTGAGAGGGAGTGTTGAGATTCAACAAGATGATGAAGCTTAGTGAAAATGAGTCACCTTCCCTAAGTGGGCCCGCAGGCTATTTTTAGGTGCAAGTCTATTTTTAGACATGGTGATCATATTTCAGAAGTTGCAGGATGCTATTTGTGGATGGTTGGTCAAGTTGGAAAAATAGATGAAATTCTATTTTTATAATATTGGGCAAATTCTATTTATAGATCATCGATCTAAAAATAGATGTTTCGATTATTATTAGCCCTTAATAATAATCAGACTCTAAATATCAACTTATTCTCTTGGAGCACTTTATTTCAGTATATAGATTTGTCAAATCAATGGGCTGAAGGAATTACACAATTCCTAGGGTTTATGGTGGCTCATGCATGGAGGACTTAGGTAGAACATAAGTGGCAAAGTTATGACAGAGTTGGAAGAGTAGTTACAGGAGTTGCTATTCAGTTTAACTCATTTATTGGAGTTAAACTCAATTGAGCTAGTTGTATCTAGTCTAACTGAATGATACACTAGTGAGAGTTAAGTGAATTAATTATTTAATTAATTCACAACTATTAACTCACTAACAACCGAATAGAAACATCAGTTAACTATAGTGCATGTCAGTTCCAGTGGAAACCCAGTGGAGAGGTAGGTGAAAGGGTAAGATGGACTATCTGTTGTGACTATAGTGATGCATTCAATGCATCTGACACACATTGGAGTTTCCAATGAGGATTTCTCATTCAAGGCAAGGCCAATTGGAATTCATTCAAGGGTCCTCTTCAGCAGGGATTTCACAGTGGAGGCAGGCTATCAGGTGGCAAGAAATCAGTGCATGGATTTGCAGATTTCTTCATGTTAGTGTGTGACGATTGTATTGTACTGAGAGCTTGATGTACTAAGATTTGTATGAGATTGTTACATGATCTCCATGATACATAATATATGATAGTTGGGGTTTTTAGATTCAGGATTTCCCATTAAACAATTGTGTTATGTGCAATTGTTTTTATTGCTTCATGTGTTTGAAATTGAGTTTTAAATTTCCGCAAAATATTAACAGTGGAAGGATTATGTATTTAGCAAGAAGATAAATATTGTTATATCAGGAGAATCTGGATATATACATGCATATGTTATATAATTTCTACATGGTATCAGGGCAGTGTTAATTCTTGAAGATTGTAATTGTAAAGAATTGTTGAGTTTGTGCTGGTGGACAATTCGAATTTGCTGCAGTAATTTCTTGGTGCGATAGTTGAGTATACATTGAAATGTATTTCAATGGGTTTCAATTGGAGTATGCCCTTGAGGGAATCTTGAATTACATAGCCTGGAAGGAGAGGATGGAGGTGATGTTGGACGATAATGGACTGAAGGAGTTCATCGATAGCGATGTTCCTAAGCCTGGTTCTAGCAATGCTGCATTACTTGATGCATGGCAAAAGAAGGTAGAAAAGACAAGAATAATTATGTTGGAAGGTGTGAATGACCATATTGTGTCAAGCCTTCACGATAAAGCCACTCCATTTGCAATGTGGAAGGCTTTGACAGATTTTTTCCAAAGCAACAGCAACCAGAGAAAGTTGGCGCTGAAAGATAAGCTCAAAAAAATAAAAATGGAGAAGGGCGACAGATTCCAAAATATATCACGAAGTTTGTCCATTGTAGGGATGAACTGGGAAGTGTGGGGATTACTGTTGATAATGATGACTTGGTGAGCCTGGATCTCCTTGGGCTTCTAAATAGTTGGCATAGCTACAAAGACTCTGTCAATAGAAGGGAGAAACTACTGGGTTGAGAGCGACTTTGGTTGGATCTTGTGCAGGAGGAGATAAGGTGAAGTACCAGGGATGGCTCTTCATCGAAGAATGAAGATGAAGGGAATTTCACTTTGGCTGCCAAAGAAAGGAAAGGGAAGGGGAAGAAATTACCTTAAAAATCCGAGGCTAAAGGCGAGAATTAGGATTTGTCCAAGGTGAAGTGTTTTCACTATCACGAACATGGGCATTTCTCCACTAACTGCCCACCAAAGAAGAAGAAAAAGAAGGTTGCTGGAGCTGCAGTGGGTGAGGCCTTAGCCTCGAAATTTGAACTTGATTTCTCTTTGATCTCATGCATGGTTTCAAGCTCAATGGGATCGGTGTGGTATCTTGATAGTGGTACGTCTTTCCATATGACGGGAGACAAGGAGTTGTTTAGTGACTCAGAGGAGAAGGATCTCCAAATGCATATAGAGATGGGTGACGATGGTCGATGCAGTGCGACCGGAATTGGGACTACTACCTTTGAGAGGGAGTCAGGTAATCCATTTCTGTTGAAAGATGTTATGCATGTTCAAGGTTTGAAGAAGAACTTGGTCTCAGTCGCAATGTTGGAAGACAAAGGTTATGACGTTGTTTTTAGCGATGGAAAAGTTTTCCTGCGACATAAAACAACGGGTTAAACCAAGAGGATATGGATTCAAGTTAAAAATGTCTACAAGCTGGAGGTAGATGGCTGTGCTTCAATGATGGGAAAAGTAGAAAAAGTGGTGAGCCAGGATGAAGGCGAATTATGGCATAGGATATTGGGCCATCTTCACCATGGTGCTTTGAATATTTTGCAGTAGATTTCTACTAGAATTCCCAAGGGTACTATTGCACAGTCATATCAGTGCAAGGGATGTACTATGGGATAGTTTGTGAAGACCACCTTTCATGAGAAGGAGAATCGTGCTTTGGTGATCCTGGAGAGAATTCACACAGACGTGTGTGGACATTTCTCGATTGCTTCAACAGCAAAACACATGTATTATGTTATATTTTTTGATGACTATTCTCGTAGATGTTGGATCTTATTCATGCAGAAGAAGAGCGAAACATTCTTAAAGTTCTGTGAGTTCAAAGCATTGATGAAGGATTCGGGGAAGCAAGTGAAAGCTCTATGGAGCGATAATGGTGGTGAATATATTTAGAACGAATTCAAATAATTCTGTAGTAAAGAAGGAATTCAAAGAGAACTCATAGCACCTCATAACCCACAGTAGAATGGGGTCGCGGAGAGGAAGAAGAGAACGATCTGCACGAGCTATGTTGCATGACCAGGGCCTACCGATGCACTTGTGGGAAAAAGCATGCAAGACTGCGGTCTATGTGAAAAATCGTTGTCCTCATAGAGTACTTGGCATGAGTACACCTAAAGAAGCTTTTACTAGTAAGAATCCTGATATTTCTCATTTGACGATTTTTGGCTCATCTGTTTACATTCATGTGACAAAGGATGCCAGGAAGACGCTGGATCCAACTGCAGAAGTTGGGATATTTGTGGGGTACATAGAAACATCCCATAATTATCATGTGTATTTTCCAAACAGTCGAATGACTGTGGTGCGACGAGATAAAAAATTCAATGAGGTGAAAGCCATGAAGTTGTTGCTTGAGAGGGAGCTACACTTGCATGCAGAGGAGGAACTTCTTGTTCCCAAAGATGAGCCTCTAGATGTGGATCAACCACAGGAGGAGATTCATGGAGTGGAGGAGTCCACTCATGCAGAACCAAACATCATAACTAGTAGAAAGCGTACCACAGAAGTTGAGAGATTGAAGCTTGATCCGGCACAGAATGTAGGAGTCCCTACATCATAGCACAAACAGAGATAATCACCTGATCGATTTACTAGATACATGGCTCTCATGAGCAAGTGTATCATGACAAAGCCATCTTCTTTTGAAGAAGCAGTGCAGGAACCCACATGGGTAGATGCCATGGTGGAGGAGTATGACTCCATTGTCAGAAACAATGCTTGGGAGATTGTTCCAAGGCTGATGGGTAAATCAGTTGTAGGATTAAGATGGATCTACAAGGTAAAGCAAGCTGCTGATGGGAGGATCAAGAAGTATAAGGCAAGATTTGTTGCCCGAGGATTCTCACAGATCGAAGGGATTGATTATGAAGAAACCTTTGCACCTATCGTACAGTATTCTTCCATAAGCACCATACTTTCTCTCACAGCGCAAATGGGTTGGCACATTCATCAGATGGATTTGAAGACTATGTTCCTTAATGGGATCATTGAGGAAGAAGTGTACATTGAGCAACCTGAAGGATTAAAAATCTTGAGCAGCGAGTCACATGTGTGCAGGCTCAAAAGAGCGCTATACGGACTGAAGCAAGCACCATGTGCTTGGTACACAGGGATCGACGGCTATTTCATTGGACTTGGCTTCACCAAGAGTGAGGCGGATGAAAACCTGTACCAAGTTGTGGTGGAGGGTAACCTTTTAATCGTTTCTCTTTATGTTGATGATTTAATACTAACGGGTGATGAGCAGTTGATACACTCGTGCAAGCCAGATCTTGCAAAGGAGTTTGAGATGAAGGATTTGGACCTCCTTCATATTTCCTTGGATTGGAAATATGGCAGCGGGAAGGTGAACTGTTTGTGTCTCAAGGCAAGTATGCTCGAGAGATACTTGAGAAGTTTCACATGCAAGGCTACAAGCCTATTGACACTCATCTTCCAAGAAATTGGAGGAAAGAGCATGCTACATTGGCAGAGGTAGTGGATGCCACTATTTATCGATAGTTGGTGGGTTCGCTCATGTATTTAGTTAATACAAGATCGGACATATGCTATGTGGTGAACCAGCTTTCACAAGTGATGTTAAGCCTACTAAGCTCTTTTGGAAGGCAAGCAAGCATTTCCTAAGGTATCTCAGGGGCACATCTGAGTATGGCTTATGGTACAGATATCATCTACCTGTATCTCAAGTATATTCTCCCCAAATATGAACACACGTGCTTGAATGATCAGGAACTCAGGTCCAAGTTGAAAAATGCTCAAAAATGGAACTTCTCATAATTTGTTGCAACCTGAATCACCGGAAAGGCCTAGTCACTGAAATTCTGGCACTGTGAACGACACTCAAATCCGACATCATATGTGAAAGTTATGCAGGTTTGAATTTTTTCAGTATCCTTCAAAAATCCAGTTGACCACAGTTGACTTTTGACTTTGGAAATATTAAAAAAGAATATTCCAAAGAATATTTTGGGAATATTCCTTGAAATATTCCCTGAAATATTCCATGGAATATTCCATCTAGACGAATGGTATATTGACAAGTGTCATTCGTCCTTGGATTGATTTTGTTGAATTTGGGCCAATCAATGAGTGCCACATGGCAAGCTCAGAGGCCACCAAGTGGCCCGAGGCCGAGGTGAAATTGTGGTTGTGTAAAATTTTTGGTGACCACCAGAATTGAACCATGTTCTTCCGCCTGTCAGCACCAGTGCTTTACCGGCCCGCCTACATAATGTTTCTTAACAAGGTTGGGTGGAAAATTTTATTTATGTTGTAAACATAAATCATGCTGAAAAAGAAACAGGCTAGCCCCAACCACATGGGACCGCGATACAAAGACCATGGCCTAGGGCCATGTTGAAGCCTCGAAAATCGTTGGTTCAAACATTGGGGGATAACCACCGGGTCGGGACCTTAGGACAACTCCTTTTCCGTTTGGTGTGGTGGCTCCGATTGGATTGATAGGACTAGTTTCCTAATAACTTAAATGGGTTGGTGATGGAATGATTGGATGAATTGGAAAATGGGACCAAATTACTGAAATAAACTATCTAATCTAATCTATGACTGATAAATAATTCTAAAACTAACTCGGCCATCAAATATGAATACAGCTTAAATATTGTTTCAATCAAATTTATAACCATGAAAATTTATTATAATTTAACTGAAATATGCAGTATCAAATAATGATAACTCTGTTTAAGAAATTAAATAGAGTTATAATAGCATATTGTACTCATCATTTTATATATCATTCACATATACTGAAAGAGATGAATATTTCTACACACTCAGAAATTATATGTATAAAGAAATATTGTAAAACAAGTACATATAAATGATAGCAAATTTTAAAGAGAATATCTCACAACATAAGAAAATTAACAGTGAATAGATAGAAATACCATATCCATCTTGATACTTCCGATGCAATTCGATATCCAAATCCAGCAACTTCAATGTAAAACAGACTCCAAGATACAGAAATGCAATTCCTAAAGGCAATTTTTCATAGAACCATCAGATATGATCCTTTATAAAAATATAAGAGTCAATGGAGTACAGAAATGTAATCTCCAAGTCAAAATATTACAAATTCAGGACCCCTTTCTAAATGCATGAAATGGGTTTAAATAGGTACTTAATAAAACTAAATAACTAAAACTATTCCTACAATATATCTAATCGGAAATCTAGAAATAGAATTGCAATCTTGAAGTGAAACCAATTCATTGATTATCTCCTTGGTTTAATGTGCCCAGATGGCATATTTTGAGCATATCTTTCACTTTTGTTGGATGACTTAACCTTGAATGTAGCTGCCCAGTATACGTAGCATCAGAGAATTCAAGAATGATACACTGAATGGCATTTGAAAGGAATTTTATAGCCATTTGTTGACTGTATGGCTTGATCAGATAAGTCCACATAATATCCCATGAAATTCCTTGAAGCTTGCTAATATGTTGATTTTTATTGATTATCTCTTCTTTCCACCTGGAATCAGCTTCTTTTACTTTCGGTAATTTGCCTGGGTTACAATCTGAGATCAAATTGATGGCATACAAGCTATCATTAACCAGTTGTGTAATATTATTCATCATACTTTTAGCTCTTGATATGGCTCTTTCTGATTTCATCAATTTCTGTTCCCATTCCACAAATAAAATTTCCTTGTGTCTTTCCTCAATTTTGGGAAGACTAGATTTTCTTCCCTGCTTTGTATCCTACCATGAAAGGAACTCAGAAATTTTATCATCAGCATCATCAATTTCTTTCCTGAGAGTGACTTATTCATCTATCAAAGATGATGTTATTTCGCACAAAGGCTCAGCTTGTATCAATTTCAGAAAAAACTCATTCCACTGCTGAGATAGCAGTTTGTTTGTTTCAAGGGCTTCATTTTTTAATTTCTCTATTTTAGGATAATCCTTGAACTTGTCCAATGCTGATCAGAATGTTTTCTCTTGTTCAATCTTTGTATTTTTCTCACTTTGCAGAAGATTTTGTAGCTTTTCTACCTCTTGACTCAACTGCTATTGTTTGTTCAAGGCTTGTTCATCAATTTTCTTCTTTTCAATGCTAAGTTTCTCTTCCAGTTGTTTAGATCTAAGCTCCTGATCTTGCAATTGTTTTTCCAGATTAACAAGCTTTTGTTGATGCTCTGTGGCCTGTTCTTCCAACATAGCTATCTGCAAGTCTTTTTGTTTCATCAAATGGGATACTTTAGAAGCTTTTTCTATAGTTGCAGCACTATAGGCACCTACGTATTGAGATAATTTAGTGAGATCCTCAGATGGATTCACCTCAGCATTTTTATAAACAATATTCATAAACTCCACTTGTGATGTTGGAAGTGTATCCTGATCATTTTTTCTCCTCTTCCTCTGCTTTCTCACAACAGCCCTATGTTTGGGACTGTAGAATATGTGTAGAGGAGGAATTTTCTCTACTTTCAACATAATTTCACTTGTAGGATTTTCGGGAATAACTTCCATATCCCGATCTTCCATATCTTTAACTTGGGGATTATTTTTCAATCCTATTTGTTGGGCAAATTGATTATATTGGCTCAACAAATGGGAAGAAACAATAATTTCAACAGATTCTACTACTTTATTAGTAGTTTTCTCTCTTCCAAGTTGTAAATCTGGATTATTGTTCATATCTCCTGTTATAGCTTGTACAATAGCTTCATTGCCTATGTCCTCCTTTTCAGTATTCACATTGGCCTTATTACCTGTGATTTTCTTTTCTGTATGAGTTGTAGACTGTTGATTAGTATGTACATCAAGTTTAGCAGCTGTTTCTTTCTTCTCAATATCATATTTTCTGCTAATGTCTTCTTTCTGCACAACAGGATTAGTTCCTGTTACTTATTTTTGTGTCTTTATGATGACCTTGTTGGTAGATGTTTCCGTTACTTTTTTTCCAGATGTATCCTTTTTCTTCTTCTGTTGTGACTCAACCTCTTGCATAGGAACTCTTAATTGATCCAGAGGAGCTTTGAGTAATCTCTGGCTTCTAAATAACATAAACTTATTCATCTCTTCAGTCTATAATTTGGACTTGGCCAAATTATAAACTTGTGAAAAATTATCTACAAAAACAAATAAATCATCGAACTCATCTGGTTCATGTTCAAATCGAGCAATTGAAACTGAAGTGGTAAAATCAAACGCCACCTTCCTTGGGTCATATTGCCTGCCTTGGACTGTAGAGAGTTTAAGATCTCTGATTTTGATAACCTCTTTTTAAGCATGTATGAAGTTATTAAGATTAAAATCTCCACAATTAAATTGAAAGGTAGGCCACATCAATTTCTTGTTATTTTTCAAAGACCTGGACATACCTTCTACTGTTAACTGATAGGAAATATCTTGTGCCAACAGTTTATCGGGAATATACAATGGTAAAATATGGGATTCTACAATGCTCCCAAAAATTCTGACATATGTTAATTTCTCTTCCCCAAACCAGTCATCAATCTGGGATAAATTAGACTTAGCTTTTTCAGAAAGTCTGGGAGGAAATTGGCCAAAAATAGTATGATAAACCGGGATGAGGAAATTGTGAAAAACTCTGTAAAAATGGTTTTTAAAATGCCCCTTCCACAAGAACTTGTGATATATATGAATAGGAGCAGGGTCTTTAGGGGTCCATTTCCATCCTGGCATGGGAAATTCAGAATTGAAGCAAAGGGCATCTAGAATATAAGCACAAAAGTAAAAAGGAGTAGTATTTCCTATGTTTTTGTCCTTCCTATACTCAAGAATCCTATTGGCTATCTTATCAGAGAGAATGACAGCCCAGTCCATTATTTCGGAGTTTATAACAGAATGAATTAAAGGTACCATTTGTATAGAGAACCTAGATAAATTTTCATTTCTGAATAATCTGCACATCATTGCTCCGGCGTAAAAGTATGGAGGCGAAAGGGATTCCACTGAGTACATACATGATGCCTCGTTTTTTTTCTTTTCGGGAGCCCTTCTCCATTCTCTAAACGGCTCCGACTGATTTTCATTATTTGCAACAAATTCTTTGATGAAATATTTGTTGTAGATTTTCTGTGGGTCCGGGAGGTGGTACATTGCTTTAATGTCCTCTGCTTTAAATGACCCGAATGTTGCTCCAAAAGATGAAACAAACGTCCTGTTCTGAATGGTCACATTGTCAATTACCCACCAAATCACATCATAATATGAGAAAATGTTTGCTCGAGCTGCAATTCGGTGCAGGAACGAATTTGCAAGTGCTTGAAGATAATTTTCTGAATTAGACTCTGAATCATCCTCATCAGGAACTGTTGCCTTCGCCATAGTAACCTTAGGCTTTTCCCTTTCAATGAGGTTATACAACTCTTCCCAGGATAATTTACCAAGACCTTGGCACGACGTGTCTGTAACCAGCTTAATTTTAGCTGGTTTCTCTTTAGGTGCCATGGTGAAAATAGGGGCTTTTGCAATGACAACAGCTTTTTCTTTCCTGGATCTCTTCGACATTTCAGTATCCGGTAACGTTTCCCTCGCTCTGCGAATGAAAGGGTTGGGTGTTCTTTGGTTCTTCAATGGAGGAAAAGCTTTCAGAAGCGATAGAAAGAGAATAATGAGGATAGATATATGAAAGATCTATTCATTGATTTCTATTTATTAATCTTCTTATTAAACTTAAATGCTCTCTTTAGAAGTCACACTCAACGTATTTGAAATAGAATCAATAATCATTATTTGTTTGATTTTCTATTAATAAAAAACATACAATCGGAGATCGGCATTTGTTGAATTGAAAACATAAAACTTAATGTAAAATATGAAGCTTAAGTATTAATCGCATTGGAAATTTTCAAAAGGGATAACAAATAAGATTTCATGATTTTCTCCAATTTCCGATTGCGATGATATATATCGCATCGACTCTTTTCAAAAGAAATGAGTCACTAACGATGTTAGCTGATTTGAGATTGCGATTACAGTGGGACCCATCGCATCAGATATTATAATATCATGAGTGAATATTGCTTGTTTCTCTGAAATTAGAATGCGATTGATCGCATCGGAGTTGTGTCATTGATCAAAATAAAGAGATTGCATTTGATATTTGTGATTTGCGATAGTGGCAAGGCCCATCGCATCAGAGATTTATAAAACAAGTGCATTCTATAATTCTCTTCCGAAATGTGATTGCGATCAATCGCATCGCATCAAAAAAAATGTGAAATTTTAAAACCTTTTGCGATTTGCAATTGCAATTGATTCAATCGCTTCGGAGTTTTTGAAAAAAAAAACAAATATACAACTTAAGATATCTCCGATTTTGCAATTGTGATTATTGTATGTCAGAATTTTTCTATTTAAATACTTTTATGTGATAAAGTCTTTATATACATCAGATCAAGAATTCTTTCAATGTTGCATTTGTTTATACACACTTGTTAATAAAGATATGCAATATGTCTTTCTAACAATGAACTCTTATTTCTAATTCAAAAATGATCGGATTGCTTCTAAATATTTTATTTCTATCTAAAAAGAAAGATAAAAAAGGGGACCTATTTCTAAATGAAATTTATTTCTAAAAATTTTAGAAATGGGGAGGGTTGTTGTACAGTACAATAGGCCATTAAACGTTGGAGAAAATGGTTATTTAACCATCCGTTTTTATTTATGTCATGTGGCCGCACTTCACTCAATCATAATAAATGCTACTGGTGGAGCGGAATTTAACAAATGGTTTAAACGGGAACGGTAATATGACCACATCTAGTGCTCAATCCAACATTTAATTTTACTACTAGTGGTTCCACCTAACTTGGCGCATTCCACCAAACCCAGCCTCTGTGCCAAATTTAGCGCGGTTAACTCCACTTAGCCCACATTTAGTGGGGTTTTTCAATTGAAATTGGGCAGAAATTTGTTTTCATCATAACTTATTCAATATTGGACCAATTTGGACGAAATTTTAGTCAATTTTGGATTTCTTCAGCATTCTGGAAAGTTTGGGACAGGTTGCAGAGTGAACAGAGGTGTTCTACAGCCATTTTTTCTTCAGGGAAGCTTGGAGAGCCACTAGGGCCATCGAGGAAATGGAGTTGTATTGGGCTATACTTCACTGTTTGAGGTGAAACAAAAGCCATTTTTAGCTTATTTCTATCTTTTGAAGTCAATTTCACAGCTGGTTTTTCATTTTTAGGCATATTTTTCTCTGTATAACCATTTTAAGAAACTTAATAGAGCAAGGACATGCCCATTGGGAGCCTTGGACTCGGCAGATGTAGCCCAGGAGGGGTGAACTACCTCTTCAGTTTGTTGTGTATGTTATGGTGAAGTTTATCTACTATTTATTTCTGATTTAAGATGTTAAACAGTAATTTTAATTAACATTCCCTCACACATAAGACTTAGAAACTTTATCAAAACCACTTTGTTTAACCTGCAAGACATGGAGAATACTTTGCACACTTAATTAAATGGAAATGGATACTTTGCACAACATTTGAAAATACTTCCATTTTCAGATCAGATGGTATCAGAGCTAGTGTTTTTTAGCATTAGGAGAGCTATTGTTTCTCTTGGTATTGTTCTTGTGCAAAAGGATTTGTTTGAAAGACTGCATTAGAACCCTTGCAAGCAGTGTTTAGCCATTTTGGCGCAGCATTTTTTGTAGGTTTTTGAGGCTTAATTGACTGAAGTTTAAGAGATAAGAAGTAGCCATAAATATGTTTTCAAGAAAATGTGTTTAAACAGTGTAAAAGATTGACTGTTTTACTGTTTGCAAACTTATTGTGGTTTGAGTTTGCTTGAGTTCTGGGGATAGGTACTGATTAGCTAAGTCTTGGAGAGAACAAAAAAGGAAGTAAGGGCTGAAGGCTTCTTCCTTACCCCAAAGTACCCTAAAGTCTCCATTGGAACACAAACCCTCCTGAAAATTGTTGTTAAGAAGCTTTTGGAGTTTGTTGTTGTTTGGCTGCTTGAATAAGAGTTGGTCCTTACAACCATTTGGTTAAAAAAGATTTGTAATTTGTTTTGAAAAGCTTTGAGAAATTTTTTGAAGTTAATTTTTTCATTGACATCATAATGACAACTTCTACAAGTGAAGTTTCCTCCTTCACAAGATTCTTCAATGATGATATGAAGCATGAATTTATTATATTGAAGGATATGGTACAGAATTTGTTTGAGGACAAAAGAGAAAGTACTAAACTTCGTGAACATTTGTTTTCCATGAAGGAAGATAAGGAAGAGATTATTCAAAAATTGCATGATATGGAGAGGCAACTCCATCAAGCCCAAGAGGCTTTGACTAAGAAAATGCACGAGGAAGAGGTAATCCATTCTAACTTGTCTTCAGTTTCCTCTTTAGAAAGGTGTGTTGGTTCTTTCAAAAAACATACAAATGGAATAGGGTCCAAATTAATGATTTAAATGGGCTATGAAGGCAAGGGGTTAGCTAAGCATGCACAAGGCATGGTTGAACCTGTTCTTGTTGAGGAACAACCCAAGAATCTTGGTCTTCGTTATGTGAAGTTTAATGGCGAATATTCCAAATATTTGAAGGCATGTGAGGCTAATTTAAAAAGAACCTTTATTCCAAGTTCTAAGATGAAAATATGTCAAATTTGTTTCAAAGATGATTGGCATTGATTTAAGCCTTTGTTGCAACAAGAATAAGGTAGACATGTAGCTTATGGCATGCATGCAAGTTTAGATAGTTCTCGAGACAAAAACGGTGATGTTAGTCAGAAAATGAAAGTTGTAGCCTCTACTAGTTCATCTTCTCATGAAGACAAAAAGGATGAAAATTTGAAGCAGCACAAGAGGTATAAATATTCTCATGATCAATTTTATTTTGTTTCTGCAAAGCATAATAATTTTACATGCTTAAATGGAAGAAATTTTTGTTGTACATTTTTTGGTCAATTTAACCATCATGTTTCGAGATGCTAGATGAAGAAGAAAGCATACAGGAAGCAGATGAGACAAAGATAACTTTCAAAGAAGGTGCATAAGTGTTTCACATATTGTCAAAAGAAGGGACATGATGTCTCTCATTGTTGGACTTTGCATCCAACTAGTCGTCCAAAGCACATGCAGCAAGAGGACAGAAAGATTGGCACAAGTGGAACTATGGATTCCATTATCGATGTGAAAATGGAAGATTTGCATGAAGAAGTGTTGCAGCAGCAAAAGTCTCCATGGAGGTGGCTTGGAAAGAAGTGGATGGACTTCTTAACACAGTAATAAATACTCCTTTGAACATATGCACATTTCGGTTGTATGCATGTATTTCTATTGAAAAGTTTGATGCAAGATTGCATATAAATGCGATTCAGTTGAAGGAATTTCTTTGTTGTTGCAAAATTTTACCGTGGAGGTGTAAAATATGAGTATGATACTCACTTATATTGTAGCAATATCTTTTAGTTTAGCTCTTTAATAACCCACATGTTTTTGGGATTATGTACTTGTTGGTACTTGAAAGGAAGAGTTGAAGGTGTACATATACATGGAAGTTGTATGTGTAAATAGAAAACTGTAAATAGGTTCATTGTACATTGATACATGCACATGTGTTTGTTAAGATGTATCATGTTGTTTATCAACTTGTGTCGATTGTGTCGCACATGTTTTTCGACTTGTGTCGATTGTGTTGCACACTTTTTACATTGATTTTGTGTCAATTGTTTAGCACATTTCATGTCGACTTGTTGTTGATGTCGCATGTTGCATGAATTATGTTTGAGCCACCTTGGATCATGGATCAAGATAGAGATGTTTAGATTCCTTCTACAAATTTCTCTCCAGAAATTTTCTGAGTGAGTGCAAGAAAAGCAGCTCTTGACAGGAGGACAAGCATCGAGGAAGGGAAGTGTGAATTGCTTTATAGTTGTCGTTCAAAGTCATTATCCATGCAAGACAAGTGTTTTGAGGCTGAATATTAGAGGGTGTAGTACTCTTAGTTGTTGTACAGATCAGTTTCAGTATTTCAGTGAGCTTTTGGGGTCCAAAAGCTTCTCATTTTGGAGGTGTGATTAGGAGCTCAGATCCAAGTTGAAAAAATGCTCAAAAATGGAATTGCTCAGAATTGGTTTAAACCTAAACGAATGGAAAGGTCTCATCGCTGTGATTCTAGTGTCATGAATGACACTCAAATCCGACGTCGTATGTGAAAGTTATGTAGGTTTGAAGTTTTCTGTATCCTTCAAAAATCTAGTTGACCACAATTGACTTTTGACTTTGGAAATATTAAAAAAAGAATATTCCATGGAATATTCCATCTGGACGAATGGTATATTGACAAGTGTCATTCTTGTATTCATCCTTGGATTGACTTTGTTGAATTCGGGCCAATCAACGGGTGCCACGTGGAAAGCCAGAAGGTCGCCACGTGGACCCAAGCCGAGGTAAAATTGTGGTTGCGTAAAAAATTTGGCGACCACCGGAATTGAACCATGGTCTTCCGCCTGTCAGCACTAGTGCTTTACCGGCCCGCCTATGTAATGTTTCTTAACAAGGTTAGGTGGTGGATTTTATTTATGTTGTAAACATAAATCATGCGGAAAAAGAAAATGGCTAGCCCAAACCACATGGGACCGCATCGCAAAGACCATGGCCTAGGGCCATTAACCGTCGGATCAAATGGTTATTTAATCGTCCATTTTTATTTATGTCATGTGGCTGCACTTCACTCAATCATAATAAATGCTACGGGTGGAGCGGAGTTTAACAAACGGTTTAAACGGGAACGGTAATGTGACCACATCTAGGTGCTCAATCCAACATTTAATTTGACTGCTAGTGGTTCTGCCTAACTTGGCACATTCCACCAAATCCGGCATCTGTGCCAAATTTAGCGTGGTTAACTACAGTTAGCCCACATTTAGTGGGGTTTTTCAATTGACATTGGGTAGAAATTTGTTTTCATCATAAATTCTTCAATATTGGACCAATTTGGATGAAATTTTAGTCAATTTTGTCTTTCTTCAGCATTCTGGAGAATTTGGGATAGGTTTTAGAGTGAACAGAGGTGTTCTAGAGCCATTTTTTCTTCAGGGAAACTTGGAGAGTCACTAGGGCCATTAAGGAAATGGAGCTGTATTGGGCTATAATTCACTATTTGAGGTGAAAAAAAAGCCATTTTTAGCTTATTTCTATCTTCTGAAGTCAATTTCACAGTTGGTTTTTCCTGTTTAGGCATAGTTTTCTCTGTATAATTTAAGAAACTTAATAGAGCAAGGACATGCCCATTGGGAGCCTTGGACCCGACAGATGTAGCCCAGGAGGGGTGAACTGCCTCATCAATTTACTATGTATGTTATGGTGAAGTTTATATACTGTGTATTTCTGATTTAAGATGTTAAACAATATTTTTAATTAACATTCCCTCACACATAAGATGCAGAAACTTTATCAAAACCACTTTGTTTAACCTGCAAGACATGGAGAATACTTTGCACACTTAATTAAATGGATATGGATACTTTGCACAACATTTACAAATACTTCCATTTTCAGATCATTGAACATCCCATGAACGCACAAGGTACTTTAACAACTTCATTTTTTTCCTCATACCGAGAAGCCAGAATAATTTCAACAACTCACAATTTTTTAAGTGCCCGGATGGTAGCTGGGTCATTTGATGCATCCATATATTGTGCTTCATGCCTCTTTCTCTCCTAATAAATGAAATTTTGTTATAGTGGTACCTAAAACATTAATAAATGACTCATTACGCTCTTTTCCATGCAAAAAACTGAACAAAATTTGAGGCAAAACTGAGAACAAACTTGGAAAAATGTGCGAAACACACACCAGGAGGCTTAAACATAGTGTTGCACCTCTGTCTGCGGTATTCATATGCCTAGGTGCAACACCCATTTTGACACATAGGGGATGTGTTGGTCCCAGGGTGTTTTTTATGAACCCAAGGGGGGCCTCAAAAACTTGAAAATTTTGCATGAAAGCACAAAAATGAACCTTAGAAAGATAAAGAAAGGTCTTAGCTCCTACCTGGATCCCAACACTTGAAATTTTCCCCTATATTGGTCATAATCAGCTGCAAAATATCAAGGGAAAAAGGGCTTCAAATATTCACTATTGAAGGTAAAGTGTGAAATGGTAAAAATGAAAAGTCATTTTGGATATTTATGGCCATTTTCTCGTTATTTTATTCATTTTTAAAATTTTTACCTAGATATGCTTCATTTTTACTACGAAACGAGTATGTTTAATCTTTCTTGTGGTGTTTTGAGGAGGTTGATAGCTGTTAGAATTTTTTTACTATGTTTTAAAAGGTTATTTTAACCAAAGAGTACACTTTTATCTCTTTTTCAAACTTATAAACCAACGAAAAAGGAACCCCCTGGAGTCCTATTTCAGCTCTTTTCAAACTCCCAAAATATGAAAATATTTTCGAGCACCTGTCCTTTCGAGCTCGTAAAAGTAAATGAAAAAAAACTACTCAGTATAAGTTTAACCCTTTTCTGGACTGAGATAGACTAACTATGAAAAATGAAAACCTTAGTTGAACATGGCTAAGATGTTCTCTTAAGTATTTTTTTTATCCCTTTTAAGACTCGAGAGACTATCTACAAAAATTAACATCTGTAGTTTTTTTTTTCTTCCTCTTTTTCAAACTCTCTAAACATGAAAGAGGTGTTGAGTTTTACCTTCGTTGGACTCGATAAAACATCAAACAGTGATGGAATTATCAAACATGACAAGGCCGAACCACTCCTTCTCAGGGTTTGTTAAAAATGCTTGGAGGGATTCATCCTAAGGATGAACTTATAGATCAATCATATGTTATCCTCCTCAAACTTGTTAAAAAATAAAGAGGTAAAACCCAGTACGGTTGGGGAAATTGGGAAAATGGAGAATTCCATCTTGCTAAATGGTAGCAAATCACTCTTGAACATGACACTTTTCCACTTCATCTCCATGAATATTGGGTTGGGTAATCTGCTTGTGTTTTGGCCATCATATCGTTTTTAGAGCCTTCATTTCAGGTTTGGGTCAATGCTTCCAACTTCATTAAGCGTCATTATGTTTTTGAGAGAAGTCCTTCAATTGATCTCTGATACAATACTCTTAAGCCTTGATTTCATGTCTTCATTTCATGATCCAGTTCCATATCATCATCATTCTAATCATCTATGTCTCAATCATGATACCCATTTCGTGTCATTGATGGGGGATACATCAAGGCCCTCCTGCAATGGGTCGCTTCTTGTCGACATCAGCACATTATCTAAGAAGTTAACTTAGAAACACCCCTTTGGTACCTTGGCATTTGCATACATCAATGGAAATTTTCCTCGCTCTCGGCGATAGGTTTACTTCAATGGAATTCGACCGAAAGACTCTGTGTATTGTTTGACATCAGTTCATTTACTCACACCATACCAATTGTACCATAGTACCTTGAGAGCCATTAACATCATTGGTGGTTTCTCTCGCGTCCGTTAACGACTTACATCATCGTTCGGTAATCAGATGGTGTCTACCATGTTCGACTCCATCTCATTGATTCACATGGTTAGACTCATACATTAGTTGGTTTTATGAACGATATAGAAGACCCGGGATCAAGTTCCATCCTTTCGGGCTGCTATTTCAGGAGATATACAAAGATCACAATGTATGATGGTCGTGATCATATGGAAAATCATTGAGTCATGGGTCCATTTATCATTGTACATGTTATATTAGATTATCAGCTTAGTATGGGTATTCATCCCTCAGCATCCACATGCCATGATAATTGTATTGTAATAGATGAAGCTCACAAGGTAAAGAATTGAAGTCATCAGTCACCATCTCTGACTTTACGCTTTAGGGGGCATTATGTTATAGGTCATTTTTTCACATCTAATTAAAGTGAGAATCCTAAAGGGATCAATCAACATCATATTCCCCTTGTCATCATATTGCACAAATCCCTAAGCATGTACCTTTCATCCCTCAAAGTTTCAACCCTAAACTTCCCTATCTAAGCTAGTTTGAGGACCAATGATCTTTGCAAGCCTACTGGGGTGCGTTCACCTAAAAATTACTCCACTGTGTCCAACGTTGGTCACCAACATGTTTCCCTCATTTACATTTGCATTGGTTCTATAATTCCAGGAGAATGATCGAGATTCCAGAAGCTTCACCTTATAGGAGTTTCCAGAATTTGTTTCAACTAATTACCTTCGATTGACATTTGGATCCTATCCTACCCTACTTTGGAGTTTTCACCACTTATCCTTTCATCCTATCCCTCCGTCAAAGGTGGATCTAAAACCTTATAATGGTAATGGGATAATAACTCCCAAATTACCCCTATCTCCTATATATTTACTCGATCATATGCTAGAGGTAATGGTTGGCTTTGGAGAGTGATTCTGCCCTTATGCTGCTATAGTAAGTAGTTATCATCTCATGCATAGGGTGACTGGAGGTGAATACCGTGACAAGGAAAGGATGAGTTAACAAATTGGAGGAGATATTCTACCAGATTAACTGCCACTTATGGTTGTAATCTCCTTCAATTTATATTAATGCAAAGAATTATATGTTTTCCTATATTTGATGTCGTTATTTCACTTATTTCAATACCAAGTTAATATATTGAATAAATTATTTATATGATACTACATACATCTCTTAGTTTCTTCGCTTATGTTATCTGATTGTGCAAGTTCTAATTTTGGCAGTTAAAGCTGGAATTGGAGCTTCCAAGCTAAAGAAGGAGTGAAGTG
This sequence comes from Pinus albicaulis, assembly GCA_034641835.2. Classification (NCBI taxonomy): domain Eukaryota; kingdom Viridiplantae; phylum Streptophyta; class Pinopsida; order Pinales; family Pinaceae; genus Pinus; species Pinus albicaulis. The sequence goes on from CM076577.1 coordinate 1,471,455,475, forward strand.
ATCGACAATTTCCAAGTAGGCCTCACTCCATCATCTATATACTTTAAGGAAAACCATTTGGTTCCTTGTCTCTTTGTTGTTCTAGGTTGACCACCAAACCTAGGGGAGATACCTTCATCCGCAATCGTAAATATCGTATAACAGTTAGGAATAAAATCATAGAACAATAAAATCAAAATTAATGTGGAAAAAAAAACATATAATGAAACATTATAAATAAGACACCAATATACATGTTTCACTTGATATGGGCTACATCCATAGAGAAATATCCAATCATTCCTTATATTTCGTCCAAATAAATGAAGGTATTACTATATATACCACATTTAATGCAACCTCCTAGTCTCTCTCATAGTATCATCTCTCTCAATCATAATGTTATCTCAAATAATGCACAACTATAATACAATTATCATGTAACAAGAGGGATTCCTTCTAGGGAAAGAAATCCCAACATAGCAGCTACTATCATATTTGTGACCTAATGATGAATAGCTTATATTGACTCTAAAATTACAATATTTTACTAGGATTTTATTCTAAAAATTTCTCTTTGGGGGAACTACCCCCAAACCCCCATCAGGGGGCTCCAAAGAGTCGTCACCACCCCCCAAACCCCTTAGAGACAATAGTAGTGGTAAATCCCCCTTACACCCCTTGTTAAGAATTTGGGTCCAAACGAAGATAATTAGGCTCCACAACCAACAATTCCATATTCTCTGCACTTGTAAAATTTCAACATAAGGTTGAAAAAAAAAATATACAATTAATGATGATCACACCTTATAAAAAATTCCAACATCTTCAAAATTTATAAGGAACAAGGGATTTGTACTTTATGAAGTTTCCATGTGATAAAATATTCAATAATTCACTCTCACAAATTTCGTATTCATAGGAGCATGGGATTTATCCCTGGCAATAATGCCAAAAAAACTTACCACCCAAATTGTACATGCACGATGAAATCCCAAATAAAAAATGCACAATCTAATGAGAACCTTTTATGAAAGTCACCCACAATCACCTCAACAACTTGTCCTCCAACTCAAGGGGAGCTTCCCCACGAGAATCAATAAGGCTTAGTTAAGAGAGCACAAGGTGAATTCAATAGTAGCCTCAGTGATATTTTATGATATATTTTAGGGTTTTTTGAAAAAAAGGCAATAGAGGGATATGAAAATTAGTGCCAATATCATAATCGGGACATGGATTTAAGAGGAATTAATTGGAAATATGACATCATGAATAGGTTGATTATATGATGTTTATGGATTAGGGTAAGAGGTTAGAACCTGATAGCTAAATTAAACTCTTGTCTAATTAAAGAAAATCATGAAATCATGGATCCACTAGAAGTGATCACTCCAAAGGGAAAAAATTCATCAACAAGATAAACTATGGCATGAAATAGAATCAAACCCCTTACGAAGGAACTTTAGAGTATGCCCTAGTAAGGAATATTATGAACTTACCCAAAACTTTCAAAAAAAAGCATGTGAGAATAACCTCTAGATGTCCTCCCTCAAAGTGACAAAGTTCCCCTTCAAGTAGGTTTACCTTAGTGACCTTGTGGTAGTATTGAGTGATCATGATGATGCCTTTAATGATGTAGAAGAAATAACCAATAAATATCAGCTTCCAAGTGAAAACAATTCACTAAATAGATATGCCCTTAACACCAAAAATGCTCTAATAAAGATATTTCCATTAAGCTCCAAGGAAAGGAGTGCTCTGATAATTCAACCATGAGTACAAAAGGGGAAGCTCTCCTCTATTTATAGAGTGACATCTAACTTCCTCTACAATAAAATATCATTATTTGATTTAATTCCTTAGCTCTATCCTAAGAAATATATTTTTGACTAACTCCTAAAGTCAAGTAATCTAAAACATCATTAAAATTAAAGTGTTCCAGACACATGTACAATGAAAGATTAGTAAAACCATTAAAGAGACAAGTCAATCCACCAAGATAAAGCAAATGTTGGTCCATGGTGCCACACCTAACCTCCAAAGGATATAATTTTTTTGTAGATTTCAATGGTACTTCAAAGAAATTGGTGCAAGCCTCAAAATATGGTGAAGGGTCCTCCTCAGCCATGAAGGTCTCCAAAGTTCTTCTATAGTGTAGTGAACTCATGAAAGGGTGGTAGTGCTCCATCAAAGGGAGTGGAATTATGCTAACAACTCCATTAAACATGTGATATAATGGTCATACACCTCTAAATAATGTTCCAAATGAGGGTCCATGCCCGTAAATTGGACAAAGTGATCTCCATGAAGTGTGGGGATGGCATTTTAAGTCATGAAATGGGTCATAAAACCCCCCAAACAACAATATGACATCTAATAAAGGGGGTAACATCCTTAAAAACAACTCAATAAAGGCCTCAAATAATGCTCCAATAACTCTAGATAATGCTCGAAATGAAAGCCCTTGGTTATACCTTAGGTCAAGGCGCTCCATGAAGCATAGGAGATGTCTACATAAGTCAAAATTTGGGTCATAAAACCCACAACCAAAGTGACGTCATGGTACTAAGGGGTTGACCTCCAACCCAAATCATCTAACCTTCAAATAATGAATTGAAGATAAATATATCTTATTTTTAACATAATTCTTCCGGAAAATAACACCAGAGTTTATGAGTCGATGTGTTACGAACTACTAAGTGTATTTCATCATAAGGAGAATGATGATTGTTCTGATCAAAACCCATGAATATATATACTACAGAGATATGCAATGGTCAGTGATATAAACAAAAATTAATAGAATATTAAGAAAATATTAATAATTCTAGCTTTTACCTTTTCTAAATAACCAATATATAAATAGAAACAATATTTTAATTAACAAAAAAAAATAAAGGATAATGAAAACTAAACTAAAGGTTTATGTGTTAAGTTTTATATTGGTAGTTTGTTTCATTTATTTATTATTATCATTTATTTTGACTAATATTCTTATGATTTTTATCATTTATTTATGTTTTATGTTATTTGTTTGTTTTTAGTTTTTAGTTTAGTTTCTATTAACCTTTATTTTATTTTGTTTTTGTTTTATTAATTAAAATATTGTTTCTATTTATATTGGTTAGCTAGAAAAGGTCAAATCTAGAATTATTAATATTTTCTTAATTTTTTATAAACGTTTATATCACTGACCGGTGCATATCTTTGCAGTATATATATTCATGGGTTTTGATCAACACATTCATCATTCTCCTGATGAATAAATACACTTAGTAGTTCAACACGCGTCGACTCTATAAACTCTGATGTGATTTTCCGGAAGAATTATGTTAAAAATTAGCTATGGATCACATAAGTTTACACTCTCAAATAAATATATCTCATTAAGAGTGTCTCATTGGATTGACACCCCACCATAAGTGACATGTCTACATTACCCAAGAACCCTTTCAAGCAACCAATGCACCCCCATGGCTACCATGGCCCTCACAAGTATAAATTAACCCCCAAAAATATGTCACAATGAGCTCATAAAATGACTAATAAGGATAGCATTCAAGCAATTTCTATGTGGAACGTGTACAAGGAGTCCATGTGTCCATAAATAACCCCATAATGCCTCAAAGAGGGTGAACAATGCCTTGAAATATGTGAAGTGCATCTAACAATGTGAGATGTTTTAAGAAATATGGAAATTACCAAAAAATAGAATGCAACCACATCATAAAAGAGGAATATGCCATGCCATAAAATAATGTGCTCACCAAAAAATTTACTATAGGTATCCATGCTGGAAAGAGGGGTAACATGTCCTAAAAATGACGGTAATAAAATGGAAAAAAAAAAAATTAAACACAAGTGATTTCCTTATAAAAGAAAATTAAAAGAGCAACTAATTATTGTGGAAACCTTATATGAAATATTTACTCTACAATTCTTTATAGTACTTTATAGCTTGAGTGGTTAAGTACAAGTGTTTCCTCCTAAAAGGTCACATGTATGAATATAAAGGAGTTTAGTATATGTATACTTCCATAAACTTTAGTAATCAAATTGTTCCATGGAGATGAGTATCTTGACTCACAAAAAAAGAATCTCATACACTAATTTAACATGTAGCTTCATTGCCACTTTAAAATCAGATTGTTATTATTATTATAAATAATCTGCAAACTCTTAATAAAATATTTTATTCTATATTTATCTTTTTAAATTATTTATTATTAATAAATTATATTAAATCATTTTCATTAATTATAATATAAGAAAGATAAATAATTTTTTAGTAGTACGTCCCTCATCAAAAACTCGATGCAATTTATTAGCATATTTTCGTAGGAAATGATGTAATATACGTATTTAATTTGTTAAAAAATAATAAATAAAGAGGTTTGGGAATTATCAAAAAATTAATTAAATACCAATATTAAATATGAGGATTGTGGTTCTTTGTTAAGGGTAAAAATTAATTAAATATAGAATAAAAAGTATATAAGAGTTAGACTTGCACAAATTCAAGTATATTTAAATTCATGAAACACACCAATTATGACCTCTCTTCATTTATAATTCAAAATTAATTAAATATAGAATAAAAAGTATATAAGAGTTAGACTTGCAGACATTTAACAATATTTAAATTCATGCAAAACACCAATTATGACCTCACTTCATTTATAATTCAAATTTATGAAACACACTTGGTGTCCTTGTCGAACTACCATAACAGAGAAACAACCTTTATATCTATGTCATTGCTAACGAGAGAAATTACAAAACCTGATATTCAAATCCGGATTTACAAATTTCAAAATAGTCAAAATTGTATCTATAAGGTTATTTCGACTTCTCATTAATTAATTAGGAACATTATAAAATATGTAAATTTCAAAATTATTAAAATAATATGTTAATGGGTATGTATAGACTTAAAAGTATACTTTAACTAATAAATAAATTAGTTTTTGGCTGGAATTTAATAATATAATTTTTAATAAAATTGTGATTTTTCATTATTTAAGATATACTTTTGAATATATAAATAGATTTTACACCTGATTATTGCGGATTAAATAACTTAAACATATGACTTTAAAAATCTTTAGTAGATTTTGGACAAAATTGTCCAAAAAAAATGTGTCGAAATCATTTATTAATCAGACTATGTGTTTTCAAAATAGTTAAAATAATGTTGTCATATATTTATTTGTCAATTTGTTATGTGCACTTTAGTACAAAGTAACTAATGAGACTTAGTTTCGACTATGGGACACTCAAATCACCTTGTTTTCAATGATTTTTTTTTTAGCAAGTCGAAGTTTCACGAATATGATCGTTTTTTGGAATATCCAACATTCTAAGTCATCTGAAAATTGGCCAAGACTCCAATGGAATTTCACATCACAGGGGTGGAACTATGGCTTCCAGTATAGTTCCTACTAAATTTGGTACCAATTTTGCTTGGAAAAGAGGGGCAATATGAGTGTCGCTTATCCCACTCCATGTGGTTTGCCTTGTGAGAAGGTTTAGATGTGATGTCTAGGAGAATTTTTCATATCTTAGTTATAATTTATAAGGGTATTTATTGAGTTTATATTGATTATGTTGTTTCCTAAATCTCTTCGCAGAAGTTTGTTAATCATATCACAAAATGACACTTTTCAAATAAAATTTTGATATGAATCCAACAAGCATTGTAGATATTATTGGAATTCGATCATAATCTAAGTTTCACAAATTGTAGAATGATATTATTTTCCCTAATTATAAATTTACCCATATCATTAAAAATTCAATCAAATCTTCAAATCGATGTAAACCTTCACTTGTTATATTGCAAATAATGACTACAATATTAGACAAATCCTCGATTTACCCTCATCATTTATAAACAATTTTGCATGAAATTTTATACCATTACCATTAAAAAAAAGGTCAAATGAAGGAAGCAATCAAGTAAAACAACATTAAAAATCCTTATGGGAATTGTTTCAATGAATCATCATCTTGTGAAGGAGTTGAACATCTTTAATGGGGCATTGAAAAATATACCACTCCTTGATTTTGGTCTCTTTAATTGTACACAATTTTCAAATTCTATCTTGGTTTGAATAATGAGCTTGTACAATTTCTCTATGCTTGGCTTAATTCTGATCTTTGGCCAAGAGACCAATGTGGTTGTAGACATCAGTGTTGAGATTTTGGATAGCATCGGATGTGCTCTAGCCTCGAAAATTTGTGGAAGGGCTAGAACACATGAGATCTCCAAGACCCATAAATAGTTTGGATAAATTCCACCGAAATGTTAAGTTACTCCAATAATTAATTATTTTAATGGAGACCCTATGTCTAACTTAGGATAATTAAATAATTAAAGGGAATTATTTTAAACATGTGGGTGAGAATGTTCTAAGTGACGTGGATCCAGTATTTTCTAATCTTAGGCGTTGATTAGAGATTAGATCACGGTCGTTGAATGTTCAACGATGAAAGTATTAAAAGAAGTCTTGGGGTTAGTTGGAGAAGACACACAGAGTGGTAGCACTTGAGCTAAGTTGAAATTCTGGGGCGCGGTTTGCTGAGAATTTTTGAGTGAGCTTGCAATGCAGTGAGGGGCAGATCGACAGTGGGATTTCAGATTTGAGGTCGAGAATACATTGGCAGAGAGGTGGATCCGTACCACAGTAGCACAGAGACCCAACAGGCCCTGACGCAGGCCCAACCAGAGCAAATCATAGGCATCGTAGGCCCAACAGGAGTGACGCAAGCCCAACAAGAGCAGCACAGAGGCAGCGTAGGCCCAGTAGGGGTGACGTAGGGCCAGCCAGAGCTGCGTAGAGGCTCACACAGGTCCGGAGAGCTGATGTAGTGCTAGGAATGGCAACTTTGGGGTTCTAGTGATCCAGAAAGGGCTCGCTTTTAGCATATCCATATGGTGTGAAGCAGACACACTGAAGGATGACGCAGTGACTGTATAGGCACCTACGAGGTTCTTCATCCTCAGCTGAATCAGCCATATTTTCTGTCTCTGAGAGATAGAGGTACATCTTTTCTCTGTTTGGGCAAACCATGTCTGGTGCCCTTGAATGTATTCAAACTTCTGCATAATAATAAAACCCTCTAAGAGTTGTTGCACCGGTTTTCCCGTATTGAGTTTTTTGGGGAACATTAGTCTGAAAAATCTTGTGTGTCCATTGTCATGTGTACTTATTTGTTCAGTACTTGATCTGTATGTATGTGTAGATCTTCATTGTGTTTACTTCATTGTTTTCTGAATATTTCTGAAAATAACTTGTAAATGTAAAAACACAAGTAAGAGAAGTAAACCAAATTTCTGCAATAGAAATACATGTTAAGTAATTTCATAAATTTTCACAATTAATTATAAAAATTCACATGAGACTCTCAGAAAGGTCTCAACATAAACAACTTAGCATGAAATAGCTAGATGATAGAAGTAAGTTCACTTAAGTGGAATAAAATCCTTCGAATATCATGCCTTATTGCATGGTTGAATTTTGCATTTAAAATAAACAAAAGAAAGAGCATTAAAAGAGACCCTAGACCTAAAGAATTGGGTGTATAAATATGTCTAACGTGAAGCATATGAATGATCTCTATTGATGAAATAGAAAAGTTGTTGCAACTTATATAAGAAGTATGATTATTTATACTTGATCTATTTAAAGAAATAAAAAACATATTTAAAACTTTAATCCGAGACAATATTCCTTTATTATAAAATATGTTCCCAAAAAAAATCACTCAAAATATTTTTTAATGTATCAACTTAACTTTTAAATGTTTAAATATATAATGTCGTTAGTAATGGGAAAGAAAAAAAAAACATCCCTATACTATACCAATCATTTCCTGTAAACTACAACAATGCAGATATCACTAAATGCCAATATGGTTTCCACTTCAATACGCTTTTGAAAAGCATGTGAAACAATCATTTAAAAGGTTGAATCTTAATGTACTTTTAGGAGCATGTGAAGCAATAATCTAAGAAGTTGAATCTTAAGTGTTCAAATATGTGATGTTATTGAAAACAATATGTAGCTTAATAACTTAGGGTTCATTTATATTAAAATTTGAGTTTTTCCATCGAATGTGCTTTAAAGTTGGGATAAAAGAGAGGTTATATATATATATATAGTTTTATTTTTAAATATTAAGTGAAAAAATAGTTTTTAAAACATGTTTTGTAATTCTAGTTATTTGTTTGTCATTTTTTCCTATAACATAAGAATGATAATAAAATATTAGTTAGTTAATATTAAAATAAAATAGTTTTCTTTGCAATTATAAATTTAATAATTAAAAAAAAAAAACATTAAGGTGTAGTTAGATTTTTAATATATAAATTTTGTCGTGCCTAGAATGATGTTTCCAAAAGTTTTTTCTAGCTTTGAATCAACTCGAAGTCTTGAAAACCTATTAACATTGTGGATTGATCACAACCCTAACTACATATGTTATTAGATTTCAACCATAAAAGGAAGTTTGCTACAAAATTAGATAGTTCCATGAAAACATCTTAGAATAGTTTCTACTTGAAATAGTTTTTACAACTATAAAATCTCCTCTCCTTCCCTTCCTCGCCATGCTTAATAATAAGTTAAGAGCAACGACACACAAAAACAATGTATTTTCAAAAATTCCATCAAAAGGAATCTAGTGAAAAGATACATACATAGCATAATTCTACAATGATCCAAGTTCCCCAAGTTGCAACATTGTCCCAAGTTATTTGACATTTTTTATTGTCAAAGCCTCATATTTTTTTGAAACACAGTGCATCCATGAAAATTTTATCATTAAATTTTCACAAAAAAGAAATTGATTTTTGATGCATGAAGTGCCCTTTATCAAACAAAATCTTTAAATAGTGACTTGTGAGTTGGTAACAACATTATTTTTTAGTGTTTAGTGATTTGGTAGCCTACCAACCCAAAGGAGTGACTAAAGTGATAATATTCTATAGAGTTATGATCTTATTATTATAATGAATATATACTAATTTATAGTTGAATTATAGATTGATGTTATTAGGGTTGGTTATTGACATGATATTGGGCCTAGAAAATCATCATCTTTATCAACTAATCCTTGATTTTGATTGAAATTAAACCCTGGATCCAACTTAACCCCATATCTATCAAGTGTTGAGAGGGATGAGGAGAAAACCTTTTCCCCAAGTTTACCAAACCTCTCTAATTTTATTTTTATTTTTTAATTTTAATTATTGAGTCGACATTAATAATTAATAGTTATAATTATTAATTTTATTGTGAGGCGTTTTCTACCCAGTATGGTAGAGATTTTATAATGTAATGTCTTGTTAAACATTTTGACTCGATCAAATTACATAAAAATAAAATAATTAATAATTATAATTATCAGTAAAAAAAATTGGCTAGGTCAAATTACATTAAAAAATAAAAATAAATTTACTAATTGTGCCAAGAGGCGCATTCTAAAGTCTAGTATAATGTGTAACCCTCTCCATACCTCACCAAAGTTGAAATTTTACACAACGTATATGATAAAATAACTATAAACACATAAGATAATTGTATTGTAGCTATGTTATCTGAGAAACCAATGAAAAAAATTATAATACAATTATCTTATTTGTCATATACATTGAATTTCAATGGATCATAAATTTACTTTCAACGAAAAAAATTACCACATTAAAATTCCAAATCAGGTAAATTTTTAAACATCTTTACTCTTTATTAAAGTCAATACAATTTCCTAAAATAAAGTAAAAAGGTAATTCAACACAAAGAATAAAAAAATATTGCTCTAAAATCTTTTAATATTTCTTTTAATTAAGTATTTGTAAAATGAATATTTAAAAGTAAAACCATATCTTATGGATATATTAAAAGATCTAAAGACATAAATATGTCCACCTTAAAGTTGTAATATTTGAACATTTTTTTATCATGCCATGTAAAAAATATCATTATATATAATATTAATATTAATATTATAAATTTAATAAATTAGGATTAATACAATATTAAATTTAATATAATATTGAATTTTTATATTATAATATATATTAATATATCATGATATATATTGACTCTAGATATATATGGGAAGGAAGAACAAAGACATGATATAGGTGGAAGGGAGACAGGGGAATGGTGAGAGAGGACTTGAGAGAGAGGAGGAGAGATGGAGGGATAGAGAAATGGAGTTGGAAGGAAGAGAGATAGACGGGGGAGAGAAGGGGAAGAGAGAGAGAGAAGCAGAAGAACATGGAGAGAGAGATAGATAAATATGGAGAAAAAGTGTGTATGTTTTGGGGGTGATATAGAGAGACAAAAGAGAGACAAAGATGTATATATATATATATATATATATATATGTGTGTGTGTGTGTGTGTGTGTGTGTGTGTGTGTGTGTGTGTGTGTGTGTGTGTGTGTGTGGAGGGTGAAGAGAGGGAAGATGAGAGAGATAGATAGATATGGAGGGGGAAAGCATGTGTGTTTGGAGGGGGGTGAGATAGAGAGACAAAGAAGGAGAGATGTATAGAGATATGGATATATAAGGAGGTAGTTAAGAAGAAAGACACAAAGAGAGAAAGGTCGAGAGAGAGAGAGAGAGAGAGAGAGAGAGGGATGGAGTGAGGAGAGAAAGAGGGAAGAGAGATAGAAGGGGGGAGAGAAGGAGAGAAGGGGAAGAAAGAGAGAGAGAGAGAGGAATATGGGGGGATATATATATAAATCTCGAGAAAGAGATAGATATATAGATGGAAGGTGAAGAGAGGGAAGAAGGGAGAGATAGATAGAGGTAAAGACAGATAGATATGGAGAGAGAAAGCATGTGTGTTTTGGGGGGGTGAGCTAAATATACAAATAATGAGAGATGGAGGGATATATATATATATATATATATATATATATATATATATATATATATATATAGATGAAGGAGAGGGGGGGGGAGGGAAGAACAATTATTGCATTGGATGCATTTATTTCAGTGTAGATGGTGATTTATAATCCTATTTGATTGCTTGCATTGAAGGAGATAAACTGAAGTTGAGGGGAGAGGAGGAATGAAGAGAGAGAGAAGAAGAGGAGTGAGAGAGGGAGAGAAGGGTAAGAGAGAGAGAGGGAGACATAAAGATGGAGGGGGGAGATAGGGGGGAGAGATGGAGAGATGGAGGGAGATAGTGACAGGGTTGGGGAGAGAGAGAGAGAGAGAGAGAGGGGAGGGGAGAGAGATAACTGGGAGAGTAAGGACTTTAGAGAGAGGAGGAGAGAGGGATGGATAGAGTGGAGTAGAGACGAAGGAAAAAGAGATGGATTTGGAAGGGGAGAGAGGGAGGGAAGGGGAAATACATACAAAAGGAAGTGGAGTGAGAGAGAGAGAGAGAGGAGGACTGAAAAGGAAGAGATGGAGAGGAGTGTTTATGTTTGGGGGTGAGATAGAGAGACAAAGGAGGTGGGATGGAGGAAGATATAGATCTAGATGGAGGGGGGAGAGAGGGAAAAATATTTCTTGCATTAAATGCATTTAATTCATGGTAGATGATTATTTCTAATCTTATTTGATTTCTTGCACTAGATGCATTGATTTCAGTGTAGATGTTAATTTATAATGATATTTGAATGCTTACACTAGATGTATTAATTTTAGTGCAGATTTTGATTTATAATCCTATTTGATTATTTTCACTAGATGCATTGATTTCAATGTGGATGTTTTCTAATTTTATTTCATTTTTTACACTAAATACATTGATTTCAATTTATATGTTGATTTCTAATTATATTTTATTACTTGCACTAAATGCATCGATTTCAATGTAGATGGTGATTTCTAATCCTATTTGGTTGATTTCACTAGATGCGTTGATTTTGGTGTAGATGGTTATTTCTAATCCTATTTGATTGCTTGCACTAGATGCACTGCTTTAATTGTAGATGGTGATTTCTAACCCTATTTGATTGTTTGGACTAGATGCATTAATTTAAATATAGATGATGATTTATAATCCTATCTAATTAATTGCACTAGATGCATTGATTGCAGTGTGTATGTTGATTTCTAATCGTATTTGATTACTTCCACTAGATGCATTGATTTTAGTGTAGATGTTGATTTCTAATCTTATTTGATTTCTTCCACTAGATGCATTTATTTTAGTGTATATGTTGATTTCGAATCTTATTTTATTGATTGCATTAGATTCATTGATTTCAGCGTAGATGATTTCTAATATTATTTTATTGTGTGTATTATATATGCATTGATTTCAACATAGATGATTATTTATGGTTTGATGTAACTCAATGTATGATGGTACATTAACTTAAAGTGATTAGATTAACAATGTGCATTAATTTCAGTGTAAGCAAAAAAAAATGATTGACAATGTGCATTTATTTTTGTGTTATAGTAATTAAACCTATTAATATTGGAGAGAAAGAAAGACAAGCTATGATGTTTATTGCAATAGTTCGAGTTAAATAATTGAATGGTTTACTATCTCAACTATCCTTTTCATATAATCAATATGAAAATATGGAAAAACTAATAGATAATGCAAAGATTTTGTAAATGTGACCACTCATTAAAAAAAATCAAAATTATATTATTTCTTGACTTTTGGAAAACAAACTATAGATAAAAAAAAATCATCAAAATATTTTGAAGGAAATAAATTATTTCAAACATTAGAAATGAAATAAATGATTTCAAGAGTAATCTTGATGTAGTAAATTATTAAAACTACTCTTCAAGATATATATAGTAATACCTGGAGGGACACTATTAAGAATTATTAATTGTCAAAAGTTGGGATACCTAAAATTAAATGAAATAAAGGTGCAATATCAATCCTCTTCCAAAATGTTGACAAAATTGTCTCCCTTTTTCATCATAAACTAATCACTAACAAGAAATAGAGAAATATAACACAAAAAATGTAAGATTCACAAACATTACCATCCAAATTCAAACACATAAACACGCAACCCACTCAAAGCATCCAAGCGTAGATGTACAAACCATTCAAGGTAAGCAACAAAAAAAAAATTAAAGAAGAGAATGATATATTCATGTCAAATAAAGAAAGCATAGTGTAAATTTCAAAGAATGAAGTTTATCTCGAACATATACATAATAATGATAATCTAAAAATGTGTCATTGTTTCCCTCAACTGGAACCAGCCTAGATCTATCTAACTTTGGATCTATCATGCACCGAGAGGGATCAAATCCCTCGAGGTGCAAACCTTTTCTAAAATTATACACTCCAAAAATAAGGTTTGCACTTCGAAAGATTTGATCCCTCTCAGCGTATGATAGATTCAGAGTTAGATGGATATAGGTTGGTTAAATTTATAATTAATAATAAATAATTAAATTAGCATAGATCGATCTTAACTATTGATCTATCAAGCACTGAGAGGGATCAATTTTTTTTAATTATCAGGCCGATGTTAATAATTAGTAATTTTATTGTAATTATCGAATCTGTTGTATCTCAAGAAACAATCCCTCGGCTGTGGTAAGGAATCAGTGCTTAAGACATTTTGTAAATGTATGTCAAAATTACTATATCAAATGGCCTATGTTTAATACCTTTGGAATTTAATTACTTAATACCCTCAATAATATGATATAATGAAAGCCTTCACAATGCCATAAACTATTGATATTTGAATTAAATGAAAAGAATAACTGTAAGGGAAAATCAAAATGACATGCTAAGAAACATAATATATCACTTTTAAGTTTCAAAGGAAATTCATGGAGAGAGAGGAGACTCGAAATAATATGTTGTAAACACAAAATCTATTATTTTAAAGTTTCATCAGGAGTTTGTGAAGGGAGAAGAGATGAAGTGATCAAGGAGCACAAATTAAGGTTATCTAAATCTTACTCACAGATGTAATTAAGAGACCAGCTGCTACATTACTTCACTTCATCCAAAGATGAATAAACACAAAGCGAAACTGGAAAGACATATCAACATCAACAGGTGTAGGAAACTTGATCTTCTTTCATTTATTTCTCAGAAAATTTAGTACCAAATTAACAGTCATCCAGAGGCCTGAAACTCGAAACCTCTTTTTTTTATTTCTACCTACTTAAATACATCAAAGCAGTTTGTAACTTCTAAACTTCTTGAAACTACTTCGACTACCTAAAGTGTTAATATTACTTATGCAATCATACCAAGAAAACCGATTAAAACTGGAAAAATCGTTCGTTTTGCTGAATATGATGTTGTTGATGCATCCCCCCGAAGTACTGAGGTGTCATTTCTGGTTATGATGCGGTAGCTGCACAGTTCTGTAACAATGCCTTAGTGCTCGGCTTGACCCAGCTGTCATGATTCCCATAGTGCCATTGTGCTTCCCACAGTGCCACTATATGTTCTTATGTCTGACTCTGCCTATGCCTTTTTCATTTCGAACGTTTTCATCATGTCACCTGCTACCCAACCCTACCTCTTCTGCGCGTGCCTGCTGTGTTTAGTTTTCTCTTCTCCTTTGCTCTGCGTCGGGTCACTTACTCGAGTCTCTCTGCCGTGTTTTGCCTATTTCTTCATAAAATGGCGCACAAACCTCATAAGCCTGGACTTTGTAATATTCCTACTTAGCCTAAGCTAAGAGGAATATTAATTTTTGTTTTACTTTATGTTGCATGAATAAATGAATAAAGGAGGACATGTAAAACTCCTGAAAAGACTGAATAAATAAATGCCCATGTGGAAAAAGATAAATCAGGGCCATGTAAATAAATCACTGCAGGTGTGAAAGGGGTTTAAGCTATGAGACTGGGTCAACCTTGACCAAATCTACAGCGCTGTCTAGATTCAATGTATCTCATAAAGGGACAGCGCAGTTCTAGAAGGAGGCCCCTCATGTGAAAGGAGCTAACTCATCAAGGTGGTTTAGGGTTTGCAAAGGCTTTCATCTTATAAAAGAGAAGGGAAGGTAGCAAGAGAAGGTTGTTGATTGATTATATTTCTGAGTATCTTGTCTTCTTAGACAAATACTATTCTCTTTTGTTTAGTAGAGAATTGTGCTGCTTAGCACTTGGAGTTCCTATGCAGGGATTTCACCTCTTCCTTTGAGGATTCTTGGAGGAGTATTTGCTGATTTGATCCACTATCAGGCTTGAGGCCAAGCTCTACTTCCAATTGCAGCACTGATCCAGTAAGGGTTCTGCTACCTTTTCAAGCTGCAGCAAGTGGGATTCTAGATCTGCAGAGATCTAGCTTGTTTTGGGAGCCTCTTCTCATGGAGTGTGTCTTTTAACCTCCTGGAAGAGTGCCTCTCCTATTTACACTTCAGATCTGTATCTTGGCAGTTGGCCATCTATGTTATTCAAGCTACAACACTGTTTCCATTGAGGAACAACGTTATTTTCATATAAGATTCTTCAGGGTGTTTTGATCCCAGTTTTGATGAGAGATCTCTGGTGCTGGGCTTTGCCTTTCACTTTGGTGATCCATGGATTAGCTTTCTGATCCATGTTCTGTTTAGATCTGATCTATTGTAATGTAAAGTTATATTTAGAAATTACTGTAGCATTTTATAGATCTGCAACTTAAAACTAAGATCTACTCGTGTTTATGCATGATTTGGTCAAAACCCCAAGGGGATCTTGTAAATAAGACTATCTAGTTTCCAGATCTAAAATAGATCTGATGTTTTTTCCACATATATGTCCTAGATATGAGTTTTAATATTCAGCTACTGTAACTCCTCAAAATAACGTTGTTGAGCCATTTATGCATTTATATATGTGTTGCGGCTTTCTTTTCTGAAGATTTTTTGCTCTATTGTCTCATGTATTCTACTGTATATTGAAAGAGCTTCATTATAATTCTGATTTTCTACTGTAAATTCATAAGTTAATCATATTTGATGGCCTCCTGCTCATACTGCCCAAGATTGCGTTATTTCTGAAGTAGTTTGTTGTGCATAGCTGCAGCCCCTCTTGTAGGGTGTTTTTCAGCTAGACTAGGTGGTGGGAGATTTGTTTACCACACCTAGTTTGATTTGTTTTTGCTCCCCTTTTGGATCTAGACTCTAGATTTGCTGATCTAAGGGATCCAAGGGCTGTAAACTCATTCTTGTGCATCAATCTCCCAGGAGTGCATTATTGCAGCAGGCTTGCTATGTTATTCTAGATCTGGAATATTACAGTGGTATCAGAGCTCCTTTCTTGGCACATACTATGCTTTCCTTGGAACATTATAGCCATGTTTCATTCAGATTCATTCAGAAGAAGATGAACCTCTTACTGAGAGGGAGAAGAGGTATCAGAGTAGAAGTCACAAGAAGTATGATTATACTACTGAAGATCAAGACAAGGGTAAAGCCCCTGAGACTGCAAGTGACAAAGAAGAGGAAGAGTTTGCAAGAAATATTTTGGTGGCCATGCAAGATCTTGCTAGAGAGATCAAGGAGATGAGGGTGGACAAAATGAGGGAATCTCTTGGGATATTTCATCTGGGAGAAAGCTCTAACATGTCTCATCATGGGACTGGTCAACCAGTGAATCTGCCACAAGCCCCACAAGCTTCACAATGCTCCACTATGCCTAATTTCTTGGCTGTGGAGAATGAAGGACCACAAGAACAAGCTTCCCTTGAAGATTAATTTTTGGAGTGTTATTCTTAGAGTCAGATTTTCAAGGATAACTAGAGTTTCCAAGACTTTTGTCACATCAAGGACAGAAGAATACCAAGGCAGTACTATAGAGATGGTGGGTTCTTTCATAATCAGGATAGACACCACTTTATGGGCAGATTATTTTTGCCCAAGTTTTATGGATCATCCTCTAGTTCTGCCAAGGCATGGGTAGAAAAGCTAGATATTTACTTCCAGTTGAACAAGGTCCCTGAGACTGAAGCCATCAAGATGGCAGCACTGCACCTTGAAGGTGAAGCACACAATTGGTGGTTCCATGGGTTGTCTACATTGGGACATAACAATGTGACTACCTATTCTGAGTTTAATAGAAGACTGGTGGAGAGGTTTGACAAGAATGATCCCGAAGCACCCTTTATAAGCCTTGCAAAGCTGAAGTAATCAGGGGATGCAGAGACTTATATCTCTGAGTTTCTGAGATTATCGGTCATGGTCCCTGATCTATCTGTAGCAAGGAGAGTCTACATGTTCATCGATGGCCTAGAGGAACCTTTCCATGGGTTGGTTAAATCTACCAAGCCCATCACTTTGCATGATTCCATTGAGAGGGCTAGAGACCTCCAAGATGCCTTGCCAAAAGCAAAGGCAACTTTCCAAAGCAAGGCCCCTCACTTTTTTAAAGGGAAGGATGGAAAAGCTGCTCCTCCCAAGGAGAGCTCTATGAAGAAGCCTCTTGATATTGATCTTAGGAGGGAATTGAGGAAAAATAAACTGTGTTTCACTTGCCAAGAGTCATGGGCACCGAGACATAGATTTGATGCAGAAAAAGCACACTACATAGAAGCCTTCTCAGATCTTGAGGGGGAAGATGAAGATGATGAACCTAGGAGGGGTCACAGTGCTGCTGATGATGAAAAAGATCAAACACCATCCAGAGATGGGAAGGGAGCCTTTGCTCCAATGAGTGGGACTCTTGCATCTTTGAGAGGAGTGCCTAAGTACTTGACCCTAAGAGTACAAGGTTCAGTCATGAATCAGAGACTATCTGCCCTGATTGACAGTGGGGCAACCCAAAACTTTATTGATGCTCATCTTGTGCAAAGGAGAGCAATCCCCACTAACACTTTTGAGGGATTTTCTGTTTTGGTCCGAGGAGATAGGACCATGCAATGCATGCAATATGTTCCATCACTCTCTGTCACTGTCACTATGGGATCCTACACTCTGGTGGATCACTTCTTTGTATTTGACATACCAGACACCAACATCATTTTGGGTGTCCAATGGTTGATTACCTTGGGGAAGGTTACCACTGATTGGAAAGCTTTGCAAATGGAGTGGGTGGACTTGAAGAGTGGGAAACCACAAATGATTCAAGGCATGCACACTTATCCTTTACCTAGTACTTCCACACAAACAGCAGAGATGGATTTGCGCAGTGGAAGCAGGGATGTCACAGTTCCTTCTTTCATGTTCATGAGGATGCTGCAAGGGACATTCTTATCTAATGGCAAGCCACCTGGAATGTCATCTAATTCAGATCTTGTGGGGGAGGCTCCACAAAGTGCTGCTCCAAATATATATCAAGGAAGGATTGGAGCAATGAGATACCAAGTCATAGCATTAGAGGGCTTGGGAAATCCCAAATATGAGGGAGATCTTCTTCCTGCATCACTATCTCCCTCTCTCTTTTCTGAATCTGCACTGTGGAAGGAGAAGAAAGGGAGGATCAACCTTCCCACAAACAATTTTGGCATGTGTAATGTCAAAAAGGAGATCATAAACATGACAAACACTTCCATGGATGTATTAGCAACGCTGTCATTATTGAGCAATGTGGATCTTTATTGGAAATCTCAACTTCTTGTAGAGTATTCCAAAGATCTCCACACTGGTATGATACTAGATGGCATGCAGCAAGAAGAGGGCTACTTAGTTCAAGTGGGAGTCATCTATTATCATGGTAAGGTCTTCTTGGCTAGAGCTTCCAAGCTCAAGCAGAAGATCCTACAAGGAACCTATGAAGAATTCTTCCTCAGCCATATGTATTCAATGAAGACCTATACCCTGATCATGAAGAGTTTTTATTGGGAAGGCATGAAAGAGGACTTACATCAGCACTTTCAAGAGTGCAATAGCTATGGAGGATTGGGGCAGCCAATGGACTCTTTTCAAGAGTCATCCCAGCCAGCTCTTCCTTTTCTTGAGAGGAGGGGAATGCTCATGCACAACTCCATGTGTATGAAGGACTATGATGGTAAAGGTTTTGATCATGCGAAGAAAGTTGTATTTTTTTATCTATTACATTCCTTTGCCATGTTTTTGCAGGATATGACTCCTAAAGGGAGTGAGAGATCATGTGGATCTCATAGCTTGTTGGGGGCCAATAGACATTCTGAGCTTGGCCACTCCCTTGTTGTGCAAAGGGAGATTCCTTTTCATGATGGGTGCTTCCCAAAGGCACCAAACTTATGTAACATCTTCGGCCATGTTAAGGTGACTCATGCATCAAATGTGTGGTGGGAATGCCACTTGCCACACCTGGATCTAATGAAGACAAGATGTGCACTGCGTTGGAATCACATGTGGGATTTTGACCCACCTCCTCAAGTTCATATTTCAATTTGCATATATGTAGTTTTGCTTCCATACTTGGATGATATAGTTGTATTGTTTTTGAGATTGTATGGACAAAATATGGGCAGCTTGTATGTACCACATGGCTTGGAACTTCTACCTGTACTTCATGATACATGTTTTAGATGTAGCATTGCTTCAACCATGTTTATTTCTGTTGAGTTTTTCACTCTTGAAGGGATGGAATATGCACATATTATGTTGGCTTTGGAGGAACAATTCATGATGTATTGGCTTGTTGAGCACTTGGCTTATGATGAGGACTTGATCCTTGATGATGCCATCAATGGAGGAAGAGAAGTACTACAACTCTTACCCTATCAGTTGCTTGAGGACAAGCAACATTTTGGAGGGGAGGACTGTAATATTCCTACTTAGCCTAAGCTAAGAGGAATATTCATTTTTGTTTTACTTTATGTTGCATGAATAAATGAATAAAGGAGGACATGTAAAAATCCTAAAAAGACTGAATAAATCAATGCCCATGTGGACAAAGATAAATCAGGACCATGTAAATAAATCACTGCAGGTGTGAAGGGGGTTTAAGCTGTGAGACTGGGTCAACCTTGACCAAATCTATAGCACTATCTAGATTCAATGTATCTCATAAAGGGACAGCGCAGTTCTAGAAGGAGGCCCCTCATGTGAAAGGAGCTAACTCATCAAGGTGGTTTAGGGTTTGCAAAGGCTTTCATCTTATAAAAGAGAAGGCAAGGCAACAAGAGAAGGTTTTTGATTGATTATATTTCTGAGTATCTTGTCTGCTTAGACAAATACTATTCTCTACTATTTAGTAGAGAATTGTGTTGCTTAGCACTTGGAGTTCCTATGCAGGGATTTCACCTCTTCCTTTGAGGATTCTTGGAGGAGTATTTGCTGATTTGATCCACTATCAGGCTTAAGGCCAAGCTCTACTTCCAATTGCAGCGCTGATCCAGTAAGGGTTTTTCTACTTTTGCAAGCTGCAGCAAGTGGGATTCTAGATCTGTAGAGATCTAGCTTGTTTTGGGAGCTTCTTCTCATGGAGTGTGTCTTTTAACCTCCTGGAAGAGTGCCTCTCCTGTTTGCACTTCAGATCTGTATCTTGGTAGTTGGCCATCTATGTTATTCAAGCTACGGTGTTGTTTCCATTGAGGAACAATGTTATTTTCATATGAGATTCTTCAGGGTGTTTTGATCCCAGTTTTGATGAGAGATCTCTAGTGCTGGGCTTTGCCTTTCACTTTGGTGATCCATGGATTAGCTTGTTGATCCATGTTCTGTTTAGATCTGATCTATTGTGATGTAAAGTTATATTCAGAAATTACTGTAGCATTTTTCAAATTTGCAACTTAAAACTCAGATCTACTCTTGTTTATGCATGATTTGGTCAAAACCCCAAGGGGATCTTGTAAATAAGACTATCTAGTTTCCAGATCTGAAATAGATCTAATGTTTTGTCCACAGATCTATCCTAGATATGAGTTGTAATATTCATCTACTACAGCTCCTCAAAATAACATTGTTGAGCCATTTCTGCATTTATATATGTGTTGTAGCTTTCTTTTCTGAATATTTCTTGTTCTATTGTCTAATGTATTCTACTATATATTGAAATAGCTTCATTATAATTCTAATTTGATGCTGTACATTCATAAGTTAATCATATTTGATGGCCTCCTGCTCATACTGCCCAAGATTGTGTTATTTCTGAATTAGTTTGTTGTGCATAGCTGCAGCCCCTCTTGTAGGGTGTTTTTCAGCTAGACTAGGTGGTGGGAGATCTGTTTACCACACCTAGTTTGATTTATTTTTTCTCCCCTTTTGGATCTAGACTCCAGATCTGCTGATATAAGGGATCCAAGGACTGTAAACTCATTTTTGTGCATCAATCTCCCAAGAGTGCATTATTTCAACAGGCTTGTTGTGCTATTCCATATCTGGAATATTACAGACTTGAAATCCTTTAGATTTCATCTTGAAACCACATTGCATTCGTGCCAACATCGCACTTTGCATTTCGTTGTCTTTAAATTTTCCTTAGCACTTATATTTTAAAACTTGCGATGTGTGCTATGCGATCGCGTCCCACCTGGCATCGCACATCGCACTTCGGCGACTTTATCACTTACCTCCCGCAGTTATTCTTTAAACTTGCGATTTTCGATTTGTGATCGGGCCCCACTACATCGCACATCGCACTTCGGCAATTATAACACTTAACCCTTTGAACTCAACTTTCAAAACTTGCGATGTACGGTATGCGGGCCAGGACCACGTCATCTGCCATGTCACCTTGCCATGTCATTACATATCGCACTTCGGCGAATTTAACATTTACCTCCGCGCTTATTATTTAAAACTTGTGATTTGTGATTTGTGATCGAGCCCCACTGCATCACATATCGCACTTCGGAGATTTTAACATTTACCTCCTGCACCTATCCTTTGAAACTTGAGATTTTTTGTTTGCGATTTAATCTTTGTCGTCCATCTCTTCGCTTCAATTCTGCACTTTGATCTTAACCATCTGTTTGTCCCTTTGTGCCTCCTCCAAAACTCTTAAGTTTTTAAAGGAAATGCGTCATTTCTCCACCTTCGGGAAGTTAGTTTGTTTGCTTCGCAGTGTAACCCTCCTGAGCTTGGCCGGTGTTCTGCCATGCTAGTCCCTCCTGAGCTTGCGAATGAGCCCGACTCGACCCTATCCAATGTGCAATGTTCTGAACATGCCCATCGGTCCGGCTCTTGATCTATTCTGCACGTGAATGAGCCCGACTCGACCCACCTTCACATCTCATCACGTAATGTTAATTTACCAACATATTAATTAAAATTCCTCTATGACACACTAAATTTTACATTTTCTATAATATATGATTTTTTGGTGTTTTGAAAAATATTTCAAAGGTAAATGAAAATGAGCCACAACATCTGGCTCCACCTGGGGATAGTGTTTTTTTCCACAGAAGTGCTAAGAACCTCATATTAGTGCCTTACCCATTGGGCATGGAGTCAAATATTTCTTGGTGACATATGAAAAATGAGAAATCTGGTATTTACAATGGTGGAATGTTGACTTTTAATGCTAGGAATAATGCTTCAGATACTACCTGTTCATAGGAAGTTGTACCGACTCTCCATCTAGATCTTCCAAAATGAATGTGTTATTTGAACTTGACTCATAGATTCTGTATGGACCATACTAGAGAGGGTCAAATTTACCATGCTTCCCTTTTTCTTCTCGTCTGTTGTCCCATCTCAGTACCAAATCTCCTACTTGAAAGAGAACTTATTTTGCTTTTCTGTCAAATATAGACTTCATATTTTCCTGGTAAGTAATCAAGTTATCACTGACATTGTTTTTGTTTTCATTTGATCCAATTATTTTTTTCAATCTTTTTACCAGAGCATTAGGTTCTTCCTGAGCTTCTTGAAGGAAAGAAATCACTGGTTTGGCCAGCTAAGTAGGAAATAGTTGTTGAGTTCCATAAACTATTTCATAGGGAGACTTCATAATAGATCTCCTGGTAGTGACTTGAACTGCCCAGAGGGCAAACTTCAACTTCATATCCCAATCCTTCTGATTTTCGGTGATTGTCTTCTTCAAGATTCTAACAAATGTCTTATTTGAGGACTCTGCCAATCCATTCCCTTGGAGATGATATGCTGTGGAATGTGATAAAATTACACTATATGTTTGACAGAAATTAATGAAACGAGCAGAGTTGAATACCTGAGCATTATCAGTCACAATTTTGACTGGACATCTGAATATGTTGAAAATGTTTTCTTCCAGAAACTTCATCACTACTCGATCATTCACCTTCTTAGTGGGTATTTCTTCAACCCATTTTGTAAAGTAATCGGTGGCAGTTAGAATCCACTTTAACCGTCCACTTGATGTGGATTGATCTCTCCAATAAAATCCAATCCCCATTTCCTAAAAGGTTCTTCAATAAATACTGGGATGAGAGGTAATGGAGCAAGTTTTTTCTTTTCGGCAAACAATTGACAAACTTCTGACCAGCCTATAAACATCGACAAATAGGGTTGGACAATAGAAGCCTGACTTGAGAATTTTATGAGTAGTGACCTTCCAGATATAATGACCTCCACACAGACTTTCATGATATTCTTTGGTGACTTCAATAGATTCTCCTTTAGTCAAACATAACAGCAGAATACTAGTAGGATATTTCCAGTATCGTTTTTCTTCTACTATAACATATGGCTAAGATTTGAGCTTGAGAGCTCTCTATTTTGTTCTACTTAGTGAAGTTGGACAAGAAAAAAAACAAAGGTTATGAACAATTTCTTTATATCAATCAGAGCACAAAAAATTGTATTGAATACCTGTTTTGGACTTGCTTTGACCTTCTTCATTAACAGCTCCATCCACTGGTGCCAACAAATTAATTCCCAAGGCTTGAAAATTTGTCTCTTTCAACAAATTTGCTAACCCTTGTCCCTTGATCAACTTGGTGGATTTGATTTCCAAATCATACTCTTGGATTTTTGCTATCCACTTCCCCCTTTTTCCTTCAACATCACTTTGGACCAGCACGTCTTTCACAACAGACTTAGGAACATAAGTTGTTATTTGGGACTGTAACACATAAATCCTGAAGGCTTTCAGTGCTTTGACCAAAGCATATACTTGGTTCTCCAGAATATTGTATTTGAGCTCAGCGTCTCTGAGAACTTTACTGAAAAATGCAATTGGCTGCTCCTTACTATCTTCATTTTTCTGCAACAACACAACATCAATAGTAATGGGGGATGCAAATGAGAATACCTGAAAGGCTTCATCTCTTACTTCCTTATCCCATTTCACTTCTGCATTTTTCTTCAACATATTTGTTATACTTCTCACAATCTCAGCATAATTGGGCATGAATCTCCTCAGAAAGTTTATTTTTCCTAGGAATCTCTGGATATCTTTCTTGCTTTTGGGTACAAGAATCATCTGAATGGCTTCACCCTTGCTGGTTCAATCTTTACTCCATGTTTAGAAACTATGTGACCTAATAATTTACCTTCTCCTAAGGCAAATAAAGATTTCTTTAGATTTAATGACAGAGAAAACTTTCTACACTTTTGAATTTCTTTTTGCAAATGCTCCAAGTGTTCATCATCTGACCCAAAAAAAATAGTTACATCATCCAGATATATAACTGCAAACATGTCACCAATGAAGGCTATTTCCATGGCCCTCTGAAATGTTGCACCTGTGTTCATAAGGCCAAATGGCATCCTTGCATACATGAAGGTGCCCCATGACATCATGAAACACTACAAGGAAAAGACCCTCTAGCAGATGTTTTTGAGGAACCCCTTATAAAAATACCCCAGACATCCGTTTCTAGCGGAGGTTCCTAAAGGAGGTTGGCAGGCGGAGGTTTTTACAGATGTATTTTGTCTGGTGCTCTTATCACCTAAAAACGCATCGGTGCGTTCAAGACGACATAGCACCAGTGCGGTTAAAAATTTGGCACACTGGACACCGTGCGCTCCGTACACACACGCCTGCTGCATTGTAATTTTGTACAGTACCGGTACTTTACATAACTTCCACACCGGTGTGGAATCAAGAAAACGCACTGGGGCGTCCATAAAACACGTGCACCTGTAGATGGTTAAATAACAAAAATCAGGGCAAAAAAACGCATAAAACATTGGCACACCGAAAACCATGTGCTCCGTACACACCCGCCCAGTGCCTTTTATTAAGGAACAGCACTGGTGTGTGTCAACCCGTCAGCACCAGTGTCTCATAAAAAGCACGCGGAACAGAAACCACCCGAGGCGGAATGAGTGAAACACACCAGGGCCCAATAAATTCCGCACACCGGAAAAGGGTTAAAAAAACAAAATTATGCCCAAAAAACCGCACAAATCATTGGTTCACCAAACAGAATTCCCATTGCATCTTATTACTATAGAGCACCGGCGCGTTACTTCTAAGCCGCCCCGGTGTCTCATAAAAAGTGTGTGGAACAGAAAATTCCCAGTGTGGAATTACTGAAATGCACCGGGGCTCCAGTAATACCGTGCCCCAGAAAAGGGTTAAAAAAAAACAAAATTACAGCCAAAAAACCGCAGAAATCATTAGTTCATCGGACAACGTTCTCGGTGCGTCTTATTACTATATAAAACTGGTGTGTTACTTCTAAGCCGCCTCGGTGTCTTGTAAAAAGCACACGGAACAGAAACCGCCCAGTGTGGAATTACTGTAACGCACCGGGGCTCCAGTAATACTGCGCACCGGAAAAGGGTTTAAAAAAACAAATCTACAGCCAAAAAACCACAGAAATCATTGGTTCACCGGGCAACGTTCTCAGTGCATCTTATTACTGTAGAGCACTGATGCGTTACCTCTAAGCCGCCCTGGTGTCTCATAAAAAGCGCACGGAACATAAACCGCCCGGTGTGAACTGACCAAAACACACCGGGGCCCCAAATGCCATGCACCAGAAAAGGGTTAGAAAAAAACAAAATTACGGCCAAAAAATCGCACAAATCATTGGTTCACTGGACATCGTGCTCAGTGCGTCTTATTACTGTAGAGCACCGATGTATTACCGCAAGGCCACCCCAGTGCCTCCTAAATGCGCCCGAAAACAGAAATCGCCCGGGGCGGCATAGTGCAAACGCATCGGTACGTCAGTAAAAACCCTGCGCACCAGAACATGGTTAAATAAAAAAAAATAACGGCCAAAAAACCACATTTTTCACTTTTTTCAGTGCTACAGAGCTCTCAAGCATTGGTGCAAGTTATCCTTGTTTGAGCCGCACTGACATCCGTTCTCCCATTGCACTTATTGCATGCACTGCTGTTGTGCATTGCCACCAATCTCTAGCTTGAATTTTATAAAACAGTGGACAAATTTTATTTTTCAAATTGTACAGCCAATATGCCTCCTCGACGGGTAAATGTACAGGTATTTTTCTTGTTTTTCCATAATTAAACCTTTTAGCGGATTAGAAATTGAAAAAACCTTAAAATTAACCATTAAAAAAAAAAAAAAATTGTTGCGTGGTGCACTTGAGCCATTCAGCTCGCACTAGTTTTCGGTGCTGCCTGTAAATTTACAAGCCACACCATAACCAATGTTGACGATATCCACACCGGTTTCGGCGCAGTACCGTGCAGCGCACCATGTTATTTAAAAAATAAATAAAAAGTGTGGTGCAGTCGGTTACCAGGCCGCACCGTTGACAATGGTGTATCGTGGCAACTCGGTGCGATGACGGACTTACCAGCCTAGAGGCAGGTAATGTTTTCAGCGCACCAGAACCACAATTCAACATTGTCAATGGTTCGGGTTGGTAAACCGGTGCTAAGGGAATCTGCACCGATTCTGGGGAGGATACCACAGGCACACCATGTTACTTAAATTTCTTTAAAAAGAGCGGTGCGGTTGGCTACCTGGCTGCACCGTTGACCTAATTCAATCGTGGTGGAGCGGTGCGTTGACTAAAATCACCGCCCCGGGCCAGCTATTTTTTTCAGCGCATGGCTTACCGTATTTGACCTAGGTCAACGGTGCGGCATCTTAAAATACCGCACTTACGACTATGTATGGTAGCAAGATGGTGGTGTGCTGACTTAGTTATAAGCCCCGAGTGGATAGTGAAGTCAGCACACCGGCCTCCTAACACCGCACATAGTGAACGGTGCGTTAAAAACATTTTTCTGGAGCACCTCTTCCGATGCGGTCGATATCATGAGGTGCATCGTATCTGGTGCGCTATGTGGTGTGACGCACCGGGACCAGTGCGTGACTGTGTTTTTGGCGCACCGACTCTTGTTTTATTTATTTTTCAAAAAATAAATATATAATTATATTTGTAAATACATGTGTCATTTAATAAAAAAATTGTGTTTAATATGTCAATCATTCAAAGACATGAAAGGAGAGAAGAGGGGCAACAAAAACAACAATAGGCAGAACAATATAACATGGTTCGCCTGTGGGAGGCAAGGGAGAGGGAGAAATATGTGTACCCTCGCCCTATTATAGCAGCGACACAGGGGCTCCTTAGGCAGGTAGGCCTCCTCAAGTTCTATGAGGAGGCTACTTCCCTAAAGTCCCATAGTTTGTTTTTGAGACATCTTATCCAAAGGCGGAATGCCCAGTCACAGGCTTTTCGGGTTGGTATCAACCAGTGGTACACGCCCACTGAGGAGGATGTATATTTTATTACAGGTCTATCGAGGAGAGGGGTGGATTTTCCCTCGTTCCCCGAGGTTCCAGCTGGCTGTGTGGCAGGGAGTCAGTTAGTTTACTCCCAAAGATACATTAAAGAAAATTTAGTATCTCTTGTAGAGTTTTAGGTTGCTGGAGGGCAGTTACGTATTGGTGTGTTTGGTCATGAGGAGGTCCAGTGTCTCTCACTTATCATTTCGACCATTTCACACAACACCAATGATGGGCAACACATTAGTTGCTAGCTTTTATATTATGTTGATTCTTTACTACAGCAGCCACGACTTGTCAAGTGGTCTACCATTTTTTTGCAGCAGTTCTGTACAGCATTAGATATATGTCGTGCTCATGCACAAGGGAGGGTCAACTTCCCTTTTGCTTCACAAATTTTTTGTTTATTTTTTGAGAGGTTTCCAGAGACGAGGCCTTATTTTCTTCGGCAACCTCGTAGGTCGATTACTGAGGCACGTATGCACATGTAGGGGTAGATGATGCCCAAGAGGGACGAGACTCTTTTTCCAGCGAGGATATCAGATGATGCACTGGAGTTGCTAGCCATTGTTGATGAGCATCCCTTCATTTTGGTCCCCTGTCTTTATGCGGGGTTGGATTGGCGAGGGTGTGCCAACATCCTCTTCACCGCTGATGAGCCTCCAGATGATAGAGGTAATATTACTATTTTATTTTAATTTATTCTAACATGTTCTTTAACTTGTTTTTATTAAATTGTGTAATAAAATCCTCTAATTATTGTTGTGTACTTGTATATATTTTGCAGACATTGGCTCTTTTGATGGTGAGGAGATGCCGCCACCACAACCTGATCCAGGTGTGGATCCTCATGATGAGGATGAAGGCATGCCAGATATTGCCGAGGATCATCAGGAGGCCGGTCTAGATCAGAGACCTGCTCTAGTTGGTGCGCCGGTGCGTGGTCGATGTCTTAGTGATGCTAGATACATGATGGAGTTGGGCGACCAACTCATTGCAATGATTTTTGAGGCGGGCATCAGGCCCACTAATTTCAGAGACATATAGGCCGATGACAGGCTATCACGGATGTGGAGAGGCATGCCGCGTGACATGTACAGCCTGATGCGGCATGTCGTAGGAGTTACGACAACTTTTACGCGACCGACGAGGACTGTTGCACGTTATGATCGAGCCACAACACATGATGGATAGTATACGAGTCGCAATGTACCATCATCTCATGATCATTCACAGTCTCATGCCACGCCAGATTTGCATGAGCCTCCACTAGCATCTACTAGCATTCATCATGGAGATGAGGCTGGACCATCAGCCACTTGTACTAATATTGATGTTGTACTACCACCAGCTGATCCATGACATTTATATTACAGTTGTATATTTTTAACACTATTCAGTTATATATATATGTATATATGGTCCATGTATTTTATGTTCATGTTGCAATTGTACTTAATTTACATGTTGGTGATCATCATGATGTGTATGTTGTTAGGTCATGTTAGATATGTTCATTTAATGTGCAGCTTGCAGATAGATGTGTATGTGATAGCATGAAATGTATATTTGATGTTTGTGTTGCACTGATGATGTTAATATATAATGTTAATTGTGTTTTGTTCGATGATCATGATCACGATGATGCAGTTAGCGATTTTGAATGTGTTTTTTAGTCAAATATGATGTTTGTACGATGGTTATCATGAATGTGATGTTTATTAATTAATTTAATACCAAATGATCATGATATTGTAAATTTGTAATATTTGTATTTCTAATTGTATTTAAAATTCTAAAATTGTAATTGTAATTGTATATATGTGAATTTCTAAAATTTTAATTGTAATTGTAATTTTTAAAATTGTAAAATTGTAATTGTAATTGTAATTTTTTAATTTGTAAAATTATAATTGTATATATGTAAAATTCTAAAATTCTAATTCTAATTCTAATTCTATTTATAATTGTAATTGTATGTAAAATAATAAATATAGAATAATATGATTTATTGTAACATAATAAAGTTTAGAAAATAATGCAAATAAATTCCTGTTCTTTAGAATTAGAATTATTTTATTATGATCTTAGATACAAAAAAAAGAATAAATTTATGCAATACGCCATTGTTTTCGAGATCAACATAATACCAAATTATCAAGTGAATTATTGATTTTAACATTAACGCAATGCAAATTACCAGTTAATTTAAAATACATATTATATTAATATTTCGAAAAACCCATCTTAAAAAGTATAAATATTGATGAAATAACACATGTATCATATCACTCTCGGTTCTCATGATCACCCTTATTATCTTCTAGCTCACATGGCATGATAACACTATTCTTCTCAAAAATATGATTTTGATCTCTATGTATATGTTTTAGTGTTTAGGGAAAACATAGGGCTCCTTAGTTTCATCCCACATCTTTCTAGAGTTGATACATATCAGCCTACTATCGCGATCTTCCTTTATATTATTCTGATCAAAGGTGTCCCACCACTTGCACCTAAAAATAACACATTGGAAAGAAGAAAAAGCCACTTCAATGATATCTTGTATCTTTCTGACGTAACCTAACATCCCTCGTACTAGTTGTTGATCACGATGGCTAGATCGACTAGATTGATCGAACTTGACTTCCACTCCATAGTCTTCTGTGATGTTTCCAACATCGGCATTTTCTATGTGAAAATGGTGTCCATATGCCCACATAGATGGAAACAAATGCACCTATTATAAAAAAATTTAAAAAACCATAGTTTCATGTGTCTTATAAATAATAATCCAACAGTAGTTAAAATACGAAATGTAGATGTCTTAATATAAGTTTCAAATTTACATATAAATTAAAAAGATTATTACTGAGTTGTTGCACCCAATCCCTATGTTTAGTGCATCCTCTTTAGCATGCGGGTAATGACCGGTAGCACTGTATTTCTCTCTGACTTGGTCAACAACCCAACTGTTGGGGCATATTTTTGGCATATTTTATTTTAAATGATCGGGATAAGGCACACTTATACCATCCAACTGTCTGAATTATTTCATGTCACTATCCCATTTCATCCTATTTTGTTCGTACAATGCGACCCACGGTTGTGTCACTTCATAATTGTAAAGAATGAATTTATTGATTGCTTCAATTTCTGCATTCGTTGATGAAATCAAACCAACATTTTATAGTACTTAGAGATCAAAATATACATTATATCGAAGTTCAACATGAATATTAATTACTTTTTGTAAATTTGAAAAATTATAAGTCACTTACTCTTTAACAAGCGCTCTTTTCCACTCGTTTGGAGCAACTCTCCTTCTCTTTTTTCCTCATCCATTAGATCGTCCCAAATCACCACACCTGGTCTGATGTCGATCTGCTTGATGTACTCACTGGCATAGTAGAAAGACTCATACGATATGTACCCCTCTGCCATAGACCCCTCAGGTTTTGCCTTTTGTCGAGCAAAACCTTTCAATTTCTTCATGCAACTCTCTAAGAAGAACATCCAACGACAAGAAACAACCCCAAATAATTCAACCTCATCTACCAGGTGGATTAGAAGATGAACCTGTAATACCATGAAAATCATCGACAGTTCTTTCTCAAACATACCAACAATTTCAACTATCTCTTGACGCCACCATGGAATGCTAGCCACATGAATCTCCTTTGACGTGATCCAATGTAAAAATGCAGATAATTTAGATATGGCACGTCCTAGGTCTTGAGGGAATTCATGTTTCACACACCCACGCACAAACAAAGGATAATGACACTGCAAAGTTATAAACACGTGAAATAATACACAAAATTAGTTATGTTTTATGATCCCCACATGGGATAAAATTTATTAATATAACAAATAATAAAATCACGCTTTTGACATTATACGTACTCTTAGAATATTCAAATGATCATGCGATTTCAACCCTGAAAAATGGTCATCCACGGTGAAGCAACACCGTAGTGAAGACCCGTATGAAGTTGGCACCCTCACATCCATTATAACTTCCTTTGCCAAAGATATATCATCTTTTTTTTAAATCCATTGGACTCACCTTCTTTTAAAAACCATGAATTAGAGGGACCAGCGCCTGCCTCTGATCCCATACTTTCTAATCGTCTTGGCCAATATTTCTTTTTAGTTTTTGAAGTCATAAGATCTTTCCTAACAGCCAATGTGTCACTTTGTTTTGATGATATGTGCCTCCATAAAGAAGATGAAACATTTTTAAATATATGCATGGGATCTAATAAGTGGGCAATCTTAAGATGCTCCCAATATGGGAGGTCATAAAAGATAGATTTCCTTTTCATCCCAATGGGCAATTTCTCAACATAGGTGTTGAAGAAATCTGGATCATCGAACTTAGACTCCCCATTTGAATCGAACATTTCTATGAACTCCTTCTCCTTCTCTCTCTCATATTCTCTAAGCCATTCAGCTGGTGTCATTATTTGAGGCCTTTGGGTTCTCTCTCGTTTACCATTGAAAGAGGATGCTGGTCTTCTGTAAGGGTTTTGTTCTGGTAGGAATATCCTGGAGCAATCATACACTGGCTTTCGTAGGTCCTTGGACCATCTAGCTTTCAGAGAAGGTCCACAACATTTACATCCAAAATACCCTTTTGTTACAAGACCTGTGAAATTATATTTGTATACATTAATTAATATGCATGGCACGTTAAATAATATCATGAAGATCAGAACAAATATTATTACAATGAATTAAATAACTAATATGTAAAAGAATATTATTAAATTATATATAAACAAATCAATAAATTAAACATGTAATTTACCAGAGCAAACTCCTAACCCTGGATAATCATGTGTCGTGTAAGCACATATGCCATACAACGTAAAAATCCTCCTTGCTATGATGGGTCTTAATACATCGTATACATTTATCCCATCCCATAATTCCTTCAATTCATCTACCAGTGGTTGTAAGTAGACATCCATATTCTTCACTTGTCTTCTACCAGGGACTATGAGAGCCAACATAAGATGTTCATTCTTCACAGAAAACCATGGGGGGAGATTGTTATTGATCACTACTATAGGCTAAACATAATAGTTGGTGTTCTAGAGGGAATATGGGTTGACGCCATCCATGGCTATGCTGAGTCGTAGACTTCATACTTCATTCTTGAATTTTTCGGGCCATGTATCCTCTATATTCTTCATGTCTATTGAATCAGTTGGGATTCGCATAACTCCCAACTCACTTCTGTGTGAGGCATGCCATCCCTGCAACATAGCTAATTCTTTGCAATGAAAGAGCCTTTGAATCCTTG
This sequence comes from Pinus albicaulis, assembly GCA_034641835.2. Lineage (NCBI taxonomy): Eukaryota > Viridiplantae > Streptophyta > Pinopsida > Pinales > Pinaceae > Pinus > Pinus albicaulis. The sequence goes on from CM076577.1 coordinate 1,471,488,228, forward strand.
GGATTATAGGCATGTGCCTCAATATCTTAAAAGGAGGACCAGTATGTGATTTACCCTTATTTTTTGATTTATCATACCTATCATGCCCACATTTCGAACACATATCTTTGTCTTCATATTCTCCTCTATATAGAATACAATCATTTGGACATGCATGATATGATATGTACTCAACACCCAACATTTTCAACAATTTCTTTGCCTCTTCGCAGCTACTGAGAAAGACATTATCACTCGGAAGAACCTTATCTTTGAATAACTTGTAGTTGGTGATGATGGAAAAATATATTAATATTAAATGTACATTAATGTCGATATAATTATTAACATTCATAAAATCTAACATTTTTAATGTTCATTGCAGTGTACTGATTATATTTCAAATTTATATAAGGGGAATATTTTATGTTAACTTACCTCAAAAGTTCCGAGAAACATGCATTCAACAAGCCAAACTTTGCTTTCAAGTTGTACAGTAACATTGTTGTCCCCAACTGGGTAGACTTTGACTGACCGCCAGGTCCAAAGAGAGGGGTGGTGGAAGCAAATTTAAGGCTTTCGAAAAAGGTGTCAGCGATATGAGCATCATCCCCTAGCTAATCATCATTTTGGAATGCATCTAACAACATTGTCTCCATGGCAGTCGTATCCCTTAAGTAATCATCCATATCAACCTCTATTTGATTGCCTCCATTGCCAGCTTGTGAAGAAATATTATTTTTGTAGTCATTCCTAATTGGTGAATCTGGACGTAGCGAGAATTGAATCGGTGGTTAATTCAACCAATCTTGGTATCGTTCCTCTCTGATTTTTTGTCTTAATTCAGCCTTCTCTCGATTTGACATTTTCATGGGGTGCAATGGAAGATGGTAGGTAGGTCGTTCATTACCACTAGAATCCTAATAATTAAAAAAAAAAATTGAATATGATTAGTACAAAATATATGATATCAATTAGTAACCACGTTGACAATATTGCATGATTATAAATTGGTTTGATGTTGAAATAATTACATATTAATCAATATATGTACCAAACAATTATAATTATAATTACCATCATTGTCCCGGGATTGTGGCTAGAAGATGCAATATTGTTACAATTGGTAGGGTGAAGCGGTTGTCCATTTTCATCTACCAAATGCGCCTTGCAGTCTGCAGCTCCTGATAAGAACTTCCGATGTTTTGGAGCAGTTTGAATATTTTTTGCATCTAAACTCGATGTTGAATCTGCATGAATCTGCAAATTTGTATACATTATAAATTTAATTAAGTTGTGCGTGATTGACTGAATGGATTAAAAACATATATAAATTTAATTAGATAGTGAAAAAATAAAACAAATCTGAAGTAAATATTACGTCTCCACATGGATAGGGAGAACTCCGCGATGGACTTTGAGAAATATTATGGAATGAGCTGGATTTTGAAGAATTGTCCATTCCATATAATATATGATATTTTCTCCCTCCATTTGAGCAAAACAACAATAAATTTTGGTGCACAAACTTCAATGTCATTCCGATGCGTAATGTACAAATAACTGCACCGGTGAGTTTTTTATTTTGCGCACTGGTGCTGTTTTATAAAAAGACGTACCAGTGTGGTTAAATTAAAGGACGCATTGGTAAACAAATAACCACAAATAAAAAAAAACACAACCATATTTTCTTTAAGTGAAAAAAAAGCGGTAAATTGAAAAATGGGTGACAAAATATTTTCGAAAATCTAATTTCATAAAACATTTCTTTAAATACTAAACACTTTTCATTATTTCACTATTTGTGCAAAACTTTTCGGCCAGAGATTTGCAGGATACATACCTGGAGCAATTTAATAGAGCACGAGAGCACTGTGGAGCAGGGAAATACGGTCGAACAAAAGTATTCAGACAATCAGAATTCCAAACCTCTGGTTAGTCAAGCCCTGTACCATAGAATTTCAAACGATGTGAGTAAGTTTATTGTTTTTTTGTACTTTTTTCTGCAGTTTTTTTTTATGCAGTAAAATAAGAAATCTAAGTCTATTGTTTATTTTACTTTTTTTTCTGTAGTTTTTTATATGAATTAAAATAACAAAATCAAACTTTATTGTTTTTTTTAACTTTTTTTTTCTACAGTATTTTTTTACCTTTTCTGCAATTTTTAGAAACAAAAATAAAAAAGAAATCCATTTTTACAAACAAAACCCTAGATTTTTTTTGTTTCTGCCATTTTTTCTCCCTCTTTCTTTTCAATTTAGATTTATAGGGTTTGTATAGTCATAAGACATCCAACTCATGGGACGACTTGCATATTCGGATCCCAATCCATGTTGGCCCTTGCGTCAATCTTTAAAAAATACAGATTTTTTTTCGTCGGTGCGCCTTGCGTAATAGAGCGCACTGGTGCACTACGTTATGGAAGTGTACCACGAAAGTACAGTTGAAAAAAATAAAAATGTTTTTATCAGTGCGCCATACGTAACATATGGCACCGATGCACTATTGTATTATAGCACACCGCAAACGTGTTGTTTTGCAAAAAAACCATTTTAGAAACAAACCCTGCATTCTTTTTGTTCTTACCCTTTCTTCTCCCACTTTCTGTGATTTCAGAATTAGGGCTTTTCAATTTATATTTATAGGATTTGTATTGCTAAATATAAGGCTAAGAAATCAAACCAACAGGAGGACCTGCATAGTCGGATCCCAATCCATGTCGGCCCTTGCGTTAATCTTAAAAAAATACAGACTTTTTACTCGTCGGTGCGTCCTGCATAACATAGTGCACCGGTGCGCTCGGTTATAGCAGCGCACCGCGAAAGTACAGTGGTAAAAAATAATAAAAAATAAAAAAATGTTTTATCAGTGTGCCATATGTAACATATGGCACCGGTGCGCTATTTTATTATGGCGCACCGCAAACGTGTTGTTTTGAAAAAAAAAAAAAATTAGAAACAAACCCTACATTCTTTTTGTTTCTGCCCTTTCTTCTCCCACTTTCTGTGATTTCAGAATTAGGACATTTCAATTTATATTTAGAGGATTTGTATTGCTAAATATAAGCATAAGACATCCAACCAATGGGAGGACCGAAATAGTCTGATCCCAATCCATGTTGGCTCTTGCGTTAAAAAATAAAAATAAAAAAATAAAAAAATAAAAATTGTCGGTGCGCCCTGTGGGGAATACCGCACCGGTGCGCTTTGTTCTCCTAGCGCACCACGCAAGTACTGTGATAAAAAATTAGAAAAAAAATATATTTTTTCAGTGCGCCATTTGTAGAATATGCAGCCGGTGCGCTATTTCATTATGGTGCACCGCGAATAATCTGTTTCGAAAAACAAAAAAAAAACTTTCAAAAGATACAAACCTTACATTCTTTTTGTTTCTCCCTTTTCTTCTTCCTCTTTCTATGATTTCAGAATTAGGGCTTTTCAATTTATATTTATAGGGTTTGTATTGTTAAATATAGACCTAAGACATCCAACCGATGGGACGATTAGCATAGTCGAATCCCAATCCATGTGGGCCCTAGCATGAATTTAAAAAAATAGATTTTTTATCGATGCACCTAGAGTACGTAGCACACCAGGGCTCTTTATTTTACAAGCGCACCGCAAAATGTAATGTGATAAAAAATTATTATTTTTTAATCGGTGCGCCACATGTAAAATATGGCACCGATTTCTGCTAAAAAACTAACACTGAACAATTTTTGTTATTTTATCATGGTTAACCGGTGCGGTCATTGACATGTAACACACCGGTTCTCCTTGTTGACATAGAGCACCGTACGGTCTATTATAATGTTGTGGCAGTGTGTTTGAAAAAGAGACACGCACCAGAGTCGATGCGTAAACCATGAATGGCGCACCGATTTTTTGGGATTTTTTTTTTTACTTGAAAAGTTGACAATTTATTTATAAATATATTATTGAATAATATGGTACAGGTTTGAGATTGATAAAGAAATGAGTGACAAGATATCAAGTAACAAAAATACTTATAACACATTAAGAAAAACAAAAAATACAAGTTCTTTGTAAATTTTTTACAAAAAAATTATTTTTGAACTATATGTAAACTTTTAACTAATATGTATTGTTTACTGTGTATCATGCAGAGCCACAAAATGACGAAGCTCGATAAGATTATTTCTGATCTTGGACCAGAAGAGCGTAAAAGCTTAATGGAAAAATTGCAAAATGATGAATCAGGTGAATGAAAAAATATTATCGATCTAATATGAGTTTCTTTTTTTAGTTTTCATTAATAATATAATTAAAATTATTAGATAACATGTGTGAAAAAATTCTATTAATTCACATCTGTTTAATGTTCTACAAGGACCAACAACTCAGAAAATGAATGTTGTTCTAAGAAAAGAAAAAAAAATAGAACATGCAAATGAAAATGAATTAGTCTTTAGCTCATCTGGAGTGGGGCTGGAGGTTAACGAAAGGGGGGAAATTTTTTACAAAAGTTTGAGGATCTAGTGGAATGAATGTATAGACGTTCTTTCCACTTACAATACAAAAACCAATCCAATGATTCCAAGAACCAAATTTTATGTAAACTACAGGAAGAGTTTCCAGAGAATTGGTCAATGAGACATGTCAGACTTTTAATAGAAAAAACGTACAACAACAAAAAAGAAGGAATGAAAAAATAATATTCCTTTAGATGTTTGTCTAGAATTATTTATAAATATCACTTTTGTTATACTTACTTTTCATGTATCAATATAAAAATTAAATAGTTTATTGTCACATTACATTTTCAAGAAGATTATGAAAATCTCAAAAGATGAACGAGCTGATATTAGAAATATGCCAGTAGGAATGTCCAAAAAGGTGTACAAGGAGATGGTCAAAGAAATGGACAAAATTGCATCGCTGGAGGAGCCATCTCAACAACAACTTGCTTCAAATGTAATATGTAATCATTAATTTTTTCGATCATTAGGTAAAATGAATAAACAATTTAGTATTAAATATTAATTTTCAAGTATTTTCTTGCAGAAAAGAAAAGAAAATGGAACCCATTCAGCACATAAAACAGGACGACAAAGAATAAAAGGATTGACATCTAAGTTTGTGAGTAATTGTTACTTCCTTATAACAACTTAACTAGATTTCATTTTTGTATTTTTTAAGTGGTTTTACAAAAATTTATCATTGAATCTCTTCAAACAGGTGCTAACATACAAAGAAGAACCATCAAAAGAATTGATTGAAATTGGGTTAAATATGGGTTATGCATATATGTTGGCATATCAGAACTTAATTGTGGAATTTGTAAGCATCTATCGATCTTGTTTTACTTAGCTCCGTCTATAATTAATAGAAAAAAGAAATCTTTTATATTAAATATATGATTTGTTATGGGGTATATAACTTGCAGGAAACAAATTATGGCACTGCATCAATAGATCAAATCTTGAAAGATGGCATGTTACATGGTTTGAAAGAATGTGTATAGTTTATGAGTCAATTTTTGCATTGGTACATCATCTCTTTTTGATTTACATTGATGTATATTATTTAATATTGCAATTTTCGTTATTCTCACCAATGTATATACACTCATTACAATTTATTTTTATGTTTCTAGATGGAAGGTGAAGAAGAAGAAAACAATCAACACTGTGAACAAAACATTTATGAAAATAACCCAAATCATGGAAGTAGCTCTAGCAGTGATAGTAGTTCAAGCGAAGAATGATGATCACTATGTTTGGATATAAAAGCAAGGCGTTGTATTTTTTTGAAAAATGTCTGTGAAATCGAACATTTTCTTTAATGTAATGGACATAGTGTCCCAATTGAAAGATAAAGGGATACCAATAACTGTCCCATTTTGTATGACAAAGAATGTCTTATTCATATATATACATAATAAAAAATGTTTTAATTTATTCTATTGCGTTCTCTATTGTCGCTATTGCGTTCTCCATTGTCGTTCTCAAATGCACTAATAAAAAATTAATTCATATGAATATTGTTAGAAGATATATATGTGTCGAATTTTGATGAATAATGAATTTTAAAAAACCACAATAATTTTGATATGATATAACAAATTAATCCAAACATCACATTCAAATGCATCAATAAAAACTTAACTAATATGAATATTGTTATAAGATGTGTCGACTTTTAATGAATAATGAATTCAAAACAATCACAATAATTTCACTGTCACAGTCGATGTTTCTAAAAAATACAAAATGAAAACCGGTACATGTATACTTACACCGGTGCGCTTGTATTTTTAAGCGCCCCGGTGCGTTTTTACGACCTATGGACACCACACAAATACCAAAACCGGTTAAAAATATCGAGGCATTTGTGTGGTACAACTCTCTGGTGTGTTTATGTCTATCTATGCACCGGTGCCTTTTTACGACCTATTAGCACTGCACGAATACAGATACAAATTATAAATCTCGGTGCGTTTGTGTGATACTATGCATCGGGGCGTGTTTGTGTCTATACGCACCGGTGGATTTAGACGACCTATGGGCACTGCACGAATATCGATGCCAATTATAAATCTTTGTGCATTTGTGTAATACTGCGCATCAGGGCGTTTAAGAGTCTATATGCACCAGTGTATTTGCGTGACATATTTTCACCGCACGAATACCGATAAAAATTATAAAGCTCAGTGCATTTGTGTGAAGGGACGCACCAATGCATTTCTATAAGTCTACGCACCGACGCGTTGATACGACCTATGGGCACTGCTCAATTCCTAATACCAATTATAATTGCCCCGTGCATTGTATCACCAACACTACACCCGGAGTTGTTTTATACCGTAACGACCCAGTTCATTCTCCTTAGACCGCCCTTGGGCGCCGTGCACAGGTACGCACCAGTGCGTTAAATCCTAATTAGCGCACTGATGAAAAAAACATCCGTAATAACGTCTGGCCACCCATTGTTTTTTGGTTGTGTTGAATTTCCGTTAAAAGCTCCGCAAAAACCTCCGTAACCACAAAGGAATGTGGTAGCATATTTTTTTTTGACAATTTTGACCAATTTTATAACACTAAAAACCTCCTTTATAACCTCCGCTAAAGGGTCTCTTCCTTGTAGTGAAAGAAATCTTCTTCTGATCTTCTTTTTCGATTGGAGCTAACAATAATGGATTTATCTATTTGAGCCTCTATCTGTGTGGTTTGAGTCCTTATTTTAATGGAATATTATGTTGAATTATGCTTTTTTCATATGTTTTCAGGTCTTCATATGACCAGGAAAACACAGCCATATCTTTCTTTGTAGTTTTTGGAGACACCTTTGAACAATTTCACTATTTTGGGTTCCTGCTGAGTTCCCAAATTACAATATTCCATCTCTTCTTCTTGATGTGTTTTCTTTGAATCAATAGCAACATCATTAGAATCTAATAATATTTCAAGGGGAACCAACCCTTTAGGGAGCAAATTAGCTTTCAATTGGATAATCTTCTGTTCACATATCGACTGCTTAAGGTTTCTTATTTCTACTTTTTTCTCTGTTTATTCTTCCTCTTGGTCTATCTAAGCATAGTCAAAGTTTCCAATCATTTTTGGGAACTGATTTACCTATTCATCATCATCAAACACCTACCAATGTTTCAAATTTTCATGGATAGAAATTCTATGTCTAATTTCAATTTCATACCTTAGCCTTGGAATTATCGGAGGTTTGAAGGTGCTAGCTGCAACTGCGAAAGAATCTTCCAACCTATTCTCCTCCCTTGGAATAAACTAAAGATTGAAGGCTTCAAAATAGTTTTTTATTAGACCCCAAACTTCATTCCTATATGATCTTAACCTCGGATGCTTGGTTTGACAATGATTTTTAATCTGCCTTATTATAAATTCAAAGTCACCAAAAATTGAAATGCATTGAACTCCCATCTGTTTAGCAACTTGAAGGCTTGAGATTAAGGCCTCATACTCAACCACATTGTTTGTTGAATCAAATTCTATTTTAAAATAGAAAGGCATGAGGTTACCTTCTGGTGATATCAACAAGAATCCAGCACCTGCACCTTCCTTGGAGTAGGCACCATCAAAGTAGCACTTCCAAATCTTCCTTGAGTGCATCTCATTATTTACAATTGATGCTTCCCTGTGTCTTCAACAAATTCTGCATCTTCATGCAGCATGAAATAAGAAAGATCTGTTGTTTCTTGACTATAAATGGGGGAATTTCCTACATCGTTCTTGGAGGTGGTCTTCACAAACCTTGTTTCCCTGTACAACCTCTTTTCTTCCCCATTAAAAACCAAAATGATAGCATAAGTGAAATCTGATTTTAGAACACCTCCCAATTTTCTCCCCAAGATCTTGATAGAAGCATTCAAAACCTGGCTGGGATGTCAGCAAATACTACATCCATGACTATACCCTTTGCTGGGATTTGTGCCAATGAAACTACTACATCTTTAATTAACCCAACACATTTCACTCTTTTGGAATAAAATGAATACAAATCCATATAAGGTTTGGTAATCTGCAAAGTTTAGTTCCTTCATAACAGATAATGGCATGAGATTATGGGACGCTCCTGAGTCCAACATGAAATTATGTAGAGTAAAATCATGAAGCAATAGATAAATATAGAAGGGTGGAACAGAAGGATCTACTTCTTCTACATGAGGACCAAAGGTGACCATTGGATTTTCTTCTTATAAGTTCACTGTGTCATTATATCTTCCATATGTGTGAGATTGACAAATTCTGAAATTTCTTTCTTGTAAGCTGGTATTTTAGTTAATTCTAGAAGAGATACCTAAATTTTAACGTTCTCCAACTCTTTTGCCAAATTGAAAGCACGAGTTTTCTTAACATTCTTTTCAGGTTCTTCTTCACTCTTTCTAGAACTTGCCTCTTGTTCGGGTACATGAACAACTCTCTCCAAAATATTAGTGTCAACTGATTCATTTTGGGAAGATTCACCCTGCTGCACATTTGTTCTATTAAGTGAATTTACAGGTTGTTTCCCATTATTGACTTGTTTCGCAAGGTCCCTTTGTTGTGGAGTCGCCATTGGAGGAGGAATGGAACCTTGTTTTTCACCTTCATTATCCTACACTCTAGATCTCTTTATAGACCTTAAATCATACTTTTTATGTAACTCAGTTTGCATGAACTGTGTGAGTTGCCTACAGTATTCATCCATTTCATATTGATCAAAATATACTTCAACTTCATCATATTCTCCCTCACAATCTTCTTCTTCATCCTCTTCTATTGTATACATAGCAGATACCTGATCCTTGGCCTCCCTTTGGTCATCTTCTACTAGCTCTCCAGGTGGTGCTTCTATATACAATGGTGCTTGAACCTGGTCTTGATCTCTTCTTTCCCTCTGCAAGATTTGCCGGGGATGTCTTCTGAATTGAGGGTTAAACCCCCCTCGATTTTTTTGTACTTTTCTTTGGGAGTTTTTATTTTCCAATGCCATCTTAGCTAGCTTATTTGTCATATTTTTTATCACCTTTATCATATCTTCAATTCTTAGATCTTGTGATGATTCTTCTTTTGCTTTCCCCTTCTCTTGGATTGGATGTTTCCCTTTCGCCTTTCCAGTTGCAGTCATATTAGCTTCAATATCTAAAGCATTTGTCTGTATCTTCTCAAGAGTAGGGGCTCTTCTCTCTCTCAATTTAAAGCTAAAATCAGCTTCAAAATCCCCAACAAAAACTATCTTTGCTCCTATAGGGGGGGCTTCATCTCTATAGGTAAACTATTGTACAATTTGTTGAATTTTTTTATAAAATCTGGTATATTTTCATCTAATTTTCTTTTGATTGCATTGAATTCTGTTAGTGAATATCCATGATCCCTTTTTTTACCCCATATCTGAGTGAATCGATTTTCTAGTTCTTCCCATGTATTAATAGAATAATCTGGAAATCCCTTAAACCACTTCCTAGCCTCTCCATCCAGAGATTGAACAAAGAGCCTCATTACAACTTCAAGATGTCCTACATTCAGATTTTTAGAAAAAGTACAAAACATAAGCAAGTGTTCTACTGCAGTTATTTCATCTTCTCCAGTAAAATGTGGGAGTAATTTAAGATAGTCTTGAGGCATTGCATTCATTGGTTGAGGAAGGTTAACTGGAGCATATATGTTCAACAAAAAGGTTGGTGCTACCATGTTTGCACCTTGATTGACTGTTCCTTGGTTAGATGCAGTCACCAGACCTGTTGTGAAAATGAACAAAGGTGGAGGAAAACCTGATATGGGGATAGGTCAATGGACAATAGAAGAGGGGATAAAAACTAGAGTTTGTTGAACTTGAGGAAAATTAAAGTAAACAAACTCAAAGGAGTGTTCTTCCACCTTAGGTCCTTGAAAATAAAGTGGTGTGAAAGATGAATCTTGTTCCAAGGAAGGAAGTGTTTCAGAAATATCTTCAAACAAAGGATTACTAAAACTATTGTCAAGAGCAAACAATGTAGGATCAGGTGTTGAAGGAGTTTCAAGTTTCTAAGCCTTTTTAGAAACCAATATTTCTGGATCTGGCAAAGCAGGGACTATCTACTGTGAGGTATCTGACCTCGTGTGAGGCCTTTTGAAAGCCAAAATTTTGAAAATAACAAACACAACCAAATATTTCCTCCTCACTGAACAACCAGAGGAAATAATGTGAAAAACCCAGGGAAAATAAATTTTGTTTCTTCGTCCCCAACAACGGTGCCAGAAAATTTTGTATCTCAAGAAAAAATCCCTTGGCTGTGGTAAGGAATCAATTCTTAATAAATTTTGTAAATGTATGCCAAAATTACTATATCAAATGGCCTCTATTTAAGACCTTTGGAATTTAATTACTTAATACCCTCAATAATCTGATATAATGAAAGCCTTCACAATGCCATAAACTATTGATATTTGAATGAAATGAAAAGAAGAACTGTAAGGGAAACTCAAAATGACATGCTAAGAAATAGAATCTATCATTTTAAGTTTAAAAGGAAATTCATGGAGAGAGAGGAGACTCGAAATAATATGTTGTAAACACATAATCTATTATTTTAAAGTTTCATCAGGAGTTTGTGAATGGAGAAGAGATGAAGTGAAGGAGCTCAAATTAAGGTTATTTAACTCTTACACATAGATGTAATTAAGAGACTGGCTACTACATTAATTCACTTCATTCGAAGAGGAATAAACACATAGAGAAACTGGAAATACATATCAACATCAACAAGTGTAGGAAACTTGATCTTTCTCAGAAAATTCAGTACCAAATTAATAGTCATCCAGAAGTCCAAAACCCGGAACCCATTTTCTTTATTTGTACCTACTTAAATTGATCAAAGCAGTTCGTAACTAATGAACTTATTGAAACTAATTCGACTACCTAAACTATTAAGATTACTTATGCAATCATACTAAGAAAACAGATTAAAACTAGAAATATTGTTCGTTTTGCTGAATCTGATGTTGTTGATGTGTCCCCCCAAAGTGCTAAGGTGTCATTTCTAGTTATGATGTGGTAGCTGCACAGTTCTGTAACAACACCTCGGTGCCCGACTTGACCCAGCTGTTGTGCTTCCCATAGTGCCACTATATGTTCTTATGCCTGACTCTGCCTATGCCTTTTGCGTTTCGAACGTTGTCATCATGTCACCTGCTACCCGACTCTACCTCTTCTGTGTGTGCCTGCTGCGTTTAGTCTTCTCATCTCCTTTGCTTTGCATCGAGTCACTTACCCGAGTCTCTCTATTGTGTTTTACCTATTTATTCATAAAATGGCGCACAAACCTCATAAGCTCAAACTTTAAATCCTTTAGAATTCATCTTGGAACCACATTACATTTGTGCCAATATTTCACTTTGAATTTTTCTTTCTTTAACTTTTCCTTAGCACTTATCTTTTAAAACTTGCGATGTGCGCTATGCGATTAGGTCCCACCTGGCATCGAACATCGCACTTCGGTGACTTTATCACTTACCTCCCGCAGTTATCCTTTAAAACTTGCAATTTGCGGTTTGTGATCGGGCCCCACCGCATCACACATCGCACTTTGGCAATTATAACACTTACCCTTTGCACTTAACTTTTAAAACTTGCGATGTGCGGCATGCAGGCCAAGACCACGTCATATGCCACATCATCAAATATCACACTTCAATGAATTTAATATTTACCTCCACACTTATTATTTAAAACATGTGATTTGTGATTGGGCCCCACCACATCGCATATCTCACTTCGGTGATTTTAACATTTACCTCCCGCGCCTATCCTTTGAAACTTGTGATTTGCGGCTTGCGATTTAATCTCTGCTTCAATTGTGCGCTTTGATCTTGACCATATTTTTTTCCCTTTGTGCCTCCTCCAAAACTCTTAAGTTTTTAAGGGAAATGTGTCATTTCTCCGCCTTCGGGAAGTTAGTTTGTTTGCTCCATGGTGTAACCCTCCTGAGCTTGGCCATTGTTCTGCCACGCTGGTCCCTCCTGAGCTTGCAAATGAGCCCGACTCGACCATGTCCGATGTGCAATGTTCTGAACGTGCCCATCAGTTCGGCTCTTGAATTGTTCTGCACGTGAATGAGCCTGACTCGACCCACCTTCACGTCACGTAATGTTAATGTACCAACATATAAATCAAAATTCCTCTATGACACACTAAAATTTACATTTTCTATCATATTTCAAAGGCAAATGCAAATGAGCCACAACAGAATCCACAATGCATAACATTACATTACATAACATAACATGGCATACCAAGACATTACAACATCTATTATATACTCGACTAGAGAAAACCTCTTAACATAATAATTGTTTATCAATAAATTAAAATAATAAGATATTTATGTAGCAAACCATACTTTATATATATATATATATATATATATATATATATATATATATATATATATTATTTTTTTCTTAGCCCTGATGGAAAATTTGAGTTACAATATGCATAGGGATTGGTCATAGAAACCAATAACCAAAAAAATTTCCTCACTCTTTGGAAAGGTTTAAATATAGTCATCGAAAAGAAAATTAAGAGAGTTATGATATTTGATGATTTAATGATAACGAGTTGACAAGTATGGGAGGCTAAACATCGTCCTAAATTGACCCGATCTCCCATGGAGTTGAATATCCTTCTCCAACTTCAACAATTTGAGCAGGTTGATCTCTTCCATGTTTTAAGGAATTTAAATTCCACTACAGAGTCATTAGCAAACAAAAGAACAAGGCCAACTCAAGGGACTAAAGCTTCAAAAAATGAACATCAATCAAACATCCCATTTCCATGATGTTTTCACGTATAAAAGGTAGAATATTAAATCTCATTAATGAATATTTAATAAAGAGGAAATCCAAATATTTTATGGAGCAAGCAAATCACTTGATAATTAATGTATTAAATCTAAGGGTCTTCAAGTTTTCGCGGAAGTCATTGTATGACAAGCCTAGTTTGTCCCCCAAGGTGTACTCTTATTGATTTAGTAGTAAGACCTGGCTTGTGACATAACCCTTTAGCGGATTGGTGTATCTTCAGTTCAATGTTGGGCTTCGTCTAATTAGTAGGCCGAGAATGTTATGCAACCAGCTCACAAAGTAGAAGAAAAGATAGATCAATGACTTGAAAATTAACCTCTTCAAAGGGTCAACTTCCTTTACATTACATGAATGAACAATTCTTGGATGATTCAAATGAAAAAACCTCCTTTCTATATATAGGAGTCTAATGGGTCACAATATAATCAGTGCCGACATAAAAATAATAATGTAAGGGCACAACAATAATAATAGTGGGCTTCTATAGGGCACAATAATAACAATATAGGGACTACATGGGTACAACAATAATAATAAGGGGATAAACTAGTCTTATAGGAACCTAACATGCCCCTCTCCTTCAGAAATGTGTTGTCCTCAATGCTTGAGTAGTTTTGGATGCTTCTGTATAAAATTCTCATCCTCCCCTGAGGAATCTTCAGCAGGTAAGTTCTTCCACTTGATGAAATACTCTAAAATTGATCGATTTTGTAGCTGTCAAGGTCTTACTTTCATGAATGCTTCAGATTCCAATATGATTTTTCCTTCTTCGTCAAGTTCTAGCAATATTGTTTGAACTGGGAGCTTATCACCTATAACCTTATTTAAGCATGAAACATGGAAAACTGGGTGCACTCAGGAATATGTTAGAAGCTCCAATTTGTATGCCATAGTACCAATATTTTTCAAAACCTTGTAAGGACCATAATACTTTGGTGGTAACTTATTATCCTTATTAGCTTGCTTGAGGGACATTTGTTTGTATGGTTATAGCCGTAAAAATACTCACTCTCCTACATCAAAACTTCTTTTGTTGCGATGTTGATATTCCTGTTGTTTCATTCGATTCTGCGTCAAAGTGAGGTTATCCTTTAAGAGTTGGAGAACTTGTTTTTTATTCTCGATGTGGTACTCCACTACTTGAACCTTATAATTTTCTCTTAAAGATGATGTGATGGACGGTGAATGATATCCATAAAGGGCCATAAATGGGGTCATTTTTGTGGCAGTATGGAAGGAAGTGTTACACCACCATTCAGCCAGAGGTAACCATAAGACCCATTGTGTTTGTTTATCAAATACAAAGAAATGAAGATATCCTTCCAAACATTTGTTCACTATCTCAGTTTTCCCATCAGATTGAGGATGATAATATGAGTTATGAGCTAATTGAGTATCCAAATAATAAAATAATTTTGTACAAAAATTTCCAATGAAAATGGGATCTTTGTTGCTTACAATAATCTTTGGGTTTCCATGTAGCTTTTGAATTGTTTCCATAAATGAAGTAGCAATTGTACTAACTTTAAATGGATGTGATAATGCACAAAAGTGTGCATACTTGGTAAGTCTATCAACTACCACCATCATGACACTATTTCCTTCGGACTTCGGTAAACTTGTGATAAAATCCATTGAAACCTCCTCCCAAAGTTGACCTGGAATAGATAAATGTTGTAACAGACCTGAGGTCTTAATTGTATCAACTTTATTTTGTTGGCAAACCAAACATTCCGCCACAAAATTTTGAATATCATATTTAAGGCCATCCCAAAAAAATTCCTTCTTAACCCTATGGTAAGTTTTTAAAAATCCCGAGTGCCCTCCTAAGGGAGAGGTGTGCAATTCCAAAAGAATATTTTGTTTGAGTTGGTAATTCTTATAAAGATATAAACGATCATTGTACCATAATGAATCATTTTTCCATCTAAATGTATCAGGTGTACTAGGATCTTGCTACAAATTTTAAATGAGTTCCCACACTTCTTCATCATTCTTCCATTCATCCCTTGCTTCGATTATCCAATCCAATTGGATAATAGAAATGGCACAAAGCAATGGTTCCAAATCCTCATCCTTTCCTAAGAGTGCATTTGCAAAAACATTTTACTTCCCTTTTTTGTAGATGATTTCAAAGTCATAACCCAACATCTTTGTGACCCATTTTTTCTACTCTTCTGAAGATAATCTTTGTTCTAAAAAGTATTTTAGACTATCATGATCTATTTTTACCTTGAAATTTCTTCCCATTAGGTAAGGCATCCATTGCTTAAGTGCGTGTAGCATTACCAACATTTCCTTTTGATAAATAGGTTTTTTTAAATACTTTCCTTTGATTGGATGACTTTCAAAATCAACGTGTCTTCCTTCTTGCATTAAAACAACACCAATTCCATTTCCTGAGGCATCACATTCTGCAATAAATTTCTTTGTGAAGTCTGGTGTAGCTAAGACTGGTACTTGGCACATTGCCTCTTTAATATGTTCAAAGGCCTTAGTTGCTTCTGGATTCTAAGAAAATGCATCTTTCTTCAATAATGTTGTTAGAGGTGTTGTTATTCTCCCATAATTCTTCACAAACTTGCGATAATACCCTGTCAACCCAAGAAATCCTCGTATATGCTTTATGGTTGTGGGGATTTTCCATTCCTTAATGGATTTAATTTTGTTAGAGTCTACCTTAACACCCTCATGAGATACAATATGACCTAGATATTCGACCTTATGTACTCCAAAGAAACATTTGGAGATTTTTTCATATAATTGTTTCTCCTCTAATAGTTTGAGCACCTTGTCAACATGTTGAACATGATCCTTCCAAGACTTGTTGTAGATCATTATATCATCAAAAAATACTAACACAATTTTTTTAAGGAAGGATTTTAAAATGGAATTCAGCAAACCTTGAAATGTAGAAGGTGCATTAGTAAGGCCAAAAGGCATGACCAAAAGTTCATAATGACCCTCATGAGTTCAAAATGTTGTTTTTAGAATGTCTTCAGTCTTCATTCTTATTTGATGATATCCTGAACGAAGATCCAACTTGGTGAAGTAAATTGCTCCATGTAATTCATCCAATAATTAATCAATGACAAGAATGGAAAATTAACACAAATTTCCTTAAATAGTGGATATAGAATTTCAAAGTAACCAAAATAACTCAATTCTAGTGATGTCCTTATAATAATATTGTTCCAGTATTAATGAAATATGTGTTAATTTATCTTTAATAGTGAGCTTGTTGAGCTCCCTATAATGCAGACATGTGCACCATGATCCATCCTTCTTGTGCACAAATACTACTGGAGCATAGAAAGAAATTTGACTAGGTTGAATTATACCAGCCTCTAGAATTTCTACAACTATATGTTCAATCTCACTCTTTTGGGCATTGGGATATATGTAAGGCCTGATGTTTGGAGGAACACTTCCTGGAATCAAATGAATAGCATGATCATGATCATGAATAGGCGGGAGGCCTTTGGGAATCTCAAACATCTTGGAATTATTGTATGAGACTTTTTGGAGATCTGGAGAAATTTTTACACGACGTTCACTAAGGTGTCGGCTCCATGTGATCGAAACTTCCGCTTTTGAAGCCTCGTAGAGAAAATGTTATAGCGAAAATGCCAAGAGGACCTGTTTGAAGAAGCAAAACCCTAGAATCCAAAGCTCTAATACCAAATGTTATGTAACCAGCTCACAAAATAGAAGAAAATATAGATTAACGACTTAAAAATTAGCCTCTTCGAGGAGGAAACCTATTTTACATTACATGAATGAAAAATTCTTGGATGATTCAAATGATAAAACCTCATTTCTATATATAGGAGTCTAAGGGGTCATAATAGAATCAGAGCCGACATAACAATAATAATGTAAGGGCACAACAATAACAATAGTGGGCTTCTATGGGGCATAATAATAACAATATGGGGACTACATGGGTACAACAATAACAATAAGGGAGCTACACTAAAAATAAAAATAAGGAGATACACTAGTCTTATAGGGACCTAACAGAGAAAGAGGCATTTAATTCGACTCATGCTAGGGCCATTTCCCTATTTACTCCATAGCAAGTGGTTCTCTCTACAAGGAATTCGAAACTGATTTCTCATGGAGATTTTAGTCCTGCATTCAATGGAGACAATATTATACCAGAATTCATGATGGTTTACATAGTTCCGACATTGGGCTCCCTTAAGATTGCATCTATTTAATATATATATATATATATATATATATATATATATATATAGATATATATATATATCTTTCTCTTGACTCTAAACTTTACATTGTTTGGCTCCAATATTACAGTGCTTAACAAAGTTCATCCCTACAAATTGGTGTTGACACAGGGTAATTCTATCATGGAAAATATGAGCTCCTCTTCCCGTGACTTTGAATTTGTTAACATCAATGCAATTTTGGATAGGGGTCCTCGAGGATATAGTAAGCACGCAACTCTCCTTTAAGTAGCAACAAGAAGCTGAGAAAAGAGCTCACAGTTCTCTTCAATTATTATTCAATTCCAAAATTGAACTTATGTAGATAAAAATTGATCACATTTAGAATGAATTGAGGACCAAGTTGGCAACCCCTCATTGCAAGATTGAAGAGATAAAGGATTTGTTTGTTGTCTGGCTACAACTAGTTCCAATGGACGTTGAATCTGGCAAAAATGAAGCGAGGAAAAGAGGAAATCTGGTTCAATCTCCAAACCAACTAAAATAATTCTGAAAATGTGTCTTGGTGGCAAGTTTTTGGATAGTTCTCACTTAAATTATAGTTTCTAATGTTGTGAAAAATTTGTTTGTATTTAGGGATCTATTTCAAGATATACAATGGACATCTATTTAGAATGATCAGAAATAAATGACATAAGCATAGATTGCATATGCACTAGACTTCAGAGTGTTGGATTGTGGTGGAAGTAAATGAACCATGTAAGGGTTCTGACAGATAAACCAGATTTTGTTTTTTTAATAAAAATCCTCTACCCATATATATATATATATATACTTTCATTTTTCTTTTAAATTACAATATTTAATAAGTAAAGTTATTGTATGTGATTGTGTCAATGGAAATGAGGTGTAAGTTGCAAGTTGCATGCTAGAAATTACTAAACATATGGTTCTACTTAGATGATTAGAAAGCTAAATGTATTGAAATTAAATATATGGTTTTAATTGGATGATCAAAAAGTTAAACTTGATGATATGTATTGAAATTGACATCCCAAGTTATACAATATGAAACACTTTACTGCTCGATGCATAATAATAACCATATTTTATGATACAAATCGAATTGATAAAAAAAAAATAAACTACCACCTTTAGTGGACAACGAAAATACTATTAGGATGGTATCATTTTCACACGATGGCATGAAAAATCCATGAATTTCTTGCGTCGAGACATCAATTTTAAACTCTCAACTGCGCTCAGACTTCAAACATCTACCTGTCATTTTTTGGGTTACTGGGCTGAGTTTAAGGTCGGGGCTAGCTTAGGGAAGAAGGTTGATCCATCACCATGAATCTTAAAATTAAAATTTGGTATATTCTCAAATTTAATTCTTTTTAAATAACTTCTATCCTCAATCCCTTTTCAAACTAAAAAAAAAAATCGTGGGTACAAAAATAATAAAAATCCATAGGTACATGGATACAAAAATAACAATAAGGGGCTACACTAACAATAACAATAAGGGGATACACTAGTCTTATAGGGACCTAACAGAGAAAGAGACATTTAATTCGACTCATGCTAGGGCCATTTCCCTATCTACTCCATAGCAAGTGGTTCTCTCTGCAAGGAATTAGAAATTGATTTCTCATGGAGATTTTAGTCCCGCATTCAATGGAGGCAAAGCATAATACCATAAGTCATGATGGTTTACATAGTTCCGACATTGGGCTCTCTCTCTCTCTCTCTCTCTCTCTCTCTCTCTCTCTATATATATATATATATACATATATATATATATATATATATATATATATATATATATATATATATATATATATATATATATATATATATATATATATATATAAACTTTGTATTTGCTTAGCTCCATTGCATAAATAAAAGTTCATCCCTACAAATTGGTGTTGACACTAGGTAATTCTATCATGGAAAATGTGAGTTCCTCTTCTCGTGACTCTGAATCTGTTAACATCAATGCAATTTTGGATAGGGATCTTCAAGGATATAGTAAGCATGCAACTCTCCCTTAAGTAGCGACAATAAGCTAAGAAAAAGGCTCACAATTCTCTTCAGTTATTAGTCAATTCCAAACTTGAACTTAGGCAAATAAAATTTGATCGCCTCTAGAATGAATTGAGGACCGAGGTGGCAACCCCTCATTGCAAGATTGAAGAGATAGATGATTTGTTTATTGTTGGGCTACAACTAGTTCCAATGGACATCAAATCTAGCGAAAACACAACAAGGAAAAGAGGAAAGCTGGTTCAAGCTCCAGGCCAACTAAAATAATTTTGAAAATGTGTCTTGGTGGCAAGCTTTTGGATAGTTCTGACTTAAATTCTAGTTTCTAATATTGTGAAAACTTTGTTTGTATTTAGGGATCTATTTTAGGATATACAATGGGCATCTATTTAGAATTATCAGCAAGAAATGACATAAGCATAGATTGCATATGCACTAGACTTCAGAGTGTTGGATTGTGGTGGAACCAAATGAACTATGTAAAGGGTGTTGGATTGTGGTGGAACCAAATGAACTATGTAAAAGTTCTGATAAATAAACCAGATTTTCATTTTTTAATAAAAGTCTTCTAACCCTATATATATATATATATATATATAAAGTTACCATATATAATTGTGTCAATGGAAATGAGATGTAAATTGCAAATTACAAGCTGGAAATTACTAAACATGTTGTTTTACTTAAATGATAAAAAAAACTAACTTTTATGATAATTATTGAAATTAAATATATAGTTTTAAATTTATTTATTTAATTACAATACTTAATAACTAAAGTAAGTTGCAAATATTTTTTTAAGTATTTGATTGTGTCAATGGAAATGTAATGAGATGTAAGTTGCACGTTGCATGATAAAAATTACTAAAATATGGTTTTGCTTAAATTAGCAGAAAGCTAAATGTATTGAAATTAAATATAACTAAATGTATTGAAATTAAATATATGGTTTTATTTGGATGATAAGAAAGCTAAACTTTGTGATATGTATCGAAATTGATATTCGAAGTTATACAATATGAAACACTTTACTGCCCGCTGCATAATAATAACCCTTTTTTATTCTACAAATCGAATTGATAATATAAAAAAATCAACTGCCACCTTAGTGGATAACGAAAATATTTGATAATATAAAAAAATCTAACTGCCACCTTAGTGGATAACGAAAATACTATCAGGATGGTATCATTTTCACAAGACGACATGAAGAATCCATGAATGTCTTGGGTCGAGACGTCAATTTTAAACTCTCAACTGCGCTCAGACTTTTGATCCATCATATTAAAATTTGGTATATTCTCAAATTTATTTCGTTCCTTTTCAAACTCAAAAAATGGCTTCATTCCAGTTGGGTTACCATAAATGAACAATAGCTTCTCGTGTTTATTTATTTTATAACATAGAATTAGAGAAAAAGGGTCGCTGAAAAATCATATATGTATATAATCTTTATTTTTATTTTAAATTACAATATTTAATAACTAAATTTACTGCATGTTATTGTGTTAATGGAAATGAGATGCAAGTTGCAAGCTAGAAATTATTAAACATATGGTTTTACTTGGATGATTAAAAAGCTGATCTTTATGATATGTATTGAAATTAAATATTTATTTTATTTGGATGATCTATATGGTTTTATTTGGATAATCAGAAAGCTAAACTTTATGATACGTATTGAAATTGACATCCCAAGTTATACAATATAAACAGTTTACTGCCGGCTGCATCATAATAACCATATTTTATTCTACAAATCGAATTGATAATATAAAAAAATCAACCGCCACCTTCACTGGACAACGAAAATACTATCATGATGGTATCATTTTCACACGACGGCATGAAGAATCCATGAATTTCCTGCGTCGAGACGTCAATTTTAAACTCTCAACTGCGGTTAGACTTTTGATCCATCAAATTAAAATTTGGTATAATTCTCAAATTTATTCTTTCCTTTTAAAACTCTGAAAAATGGCTTCATTCCAGTTGGGTTACCATAAATGAACAATAGCCTCTCGTGTTTATTTCTTTTATAACATAGAATTAGAGAAAAAGGGTCGCTGACTTACAGGTTGGTATTCATGGAGAAACGCCGAGCCTCTCAATTCGCATTCACCTGGAAATGCGGTACTCAGTCAAGTGCATCATCTGGTATCCTATGGTTCATGTTGGGTTTAATACTTATTTCAGCAATCCCTTCAGGTTCGTTAGCTTTTTTTTTCAAAAAAATCACTGAATTTTTTTTTTAAGCTTAAGCTTGGAACTCTATTCCTTCAAAGGCAGATTTTAAAATAATAGAAACCATTTCAAAATGCTGTATATTCCACTTTTCACTTCCTTGTTTATTATATCACACATCCGAGTAACATACAGAAACATTTGGAATCGAACTTAGTGGATCTATAGTGAATTTAACTTGATTTGATCTAATTCGATTGCAGATTTCAAAAATATTTCAAAATTCAACAATTTAAATCTACAATCCAAATAAAAATAACTTTAAATCCATGCCTGCAAAACCATGTAGACTAATAATGTCTGAAACCATATGGGTGTTTTGCAGATGCTTTTGATCCTCTGGACCCAAATGGAAACATTACCATCAAATGGGACATCATGTCTTGGACCAGTAATGGCTATATTGTGAGCAATCCTACTTATATTAATAGAGATTGCATATGTTTATAGTAATTAAACATATTGATATGGTGGTGAGATTGCATATGTTTATAGTAATTAAACATATTGATATGGTGGTGATTCTCGGGGATTTTGATCATATGCAGGCAACTGTAAGCTTGTCGAATTATCAGCAGTACAGACATATCGAGAGTCCCGGATGGTCCTTGGGCTGGACATGGGCAAAGAAAGAAATAATATGGTCGATGGTTGGTGCAGAGGCAACTAAGCAAGGAGATTGCTCTGGTTATCAGATCACCATTCCCTTCTGCTGCAACAAGAGTCCTACCATTGTCGATTTGATGCCTGGAACTCCTTACAACCAGCAAGTTGCAAATTGCTGCAGAGGAGGAGTCCTATCAGCTTATGCCCAGGATCCTGCCACTTCAGTGGCAGCCTTCCAACTGACCGTTGCCAACAGTGGGACGAGTGCTGCAACTGTTCTCTTGCCCCAGAATTTCACTCTCAATACACCTGGCCCTGGATATACTTGTGGTCCTGTCAAGGTCGTTGAATCCAGCGAGTTTATCAGTGACGATGGGCACAGCCACAATCAAGCTTTAAGTAAGCACATTCATCTTTAACAGGGCATAGACACATTTCAGATCGGTTTATGCATGTTGAAATGTGACAACAGTTTAAGTAAATAATGTATTTATGGGTAAATTTAGTTTATTACTAGTCAGTCAGTTGTCAGTTGTATAACTAGAAGGAGTTATGTAAAGCCCATATTAATTAGGATTGCTTTGGTAGTGTGATAGAGAATCATTTTTTATCAATAAGATTTCCAATCCCTTTCCTCCATGAACACATTGTCAAGATTTTACCACATAAAATATTTTGTTATGTCGTGTATTTAAATTCGGTTTCCTTATATTTCTTCATGTGTTTAATAGTTTTTAAGACCAACAAGTGGTATCAATGTTGTGAGAGGTTAGTAAATTTAACGAGAACCAGTACGCAAGAAGATGCGCTGCCATCAAAGAAGTTGCCATCGTAAAAAAAGGAATGTTGCGTTTCTCCTGGTGACTTGGTATGTGAAAAGAAGCACATCCTAAGTAAAGATTCCGCGCCCACGTTCACCGTTTAAGTGAAGAGCCCTCAACATTGCCGCCTGATAAAGCCGTTAAAATAAGTGATCCGAGTTGCTGCCGCTTTCAAGGAGAGTCGTCGCCAGAAAGGAATCTGTCAGAGCCGTTGTCAAACGCGACGAGAGAGAGAAACTACCGCCGAGAAAGGAAGAACGCTCAAGGTTTCGTTTGTTTGAACTTTCAACTAAATTTTTCCTGCCGCCGCCGAGAAAGGAAGAGCACTCGAGCTCTGTTTGTTGAAGTCTCAACCAAATTTATTTTTTTGCCAAGACCCACCAAAGTTTAAAGTATATCTGCAGAAACGCGAAGCCCGGGAAAAGGAGGCCCAGTGGAAAACAAAGGGCCGATGTGGAAGAGCCGCATTCCTAAGAAATTTGGGTACAATTTTTTTTTTTAAATATGAAATTTACAGTTTTTGAAACAAAGTTATCCTAACTTTGCTTAAGAAATCAAAGTTACTAGATTTTTGGCTTCTGTGATTTATCAATAAATTATATAGAAAGTTGTTGAAAATGATATAGAAAAAAAAATTTGTTTGAAGAGGGTTTACAAAATTGTTTGAAGAGATTTTTTTTTTATTTTTTTTATTTTTTTTTTGGATATTTTGGAAGTTTTGTTTGTAAAAAGGGAACAAAATTCAAATTGTTAACCCTAGTATTAGAATTTCTGAAAGAAATTAAATAAATATTTCTGAAAGAAATTAAATAAATTCTGAAAAAATTTAAGCAAAAAATGAAACCCTAAAAGATAAACTCTAGTAGCAGGATTTGTACAAAGAAATGGAAAAAACGATGAATGCTAAATTTGAGGTGGAGAAGTTCACTGGCAAGAACAATTTCGCATTGTGGAAACTGAAAGTTAGGGATTTGCTGGTGCAACAAGGGTTGCACAAAGCTTTAGATGGGGTGAAGAAGAAACCTGTTGGCATGACATATTCGGACTAGGAAGACCTAGATCTCCGAGCTCTCAGTACCATCAGGTTATGCGTGGCGGATGAAGTTCTCTTTAATATTGTTGAAGAGAAAACAATTACAGGTTTTTGGGGAAAACTGGAAACGTTTTATATGACCAAATTGTTAACCAAAAGAATTTATTTGAAAGGACATTTGTACCATTTTTGGATGAAGGAAGGTACAAAAATTGCAAAACATTTAAATGTTTTTAATACACTTATTTTCCAATTGTCAGATATGGAAGTTAAATTTCAAGAAAAAGACAAAGCTATCACTTTGTTTTGTTCTTTGCTCGAGTCATGGGACTACTTCGTAACTTCAATCAGTTTGAGCACTACTAAGTCTTTGGAATTTGATTCAGTTGTGGGAGCTCTATTATCTGAAGAAGTACGGAGGAAACCTCGTGGAGGACTTCACCCACATTGAGGGATGATCATTAGGGGGAGTTCAGGGGAAGCTCGTGCAGGGAAGGATTTATTTCCGCAGGAGTTTATTTGTATCTTCAGGTGCCCACCCTTGGAGTACATGAGATGGATGACTTAGTAGAGCGGTTGCATGTGGAGACAGAAAAGGCTTTATATGATTATGATGCTCTATTTACTGATGGTATGCGGAGGGCTTTAGGTGCCTATACCAGGTTGGACAATGAGTGGAGCAACGGATGCCTCACGCTGATCAAGATGGCTTGGGATAATGGCAAGACAAGGCAGAGATCTGGGATGGATGGGTGGTATATTTGGGACCCTGGTATTGTGTGCAAAGACTGTTAGGGTCAGCTGATTGAGAGGGTGCTTGTTCAAATATTGCTTAAGGACAAGAAATTTTTAGTGGGAAGGACTGTAATGTCCCTAATTAAATTAATTTTGCAATTTTGATTAATAATAGCCCAAGGCAGTTATGGTGAAGGGAACATAGGAGAAATGGAATTATTTGCATGTTAGTGGAATGTGGGGAGCACTCACCACTCATCCACATCAAATACACACTTGGGGAAAAGGGAATTCGAATTCCCTAAGGAAAAATCAAATTTGTGGAGGGACCCACAAGCATGCATGCCCAACAATTATAAAAGGAAGGAATGGAAGAGCCACTTGCATCTTTTTCCTATTGAAGAAATCAATTTGCCTTAGTTGCTTAGCTGAGCCAACATTGTGTTGTTTAGCACAAGAGCTTCCCAAGGAGCGAAGCTCAGCCTTTCTTCGGTGGACTTCGAGTGCCACCCAAGGAAGGCATTTTCCTTGCCTTGAGACCAGAGGAGTGGGTACCTACAAGTTTTGCGCTTTTATGGAGATATTGGGACGCAATCTAGGGCTTCTACTGCACAGTGGTTGGAGCCATCTTGCTATTGTGGAATGGAGTTGCTAGAAGATTCACCGGAGGAACTACAGGAGTTATTGAGGACCCATTTTTAGAGTGTAGCAGCAATAGCAACTATAGAGGAGCATCCTTTACGCATTTTCTAGTCAGAACACCCAGACACTGTGTCAGCCCTTCTTTGGACTACGCAGTCATTGGAGGAGGCTCATTTGTGGGAGCTACATTGGTGGGATTTTGGAACTGGGGTGTCGGGAGATTGATAAGAGAGTCAATTGAGGAGCTTGGCTGGGATTTTAGGGAGCAATGATTGATAGTAGTAGCTGCAGTATCAGAAAATGAAATTGGAAGAGAGCCAAGCTATAAAGGGTCAGATTTTGAAGGTTGGAATTAGAGGAAACCCTTTCTAAGTTTTTCTGAGTTTTTCTCAGTTTTGGGCAAGGATCACCTTCCCAAATTCCTAGAATTTTCCGAGCAGTTTTCAGTGGGTAAATCAGAAGCCAAAGTCACGCAGCAGTGCAGAGTTGGAGCAACAACGCAATTCTTTGGAGGAGCTTGCTATTGGAGCTGTGGGTTTGCTTGTACTCATCACCTGGTGCTTGTAGTTTGCCTTGTGCAGGCCCAGGCCCAGGCCCAGGTGAATTTTCTCCAACTTATTTGTACCCGGACATTATTATTAATAAAATCTTGGCCAGTTTGTGTAGTTGCTAAAATTTCTGGTTAATGTGCATGAATTTCTGAAAATTTCTGTGTTTACATATTTCCATGTTTTTTTTATCATTGGAAATTTTCCATTTGGAATATTACAAGTTTTCTATTCAGTTTTATTTTCTTCATATAGACCAATAATGCAGTTATCTTTATTTCAATGATAGATTCTGGGATTATCCTATTTTAAGAGATAGGAGAAGTAGATAGGTTTATGCATTTATCATTACTATTGTAGATTTTGGAAATATTTCAATGTAACAGATAGGAGCGAGGGCATGACTTTTAATTAGGGAGAAATTTCAGTTTAATACATAAGAGCCAGGTCAAACAATTGATTTCCCTCTATCTATTAAATTTCAAAATATTTCTGAATTCTGCAATCAAATTATGTTCAATGCTAAAAGAGATGTTCATAATGAGCCATTTTCTATGCATTTGGGTTAATGTGATTATTGGGTTTAATTTGTTTCAGTGACCTGGAAACTGACCTGCACATATTCACGATTTATTGCTCAGCCTGCTCCTACCTGTTGTGTCGCCTTGTCATCTTTCTACAGCGATACTATTATCCCCTGTCCAGTATGTTCCTGTACCTGCCAGAACAATATCAGTCAGCCGGACACTTGTATTAAGTATGCCAATTCTACCTAACTTTTACTGAGTGCTTTTCGTTTTCAATTTTATGGGCAGAAAAGAGAGATCATAGATTATTTTGTTTTGTTGCAGGGGAGATTCTCCATATCTTAAGACACCCCAGAGCAACAAACATCTTATACAGTGCACACCTCACATGTGCCCAGTTACAGTACATTGGCACGTCAAGCACAACTATAAATTGTACTGGAGGGTGAAAGTCACTGTTACAAATTTTAATTACGGAATGAATTACAGTAACTGGAACATTCTTCTTCAGCATCCAAATTTTGACAATTTGACTGAAGTTTTCAGCTTCAGCTATAAACCACTGATTCCTTATGGGTTTCTGAGTAAGCAACCCATTGCCTCCTACAGCTTTATCTTTTTCTTTCTGCTTCTAAAAGACAACCTATCAATTTTGAACTGAAATTCTTTTTTAATGTCTGTGCTGGTGCTTTTGCAGATGATACTGCATTATTTTGGGGAATCAAATATTACAACGATTTGCTCATGGAAAATGGACCAATGGGAATTGCCCAGACTGAAATGCTCCTCCAGAAGAATTCTCAGACATTCACTTTCAAACAGGGATGGGCATTTCCTCGGATGGTGTACTTCAACGGTGATGAATGTATAATGCCACCACCAGATACATATCCTATACTGCCAGACAGTGTCCCTGTCATGAAGAGAGAAGTGTCCTTAAGTTCAATGGTTATTATAGCTTTGGTTGTTGCAATAGCTTTGTCTGCCGCATCCCTGTTAGTGTTTTGCCAGAGAGCCGATTACAGGGCAGATGTCATTACCCATTTGCATTACACAAGTGTAACAAAAAACAATAAATAATTACCATATCTAAATAATAAAATTAATGTAATTTATTCTGAATCTATCGAAATATAAAAATAAATCTAATTTATTAAAATTTAGTTTATTTGATTATTGAAGAAAATATATATATATATATATTATATGAAATTAAATGATTTTAAAAATATTTTTATGTTTATGTTTGATAAATTTAAATTTGAATTTAAAATAAATATATGATAATAATAATATAAGTTTGTCTAAGAGCCAAGTTTTTGTCTGATATAAGGAAACAGCGCAAAATTCACCAGAGAAAATTACACATGGCCTGGTTTTCTTTTAATGATTGTGATAAATATTGCATTAGCAAATAATAACTAACAATCACTCTCTTTATCATTAATTTGATTTGATAATTGAATTATGATAATTTTTTCTAAAATATATAATTAATTTATAAAAAAAATATATATATATATATATATTAATATTCTCTTTTAAATTTAAAACCTTAATGACAAAGACATTATGCTTTATGTAACATATAGTCAAATTGTAGAGAACATGGCTTGGTTTCTTTATGCATTTCAGCTTGTGGTAAAAAATTGGAATTCTTTCTAATGAAGTTGACTAATTAGTAGCTTGTGGTAAAAAATTGGAATTCTTGTGAAGTTAACTAATTAGTAGCATTATAAATGATTTTTCAAGATTTTATTTTCTAGTGATAACATTTTTAATATTATAAAATTGTTATGTGGAAAATAATATTTTTGAGTTATTAAATATAATTATAATGTATATTTAAATGTTTTTTTTAAGACATAATTGATAATAATGATGATGGTGAACGTCCACTGGGAGTAGTATTGTAAATAATTCTTCAAATGCAATGCAGCATTTAAATTTTTATTTGTCAATAGAGTATTTTTAATATCACAATATTATTATATGGAAAATAGTTTTTTTGAGTTATTAAAGACTATATATATATATATATATATATATATATATATATATATAATTCAATTACCAAATTAATGATAGGGACAGTGATTATTAGTTACTATTTTCTAATGCAAGATTTATTATTGTCATTTAAGGAAACCAAACCACTTGTAATTATTTATGGTGAATTTTGGGCTGTTAACATGTTTCTTTATGTACAAAAATTTAGCTCTTAGGCAAACTTGTATCATTATCATATATTTATTTTAAATTCAAATTTAAATTTATCAAACATCAAGATAAAAATATTTTTAAAATCATTTAATTTCATATAATACATTTTTATTTTTATTTTTATATTCAATAATCAAATAAACTAAATTTTAATAAATACAAGTGGCGTGGTTTTTCTTGAATGACAATAATAAATCTTACATTAACAAATAATAATTAATAATCAGTGTCCCTATCATTAATTTGGTAACTGAATTATGATAAAAATTTCTACTATATTTTATATGATGATGATGATGATGATGATGGTTAATGTCCACTCAGGCCAATCTTTGGTCTATTGGACCTAAAGAAAAGAGTTATTTAGTTTGATTTAAGATTTTATTCCTATGCTCAAAAAGCTTGGAGAGAAGCCTCCGAGCTCACTATAATTTTGACATCTTAAAAGGCTAGGAAGGTCAGTATTGCAACAAAGATTATGAAATTGAGCTCTAATGTGGTTGTACTCGAGGCACTCTAAGAGGAAGTGATTTTCATCCTCGATGTTCATATTCTCACAGAGATGGCAGATCCTTTCCATCCATGGTGTTTTAGGAACTATCCAACGACCTGTTTCACTATGGAGCTCATGAGAGTTCGTTCTAATCTTGGCTATATTAATTTTCTTCTTTGAGCTAGTTAAAACAGAGAAATACTTTTGATCTTCTAGGGTGGGGTTGATGACCTCCTTATAATATCTTAATTTTCTTTTAGCCGCTAGATCTTTCTCACACCACATTTTTTCTTTGAACTTAGAAGTAACAATTTTTTTAATGTTATTAATGTTTTGCAATGCAACATTCTCGTCGATCTCCGAATGGTTTAACCAGGCCCTGGTGTCTTTATACCAACCTTGTTTAAACCTTACGTGATTTTTGCTGGAATTTAAAGCTATCTTAGGAAGTCTATGGTCTCCTATGGTAATGAGCTTGTGCTTGTAAAACAGAAGCCTAGTCATAGCTAGGCTCTCGATAGGGGAAAGACCCACTTCTATAAGGAGAATAAGATAGGGTGTATTGCTTTTAATTTTAAGGTTATAAGTTATAAAACGCTTCTGGATTTGCTCAATCTTTCTCTAGGATTCTCTAGAGATGTTGCAACCCCAAACCTCACATCCATATAAGATAACAGGAGTGACTAAAGTTTCAAAGAGGAACTTCTTTCTATCCCACATTACGAGGTTTTCCGTTTTACAATTATTTTCAAGACCAAAATAAGCTTTCCACACCCCATTAATCCTTTTCTGAATGCTATAGTTCCAGTTGAGCTTGTGATGAATATCAATTCCTAGGTACTTGTAAGAAGACACTTCCTCCAAGTTACTATTGTCATACATAAAATTAGCATAAGTGTCCTTCTTGGATTTGATAATCATAACTTTTGTTTTGTCAGTGTTAACAGACATACCCATGGTAGAGCATAAATCCTTAAGAAGTCTAAGTTGCTTATCAAGATCAGATGGGCACCTTGTGAGAAGAACAATATCGTCAGCATAGAGAAGAAGGATGATGACTATCCCAGCTAAGATCGTGCCAGCACATCCCGCTTCCTCTAAACAACCTTCTAGCTTGTCGATGTAAATGCCAAATAGGGTAGGGGAGAGGGGGCAACCTTGTTTAACTCCGATATTACACTTAATATCTTTCGACCACCCCTCATTGCTCTTTAACTTGGAAATTACATTCTCGTATAACCTTATAGCGTTCGCTCTTAGCTCGAAAGGAACATTTAGCTCTTCTAATATATTCCATAGGTTGTTTCTAGGAACCATATCGAAAGCCTTTCTAAAGTCCACAAAGCAACATAAGAGATTGGATTTATCATTGCGGCATTCCTCCACAATGATCCTAAGCGTAACGAGGTGGTCCGTTGTTGAGTGTTGCCTTCTAAAACCCGCTTGGCCTTTAGCCCGCTTACCTTCACTTTCAAGCCAAATGCTCAACTTCTTTTCCAAAATAATACCATATAACTTGGCTAAGAGAGGGTTGATCATAATTGTCTAATAATTAGAGGGGTTATTTGTATCCCCACTTTTAAAAATAGGGATAATGAGGCTCTGAGTCCAAGGTTTAGGGAACCCTTGCTTGACCGCTTGGTTGAAAAGCTTGTGGATGTGGGGGATGAGGACAGGATCTCCAATTTTTAAGATTTCCGCCTGGTAACCTTCAATGTCTTTAGCTTTCCCATTTGCCAGGCGTTTAACCCCAAAATCAATGTCTTCTAATGAGAAAACTTCTTTCGTTGTGAGCAGGGTTTCAAAATCCCTGGCATTTGGAGATTCATAAAGATTTTTAAGATAGGAATTCCAGTCGTGTAAAGAAATTTTATTATTATCTTTAGTTTTCCTAGTTAGAATCTGCCTCCAGAATTTCTTAGGAGCCACCTTAGAGAGGTGTAAGAGATTCTCTTGTCTTTTACGAATATATTGCCTTTTTTTCCTTTTAGTTAGGGCTTTGTAGATTTTTATCTTGTCAATTTTGAGAGATTCATCAACAGCTAAGTCATTTCATCTTGCAACTTGGTTTGAATTCAAAAAAATTTCTTCAAAGTTTGGGTTTAAAAGAATTTTTTGGAAGACATTTTCTGGAGGTGGCGTGATTTTTCTTGGAGGTTCAAAGTTTGAATTTAAAGAACTTTTTTGGAAGACATTTTTGGAGGCGACGTGATTTTTCTTGGAGGTATGTACGTGTTTTGTGTTAAAATAAATCTTTTGAGCTTTTTTGTTCAAAAATTTTTCTTCACATTTTAAGATTTAAAGAATTTTTTTGGAAGACATTTCTTGGAGGCGGTGTGATTTTTCTTAGAGATATGTACGTGTTTTGGATTGGATTACGTATTTTTTAGAAAAGATTTTTTTAAATTAAATTTTTTGTGATATTGTTTGTAATTGAGTTATTGTCTAGTTTTTTAAAGGAAATTTTTTGAACCTCATACCCTATTATCATGGGAAATCGAAGAACTTGTGTGAGAAAATATGATCGAAAAAGAAAGCCCGAGGAACGTAGAGAAGAGACGAGACAATATCGCAAAAGAAAGTTAGAAGCTCTCTCAAATATTGAAGAGGAAAATCAACCTCAAGCATAAATTGAAGCAGGTATGTAAATGTAAATATTACATGCTCTATTGATATATATTTAAAATTTTCCTAATGTAAAATGTAACGCTTAATTTTTATTTGATAAACTAGTTTGAAAAATATTTTGTTTGATGTAAACAGACAGAGATATTCCTTAAAATATTGAAGAAGAAAATGAACCTCAAGCAGAAATTGAAGCAGGTATGTAAATGTAAATATTATGATCTATTGATATATTTTTAAAGTTTTCCCAATGTACAATGTGAAGCTTAATTTTTATTTGATGAACTAGTTTGAAAAATATTTTGTTTAATGTAAACAGACAGAGATACTCCTCAAAACATTGAAGAAGAAAATCAACCTCAAGCAGAAATTGAATCGGGTATGTAAATGTAGATATTATGATCTATTGATATATTTAAAATTTTCCTAATATTTATTGACATATTTATTAATTTAGTTATTTATTGAATATGTACTATTTTTTCGAATATGTACGGATGAAATCACTATCGATAATGAGATGTTAGAAAATGTCGACACTCGCACATATGGAGATAAAAAACCTGACTATTTTATACGATATCGTGTCGAGAAAATTTTGGAAATGTTTTTCAAAACTGAGGTGACAGTTCAAGCTCAAATGTTGAAAGGTCTCTTATCATCAAGGAAATTAAAAGAAGCGACAACACTATTGGGTATTCGAAAATCAACCAAAGATAAAAAAATGAAAGAAGACGTGATAAAAAATATGAGTAGTGCTATAGAGTCAATTAAGAGATCTAGAGATAAGAATGTTTCAAATATACGTAGAGGAATACAAATGGCAATGGTTTCACCAAGTACTCAAGAGAATCGTTTGAATCTAACATCTATGGCACGAGCACTGGGAACCTCGCGAAAAACTCTGCACAAACATCGAAAATTTCGACTGCAAATAGACGTAAATGATGAACTCGCTTGTTGGAGAGATATTTGTAGGCAACCATACAAAGATAGACTTGGAGAAGATGTTAAAAAAATAATATATGAATATTGGAAGAACAATTTGCGTGTTTCACCCACTGGAAGACATGTGATGCGAAGAAGAATAGCACGAAATCAATACGAAGAACATGAAAAACATCTCTTGGAAACCACTCAAATAGAGTTATTCAACAAGTTCAAAGAAGAGAATCGTCAAATTCAAGTTTCACTCAGTGCTTTTGTTCAACAAAAACCATAGTATGTAAAACCTATCACCGTACGCGACACTTGTTGTTGCCGTTATCATGTGGAATTTGAGTTATATTATGACACATTCCTTGATTTCGGTAGAACATTATGGAAGGATTCACCTCCTCCTTCCACTATCCACGAATTCATATCTCAAATTCTATGTGAAAGAGAAAGCGATGAACTATTTTACAAAAAGAAATGTGTTGGTGGTAAAAAATGCGATGATTGTGGAAATTTGACTAGATTTCAAAACAAATATCGTATTGATATAAATGATCAATCATTGTCCAACATGAAAGTGAAATGGAAGAGATACGAATATACCAGTACATCGATTCAAAGTGCATATAGTGTTAAAAGAATCGAATTACGAGAAGACGAAATTTTTCTAATAGACTTTTTGAGAAAGTTTGAAGCAGAAATTTACAAATACACCATGCATTCCCATAGAGCTCGATGGCAAGACTTGCAATTCAAAAAATCTCGTGAAGTTTTTCCACCAGGAACCATTTTGTCGGTGATTGATTTTGCAGAAAACTACACATTTGCTCCACAAAAAGAAATTCAGAGTGAATACTATCACTCTGACCAAGTCTCCATGCTCGTTCATATTCTATATAGACATGCTAAGCAAAATTTCGATCATATAGAAAGCACGAGTGAAAATCGACATATCATTAAAGAATATCATTTTTATATCAGTGACGATCGTACGCATGATACATGTTTTGTACAACATTGTTTTGGAAAAATTTATGATTCATTGAAAAATCGTGGAATAACTTTCAATGAACATTGGATATGGTCAGACGGATGCGCAGGTCAATTCAAATCTGCACGATCATTTTTTTGGTTGTGTCGTCTTCATAAGAAAACCTGCATTAAACATTGTTGGAATTTCTTTGAGACTGGCCATGGAAAAGGAGAACATGACGGTGCGGGAGCATGCATAAAACGAGTACTTCGAAGATATCAAATGAACCACTTTGCACGCCGACTTGCAAACGCTGAAGAAGTTGTTCAATGGTGCAAAAATGCTCTAAGCCATGAGATTAACCCATCACGAGAAGTGCAAAGGTACATTCAATTTAATTTATATTGGTAATCTAATTTTAAACATTGTACATTTATCATGCAATTTGATTATTTTTAATTGTATTTTGATATCATATTTACAAATTCTTTTTCTAATTTTCCATATAAAGGTTTTTTTGGCATATTGGAATCGGAGACGTAAATAGATCAATTGGAAATGAAGTTGGAACAATAAAAGGGACTCGAAAATTGCATTCAATTCAAACAAATTTGTCCACAAATGTGTTTGCATTGGATAAAAGAAAATATTCTTGTTTTTGTGATGTTTGCATAGACAACACAAAATCCAATGACATCTGTGAAAACAAAATGTATGTGAGCGATTGGAAACATACAGAGCTAAATACAAAGGGAAAAATGTCTGTTGCAATGATTGAAGAAATGGAATCAGAGGAAACTACAATATCATCCAATGGTGATCGAGTTTCTGATCTTGTTAGAGAAGGTAACAATTGAATTACTTTTTAATGATTTAAAGATTTACAAATTTAAATTTAAATATGCATAATTAAATGTTAAATTTATTTTATTGTGCAGGAGATGTTTTTGCGGTAATTGCACCTATTGACAACGATGAAAATGTGAAGTATTATTTGATGCGTTGCACTAAACAAAAAATGAAATTATTAGAAGACTATAATGATCACGGATTTCAGTATGACAAAGGGTCTATTATACTGAAAGGTTATTTTTTCAAACAAACTCGTCAAAGTGGAGACTTTGTTTACTTCGAAGACTATGAACCTGATTCCATAAGTTGTCAATATAGTCAATTGGTGTGTGCAGCACGCATAAAGTTGATAGAAGTTCAATGAAAGAAAAAATCAAAAATTAAGAAATGGAAAATTTCAAAATCCGATCATGAACGGATTATTGAGGATGGAATTCCATTAGAATTTTTTTGAGTGAAGTGTCAGGACAACAATTTATTATCTTTTAAACCTTTCAGTACTCAACTAAAAATTGAACTGATTATGTTATTTGTGGTTTGCAAATGTTACAAATTGTTTGGGTACAAGCACGTGCTCTAGTTTCCACTGAAAATAGTTTTTCTATACATGTGCATTGATTAAAAATGTTAAATATGTATTGGATATATATATTCTAGAATGAAAATAATTGTTCTTGTATATTAATTGTTTTTGTATATGTTCTCTGACCATATGGTACAAATTATTTCACTTTATTTTGTAAAGTCAGATTCGGTCCCCATATGGCCTAGCCTCCAAGGGACGAGATAACAAGTGGTTGTCCCCACTTGCCCGAATCTCGGCTTTTAAGTACAATTTTATTGTTTATGTCGAGCATCTTACATGATGTCCTAGCCAAAGATAGATTCTCTTTGTTTCAAGTTTCTAGTAAAAGTTGTCACTGAATGCCCTGCTCGAACTCTTGTAGTAAACACCATACCTCATCTCTCTTGCTCTCCAATATTATTAGGTTTAATTATTATAACACAAAAATCGTTCTACATTATCAATAATTTTTTGTGCTTAAAGTAAAATCAATGAACACTATTAATCCAATGTCTTTACAAGTAATGTACCATCATACATGCAATTATATCAAATTAGAAATCAACATATACAATGAAATCAATGGGGATTGTCTTGTTGCAAGTAACATAATTTCAATTTACCATATGTGCAAATGTAGGTTGAAACCATCCAAAACTTTAAGTTGTAAATTGAAACCATCCAAAACTTTAAGTCTTAAAACCCTTTCGAAACATCTTTCCTGATCCTAGTTGGAAAGTGATCACCTAAACTAGGTGGGGACCACACATGTGATTTTTGTCGAAAAATCTATTTTTAGACTATGTCTATTTTTAGACATACGGAGCATGATTCAGAGATTCCAGTTGGAGATTCTTGAAGTATGCAACATGTTGGTAAAAATAGATGAGACCCTTATTTTTAGGACCCAGGCTATTTTTAGACTGTATCTCCTAAAAATATGGAAGTCAAATATTATTTACCCTTAATAATATTTAGACTATAAACAACATTTTACTCTCTTGGAGCACTTCAGTTTGACCCCCAGAGGTGGGGCATGCAGCTGACATAAGGAAATTCGAATTTCCTATGAGTTAAGTGAGCTATTGCATGTTAGACTTCAGTTAGACTCATGTGGCAGAGTTTTGGTGGAGTTGATTGAGGAGTTAATGGAGGTTGTGTTCTAGTTAACTAGTTGAACTAGTTGTATTTAGTTTAACTGGCTAATACACTAGAGATGAGTTGTGTGAATTAAATATTATTTAATTCACTAATTATTAACTCATTATTCAACTAAAGAACACATCAGTTTAACTCAGTGCATGAACAGTTCAGTGGAGACCAGTGAAAGAGGTAGATGAAAGGGTAAGTATAGCTATCAGTTGGAGGATCAGTTTTGCATGGGATTTGCATAACACTTGGAGGAAATTACCAATGAAAATTGCGCAGTGAAGCCAAGGAGATTCGAACCTTGGATCTCTATTTAGACCAGCCTTGATTGCGCAATAGAGGAAGAGAAGTAGTGGGTGTGTTTTGAACTTGTGACTTGTTCAAAACCAAGCTAGTTTTTGTGTAGCTTTGGGAGATAGTACTGAGTACTTGTGAGGAGTTTGTACTATGTATTTGCTGCATTTTCTCTCCATTTATAATATACTATAGCTGCGGGGTTTTCAGCTATAAGATTTCCCCATACATACTGAGTTAATGTGTGATGATTTGATGTGCTATCGCTTCTATTCTTTCCGCATGTGACAATTAATTGTAGAAGAAGGTTATGTGTTATGCATGCAATTCGAAATTGATGTATGATCGGGTTAATATTCATTGAATAAGTGATTTATTCAGCTAATTTCTACATGGTATCGGAGCAATATTAATTGTCGAGATCTATTACGGTGATTGCAAACTTATTTCCTCGGACAGAGCCTGCATACGGGCCAGATAGCCTTCGGATTCATCTTTCTTTGGAAAGTGAAAGGTCTGGTAAAAGCCCATGCAGTCAATCTCTGATTTGGAAATAATTTGTTCTCAAGTGTAGATCGGAAGCGATTGAGTTTTAGGATAAACTCAAGAAACATCAAGATGGAGAAAGCTGGAAATATACATGCATATTGTATATAATTTTCTACATGGAATGAGAGCGAGAATTTTTGGGTGCGCGAGTTTGTAGGGAATATCTGAAAATATTTTGTGAAATATTTTCAGAACCAAATAGCATATTTGGATTCCTTACGAAAAAACACCCAAATTGAAAAAAAATATCGGTCGAATCGGAGCTCGGATGAGGGAGATATCATCGATTTAAAATCAGCTCTTTTGTTAGAAAATTTTGCGATGGCGGGACATTTGCAATGTGCGCGAGCCAAGAATCTACATGCACTGAGGTACAAGATGCATGAAAAGCTTTGAGGAGCAAAGCAGAGGTTAGTGACTTGGTGGTTGAGAGGGAGCCTCTCAACATGCAGCGTGAGGACAAGTCAAGAAGGTTGGGATTCGGGCAAAGAATCTCTACAGACTTGGAGTAGATGGGATGTCTACGAAGCTTCCTGCTGATGGGAAGTGCATGAAAGGCATGCAACTGATGCTTGAGATGGAGCAAGTTTTGCATGCAGGTATTGAAGTAGATGGGATGTCTACGGAGCTTCCTACTGTTGGGAAGCGGAAGAAAGGCATGCAATGGATGCTTGAGATGGAGAAAGTGTTGCATGCAGGCGAGAAAGACATGTAATTGATGCTTGAGAGGGAGCAAGTGTTGCATGCAGGCGAGAAAGACATGCAATTGAAGCTTGAGAGGGAGCGGGTTTTGCATGCAGGTGATAGTGAACCTCGGGATGTGGAGCAGCCACAAGAGGATCATGGAGTGGAAGAGACCACTCATGCAGATAAATTTCGTGCCAGACGGGCAGAGGGAGTGCATGCAGCTATACCACCAGGTATGAGGTGGGGCGACATGCATGATTGATCCCAAGAGGAGATTTCTGGGCAGATTCATGAGATGGTGTGGATCTCATGAGTTGAACCTGGCTACGAGGTGCCCACAGCATGGTAGTAGCAAGATCAGTTGGAGTGATGCAGGCAGATCAAAGTGACAGTGTCAGATACTGGAGCGCGGATCAGAGTTGACAGCAAATGCAAGAGTGCATGGGTGCAAGAGTTCAACAGCGCAGTAGTTCCTGATGACATGTGCAGTTGGTACCAGCAGAAGTCGAAGACTTTGATGATAGATGCTAGATGCATCAAGACTGATTGATTTGTTTGGAGCCTATTCAGTTTCAGAGGAGTTGCAGAGCAGATGCATGGAGTTGCATGGTGCATGCATGAGTTTGCATGGCACATGCAAAGGGTGCATGGCGAATGCATGGAGTTGCATGGCGCTTGTGAAGGTTGCAGGGCGAATGCATGGAGTTGCATGTCGCATGCAAAGACAGTCCTTTCTTGTTGAGAGGGAGTGTTGAAAATGGCAACAAGAAACAGTGAAGGAAGCCTCCTGAAACATCTTTCCTGATCCTAGTTGGAAAGTGATCACCTAAACTAGGTGGGGACCACACGTGTGATTTTTGTCGAAAAGTCTATTTTTAGACTATGTCTATTTTTAGACATACGGAGCATGATTCGGGGATTCCAGTTGGAGATTCTTGAAGTATGCGATATGTTGGTAAAAATAGATGAGACCCTTATTTTTAGGACCCAGGCTATTTTTAGACTGCCTCTCCTAAAAATATGCAAGTCAAATATTATTTACCCTTAATAATATTTAGACTATAAACAACAGTTTACTCTCTTGGAGCACTTCAGTTTGACCCCCAGAGGTGGGGCATGCAGTTGACATAAGGAAATTCGAATTTCCTATGAGTTAAGTGAGCTATTGCATGTTAGACTTCAGTTAGAATCATGTGGCAGAGTTTTGGTGGAGTTGATTGAGGAGTTAATGGAGGTGGTGTTCTGGTTAACTAGTTGAACTAGTTGTATTTAGTTTAACTGGCTAATACACTAGAGGTGAGTTGTGTGAATTAAATATTATTTAATTCACTAATTATTAACTCATTATTCAACTAAAGAACATCGGTTAACTCGGTTCATGAAAAACGATTGATGGAAGACTGATGAAAGAGGTAGATGGAAAGGGTAAGTATAGCTATCAGTTGGAGGATCAGTTTTGCATAGGTTGCAACACTTGGAGAGTACAATGAAAATTCTTGCGCAGTGAAGCCAAGGAGATTCGAACCTTGGATCTCTATTTAGACCAGCCGTGATTGCGCAATAGAAGAAGAGAAGTAGTGGGTGTGTTTTGAACCTGTGACTTGTTCAAAACCAAGCTAGTTTTTGTGTAGCTTTGGGAGATAGTACTGAGTACTTGTGAGGAGTTTGTACTATGTATTTGCTGCATTTTCTCTCCATTTATAATATACTATGTTGCGGGGTTTGACTATAGCTTTATACATCACGTTAATGTGTGATGATTTGATGTGCTATCGCTTCTATTCTTCACTTTATGTGACAATTAATTGTAGAAGAAGGTTATGTGTTATGCATGCAATTCGAAATTGATGTATGATCGGGTTAATCTTCATTGAATAAGTGATTTATTCAGCTAATTTCTACAAAATATGTCCAAAAATTGTAAATCTCACTCAAGTATCAAACTGTATCAAGTTTAACAAATTTTAAAACCATCTAAATTTTGAAATAAAATCAAATCTACTGTATGTCTTGTCCATCAAATGGAAGATCTAGCCTCTGGGTCTCGGTTGGCTCGCTATCTTGTAAAGGGAAAACCTACATACACAATGTACATGTACTTGAACATTAAAATTTGAAGTTTTAAAAATGAACGAGAATATATATATATCTAGAACTTCATGTAAAAAACAAAATATAACAAAAAAATCGCGCAATACCTCGTAAGGTTGCCTCTCCATTTGATGAGCAGGATCTGCCATAGAAACATCTCTAGTGGTAACCTGTACAATATACATGTACAGTTAAATATAAATTTATATATATATATATATATATATATACAAAAATAATTTATATAAATTAAAAACTTTCAAATGAAAATGCACGTGTGTACATATATATAAACTTATTTGAACAATAATATTAAAAAAAAGAACTAAAGACAACTTCTTCAAATGTTGTGGATGTCCCTATCTCCGTCGCTAAAGTCCTCGGATTAAAAAAATCTTCTATACAAACCTAAATTCAAAAAATTTTAAATAACTCAAAATATAGATCTCTCTCTCTATATTTCAATTTTTTATGGAACTTTTTGAGGTAACATAAATTTTGAACTTGTGAAAAATTGTCCATACTTAGTCATCTCCCAATGAAGTAGAAGGTATATCTCCTAAAGAAGAAGAAGGTACCGGGATCCCAAAAACATCAGACGGAATCGGTACCTGTTAAAACATTTTATCGAATTATATATATACATACATGTACATGTGTGGCAACAATTATTTATTTTAGAGTCACTTAAAAAACATTAACATACATGTGCCAACATATCATGATGGGCAGACCCATCTGCATCGTTTGAGCCAGAGGTCCCGAACGTAATATTAACATTTTCATCACGCATCATGCTTGAGAACTGCAAATGGTGTTTTAACATATAATCATACCTTTTTGTTAGATTAATGTACACGTACAAATAAATGTATACATGTGTACATACACATGTATTTATTACAAATTGTACACATGTATATGTAAATATAATTTCAAATCCTAAGGTCACTAACACATACCGTTCCGGTGCCCTCTTCCTCACGAAAAATTAGGTCTTGCAGACCATTGCGACAATTTATTGCGTATGTTCGGAGATCTTCAACATTCATGTTGTAAATCTCCTCATCTGTATGATAAAAAAAATTGGCACATGCATATTCACGTGCTCTTTGTCGATTTAAGCCAAGATCGACTCCACTCAATCCACTATGAACATTTTCGATCATAACATCTCTTGCTTCACGACTTATTTGAGAAGTCGCATCCATCTCTGATCGCAAGGTTTCGACTCGAGACGGTCGACTCACCAATGGCGGCTCGGGGCGAGGCAACTCCACATCTCGCTTTGCGCCCTTACGTTGACATAATCGACCTCTCCCCGGGCCAAAAAATTCTGAAGGAAGATCATTGTAGTCGGGTTTCATACCCTTAAAAAATTCTGCATAAAACATTTGTGCAAAATAAAGAGGAACCTCATTGTTCCATGGAAGCCTTCCAAAGGCCGCAAGATGTCGACTATACAAATATTTTGCTATGTCTGGGTGCTTGAAATACTGCACCTTCAACATCTTTCTTTTTGGCCCTTCCTTATAATTAAACATTGACTTAGCCTGCTCTCTTGAAACTTGTTTTTTTATGTCCTGCCATTTATCGGGACCTATCATTGCTTCTCTTCTCTGTCTCATCACTTCTACAAACGAATCAGTGGTTGGCCCCAAATCTTTGTACACTTTTACCATTTCACTCAATGAATGTGTAACTATTTCTAGGCTTTGTCTACTCTCAGTAGGTAGAGACAAATCCTGGAGATCTCTTTGCAATTTTGCATAAAGGCTTTGACACCTTTGTAAGGTGCATTCCGCCATGTTCGTTTCCCATGGTATGTCAGTAATCTCAGTCGGATAAGTTGTGCTGGGTTGACAGCCTTCTTCTTCAATGTAGCGCGCTGCCCTGCATCTTTTTTGACCACTGGCTCGAACATTTTCAGCCTCTGCATCAATATATATATAATTTCATATATTAGAAAAAACACGTGTAAAAAAAGTTGTAAAAATTTAATGAAAAAATATTGAAATTGATGGCAACCTTGATGTTGTTGGTTAACATCATCTCCAACATGACCCTGCTGAGAACCAACCCCAGAATGACGCTGCTGAGAACCAGACCCACAGTGCCGCTGTTGAGAACCAGCAGCCGTTGATTGCTGGCCTTCGGGGGAATAAATATCACCCCCTTCCCCCAACCTGCTACCAGGCATACCTCGACCGGTTGAACCTTGGCCACGCTCCATGGATGGAGTAGAAAGCCTTCTCCTCCTGCCTCCTAAAAATTAAAATATGAAACTTGTTAACAACTAATTTCACTCACAAAGTTAGTAAAAAAATCAATTCCATATGTACACACATGTATGTAGATTTAAGATTATATTTAAATACCGTGAACATCCTTCGATCCCCGAGACTCCATATGGGATTCAGTTGATCTTCGTCTTTCATCCTCCATGATATATATCTATTGGTCAACATTCACAAAATAGATTTCAAAAAATCAATACCTCAGAGTAAAATCCAATTTGGGGATGTTAAATCCAATATGTTCTATATTTCTTACATTTCATCCCTCCTATTTTTCTTTCCAACCAAGGTTTATAAAATAACATGAGAAGCAACATGAGACTTAGAACAATCATTTTCATTATCTATATGGAAGGCAAGAATGATTATATCCCCTTGAGCTTAAGGGTATGTAGTTTTTCAATTTTTATCATATATTTTTTGGTAAGTGTAAATGTTTTTTTTTATCTATAGTACACGTCATGAGTTCCCCACTTTTACCTTATGTAAAGCATGATTCTAGGATTACTAAAATTTGTACTTGTTTTTTTAAGAATATATCAAATAAAGTTTTTGAGAAGCAAATATGGCTTTTTCCTTAGAATTTGGCACTTTGAATTTCCTTACCCATATTTCTTGTTAATGATTATAACCTTAAAATAGCTAATATTGGTTTGTCATCATCATCTAAAAATGACTTGGCACATGAAAATTTACCATGTCCATCATCATCACTTCACACCATCTCATACATGACCCCTTCTACATATTATATGCATGAATTTTTGAAATGTCATCCTCTACCTATCCCATGAATGGATTGTGACAACAGGTGAATAAAATACATTTTATAAGCAGAATATAGTTTCTAGCTTGTCCTCCTCCATCCGCCCCATAGCTAGTGATTTCTCAATTTTCCACTTCCAACTTTCTATTCTCGAAATTCATTAGCAACTAATTTTATCGATAGCCACACCACTATACATATAATTATCATATTATACACTACTACATTAATGAACTCTACGTTGTTTGTTATTGTAAAGTCCAATAACAAACAATTTTAATTGAGTTTAGTAGTGTATATAACAATTTCTTTGACTTCCAAGTGTGTTGTGACTAAATAGTAGAATTAACTACCAAAATGAATTTCCAAAATAAAATGTTGGAAGAGAGAAATAGGCAATCATTAGATATGGAGTGCGTGGAGGAGGACAAACTTATACTGATCATTTCCTTATCAAATTTCCTTTATTCACCTAATGTCACAATCAATCGTGGTCTAGATAGAAGGGATGACCTACCATAAATTCAATCATATAATGTGTAGAAGGGTCATATGTAGATGGTGTGAAGCGATGATTACAAACATGATAATTTTTCATCTACTAGGCCATTTTGAGATGATGATTACAAACTAGTGCTAGCCCATTAAAGGTTATAATCATTGGTGCCTAATGTGGGGTGGACAATTTAAATCAAGTTCGTATCAAAGTACAATTTAGCTCATTTTGGTCAAGGTTAGTTAGAAGAATTAGCTATTGGTTTCTACCTTCAATTTCCTCTGAAAATGAATGTGTACGTGCTTTTGAGAGACATTAGAGACATTAGAGGAACAAGGTCCAAATTTTTGATGAAAATGTGCTATGAAAGTAAAGGGTTTTAAAGGCAAGCATGTAAAAGGCATAGTTGAGCCAAATGTTCTTCAAGAAGGGCCTAATTATTTGGGTCTTGGTTATGGAAAACATGGAAAATGCTCCAAAGCCAAGGAGGCTTGTGAGGTTTGTGTTCGTGATGAATGGAACATGTACATAGTTTACATTAAAGTTTTTGTGTTTTACGGATATTAAAATGAAGAACTTCTATTTAGATCCATTCCAGAGATTGACTGCAGGGGCATTTACTAGATATGTCACCTTTCATAAAAGATGAGATCCAGAGGCTACCTGGCCCTTTCCAGACTCTGGCTATAGAACTTGTAGAAGTAAACACTAGAGGCATTAACAATATCAAAGAACTAGACATGGGAATGTGTCTCTTTC
This sequence comes from Pinus albicaulis, assembly GCA_034641835.2. NCBI lineage: Eukaryota > Viridiplantae > Streptophyta > Pinopsida > Pinales > Pinaceae > Pinus > Pinus albicaulis. Next base: position 1,471,532,675 of record CM076577.1, read on the forward strand.
CCTACGCAAAAAAATAATTCTTGAGGTAGTTAATCTTCATAGACAGGTCATCAAGCAAGTCAATGTGATCATCCCTCCTTCCTTCCCTTCTAAAATAATTATGTTTTGCGGGTCAGAAAGCCAAAATATGGAGACAATTATCACCAAATCCAACGTACGATTATGCATGATGGAGAATATCTAGCGCTTTCCCTTGTTAAATATATTAACAAGGGAAAGTTCTAGAGATTCTCCATCATGCATAATCGTACGTCGATGCTTATAGAGTGAAAAAACTAAAAGAATCAACTTGTAGGGTCATTTTAATGGGGGGTGGAGAATTCCTGGGTCTTTGCAAATTCAAAGTATGGTGCATGTTGCATGAAGAAAGATGTTGAAAGTAGAGTTATGTTAAACACACATAAATGCAACAAATATGGAAATTTGTACATGAGCTCTATTATTTGACTTAAGAGTCAGTTGTTTGAATTTAGGCATGTTTTGTCAACTTGTGTTTGGTTGATGGTTTTGTACACCAATATGTAAGAGTACACGGACATATTCACATGATGTGAATTTTTTTTTTCTTTGAAGGAGAAAAATGACGTGTTTGATGGTTTGATGGTTTTGCTTGTGACAAGACGTCACAAGATTTTGCGTAGGTCCACTCTTTAGCGAGAGCCTCATGATTACAACCTATCCGTGAGAATCAAATGGGAGTGCATCCTTATTTTGAAAACAAGTAGGATTCTAAGCTACCTACGACTCAAACCATCATTTTTAAATTTGAAATATAATGGTGTTGTTTGAATGCTTGAATCCACAACCCTAACACATGAAATCACTAATCTAATTACACATGAAATAAATAGTTATTTTCTTCAAAATTAAAAATATAACTAAAAACTAAATTCAACATAGTTGAAAGAAAAAGAAGCGCCATTGAAATGGTTTGCTGACAAATGGTTAGATTTATTATCCAATTAAGGCCTAGCATGTATTTTGATGTTTCATTAATTTCTTTGCAAATTCAAAGTATCCAGTGCATGTTGCATGAAGCAAGATGTTGAAAGTACATGAGCTCTATTATTTGTCTTCAGAGTCAATTGTTTGAAGAGGCATGTTTTGTCAACTTGTTTGGTTGATGGTTTTGTACACCAATATGTAAGAGTACATGGACATATTCACATGATGTGAATTTTTTTTTCTTTGAAGGAGAAAATGATGTGTTTTCAGGTTGATGGTTTTGTTTGTGACAAGATGTCACAAGATTTTGTGAAGGTCCACTCTTGAGCGAGAGCCTCATGATTACAACCTATCTGTGAGAATCAAATGGGAGTGCATCCTTATTTTGAAGGAGAAATTTCAATAGGCTTTAGGAAATTTAATTTCAAGTCATTTAATTTCACTAGAAATAATTTAGAGGTACATGATATGAATAGTATTTAGGAAGAACAATAGTCCCTCATGGAATATGAAGAAAGTAGCCACTTCATTTTGTATATATGCATGCTTTGAGTTACTCCTCAAAAATTTCAAAACATGTGTATTTATTACTCTACCCATCCCGATTTTCATAGGATCCATAGCACATACATTTCTATATGCACCCTAGTTGTTGTAAGGCCTAATTATTTCATCACTTTCAAAGGAATTACATCAGTTGTTTCTCCTAAATCTAGCATATAGTTGTGTAATAATATTTTATTTATTATTAGGAATATATGAAAATGTTTATGAATTACATTTTTATTCCCTTGATTCATCTTTTATAACTCTATAGGATAATCCTCAAAAGTAGGGTCATCTACTTCATCAAATTTTAAGAACTTCTTAACCTCATATCTTTATTTCATATTTGCATAACTTCCACAAATGGGATAGAAACAAGATATTTTCCAATTGTTGAAGTAAACCAACATTAATTTCATTGTACACTCTTTATATAGGTATGGTTGAATGTTGTACATCTGGTACATAGATCAATTTGTTGTTTTCATTGTTTACTCTTAGAAATTATTTGAAGTGGGAGCGAAGAGTTGGTTTCTTCCTAGGTTGGCTTACATTTCCTTTAATATGTGATCCATGCCTTTCTCTAATTCATATTTTTATCTCTTGTATTAATTATGTTATTCTTTCTATGTATTGTTCAAGGACAAGGGGGTGAAATAATTTCTTATGATTTTCTAAGTGGTGAGGTCGTTTGAATCTCCAATAGTTGTGTTGGTGTGGTGGGAAACTATCAAACTGTATAGCTCATAGAAAACAAATTCTGAAATAGAAATTAATATTAAGATATGGAATAAGTAGATACTTTATAGCCATAGATATGTTGTATTGTACGGTTACACATTCTGTACTAACTATAGACAAATGGGTGAAAATGTGAAGCTGGGTTACACTTTTTGCCCTTTTTTGAGAAAAAAATTTCATTTTTTTCGGTTCTTCAACTTTCTGCAAACTATAACAATTTTTTTGTGTAGAATTTCATTTTGCGGTAAAAATAAAAGTTGTGAGAAATTTTGTTAGCTTTCTATTAATTATTTTTTGAAATTTTTTTATGCAGATTTGATATGTCAACTTAGCGTTTCTTTGAGTGTGTGTTTCTTAACAATCAAAGAATTCATAAGAAGTCATGTTATGTGGCGACGTTGTATTCATTGAAAATTTGTGTTTTTGAAAAAACAAAATGTGTTACAACAATCTAGACAGAGTCTACTTTGGTTTCGTCATATTTACAAAGCCAATGAATGCATATCATAATTACTAGAATTTTTTGAACTGGTCCAATACGAAAAACTGCGTATTTTTGATATGTTTCGCGTGGCAACAAATTTCTTAAGATATAAGTTATAAACTAAAAATCTAAAAGCTACCCATTAGAGTCAACGGACCAATGTAATGCCCCATAATTTTTTCAATTTTTTTACAATGTATTTTGGGAGACACAAAATTTTGATTTCACTGAATCACGATGACCCTAAAAAATTGTTTGCACTCATTTTATTAGAAAAATAATTAAAATTAATAAACGTTTACGAAATTCCATAAAATTTATATTTCCTGAAAGTAGATTCAATTCTGAAAATGCTCGTCTTGGTTCCGACAGTTAATTAACAATTTTTCATGGAGTTTAATCAGTCCAAAGTTGCAGAACCGTTTTCAGAGCTTGGTTCTGCGTAATTGGTGACGCGTTAGTTCGGCCGAACTATTAGTGAAAGTTCGGCCGAACTATGTTTTCCGCTTACGAGCCGCTAAAACTAACGTCTTAATAGTTCGGCCGAACTTCTTATCAAAAGTTCGGCCGAACTATTGTGCAATTCTCCGTCGGCCGGAAATTTTTGTGGAGCCCCCTACAAAACACATATTTTGCGTCAATATAAATTGCCGCGAAATGATTCACAATTTTCGCACATTTCGCACTTAGTTTCTTATTTCCACTATTACTTTATAATTTCCTTTGGAGGCCCATTTTAGACCTCAAAACTACTCTAATATGATAGCTTCTGAAGGGTCAAAATTTTTCCATGCACAGTGATGAAACAAACACAAACCACAGTTTCACAACCATCTGCCTCGATTTGGTCGACGCCATTAGAATATGTGAACCACATTATTATAATACCATATGTCAGAATTTTTTTTGAATAGAAACACACTAATAACGTTTCCCTCTTCAATATTTCAATGTATGCCTCCGCAGTGTACAGCCACAAACAACTCTTAACATAGAGTGAATGAAACAAATACTCACAAACAATAATTTCTAACCAACACCTACTCTACCCTATGTACACAACTGGGATTTAATTCTCATAATTCCTCCATTTTCTTGGGCCCTCCCTCGAGAGAGTCAGACCCATATGGGCTCTGATACCAAATTAGAAATTAGAGGAGAGACATGGTGCACAAATTCACTCAAAAAAATTCGTATATTACTCACACAAAAATAAAATACAAGCCATATACATAGTGCTCATGAGATCCAACAAATTCCAAACAAGGAGACTATTGTTGAAAAAATCTCTCAACAAATTCCAACAACCAATAAACCTAATCCATCAATTTATTAATGTAAGCATTATTTCCATGTAACCCTTGATTTGTGAATATTACTAAAAATATTCTATGGAAATTACTTTACCATCCACCTAATAATTATTGATAATTAAATTAATAATTTGAAAGTTTTGTCTCACAATAAAAAAATCTTTTAATTATACATTATAATTATGTTTAATAGCTCAAAAATATTATTTTCCATATATAATTTTGTGATATTAAAAATGCTACCATTGGCGAATAAAATCTTAAAGGCAACATTTGAAGAATCATTTACAATGCTACTAATTAGTCAACCTAATAATTATTAATAATTAAATTAAAAATTTGAAAATTTTATCTCATAATAAAAATATCTTTTAATTATACATTATAATTATGTTTACTAACTCAAAAAACATATTTTCCATATAATAATTTTGTAATATTAAAAATGTTCCTGTTGACAAAATTTTAAATGTTACATTTGAAGAATCTTTTACAATACTACTAATTAGTGTAGAAATTATAATTATGTCTCTAAAAAAAACTTTTAATTATACATTATAATTATATTTAATAACTCAAAAATATTATTTTTTACATCACAATTTTATAATATTAAAAATGATCACTGGAAAATAAAATCTTAAAGACTACATTTGAAGAATCATTTACAATGCTAGTAATTAGTAAACTTCATTTGAAAGAATACCAATTTTTTACAAGCTGAAATGAAACCAATCCATGTTCTCTACAATTTGACTATATGTTACATAAAGCACAATGTCTTTATCATTACAATTTTAAAAATTAATTTGACTATATGTTACATAAAGCACAATGTCTTTATCATTACAATTTTAAAAATTTAAGAGAGAAGATTATGTCTTTGTCATTACAATTTTAAGAATTTAAGAGAGAAAATATATATATATGATAATTTAGTTACCAAATTAATGATAGGGACCATGATTATTAGTTACTATTTGTTAATGCAAGATTTATTATTTTCATTCAAGGAAAACCACGTCACTTGTAATTATTTCTGGTAAATTTTGGGTTGTTAACTTGTTTCCTTATATCAAACAAAAACTTAGCTCGTAGACAAACTTGTATTATTATTATATATTTATTTTAAATTCAAATTTAAATTTATCAAACATCAAGATAAAAATATTGTTAAAATCATTTACTTTCATATAATACCTTTTTTTTTTAATATTCAATAATCAAATAAACTAAATTTTAATAAATTAGATTTATTTTTATATTTCGATAAATTTAGAATAAATTACATTAGTTTTATTATATATATATATATATATATATATGGCTTTGCACTATGGTCTACCTGGAACAAGTGATCTTCCCGTAGAGGCATTGGGGGCATAGCTTGCTACATTAAGAAGAACATCTCCCCCCATGCTAGGATTTATAAAAACAACCCTTACAATCAATATAGTTGGATTGAGATTACTCACATTAATGATAAAAAGACCTACATAGCAATCTGTTATTTCCCCCCCATTAATTCTAACTTCTATAAGAAAAATAATCTAGATAAAAATAGTCCTTACAATGGTTTAGAGAATGATATTTCTAGCCTAAGGAATGAAGGTAGTATCCTTTTAGTGGGTGAATTTAATGCTCAAACTTCAAGCAACCAAGATATTCTTCTAAGTAATCATTCTAACCCCAATCCTCTTTGGTTAGATGAAGACTTTACTTTGGCTAGCTGGTACAAAAGGCGCTCTGAAGACCTCGGGGATAATTTGTTTAGGTCGGAGCTAGTCAAGCTCTGTAGTGCTCAGGATCTCATAATTTGCAATGGTCTAAAGAAGTGGCCCAATTTTAGCCAGATGACCTGCATCCATGGGCTTGGAAGCAACGTGGTAGACTATGTTATTTTTGATATTCCTTTATACAATGAAATAATAAATTTTGACATCTTAGACGACCACGAGCTTGACTCCGATCATAGGCCTTTACTCATAAATCTCAATTTTGTCATGCATAGAGATCCCATAGAAGATAATCCTTATAGTCAAAATAACTTAATCTTTGATAGAAATAAAAATGATCTCTTTCTAAATGAATTCAAAACTAATTTGCTTCCTTTATCTAGTATAGACAACATAGATGATCTCTATCATAATTTTACTACAACCCTCTCATATTCTATTAACAAGTTCTCAATTGAAGTCTCAAGTAATTAAAGAAATAGAAAAACCAACCCATGGTATGACAAAGATTGTAAAAGTGCGAGGAGAGAAGTTAAGGAAGGGGCGGAAACGTGAAGCTGGGTTACACTTTTGTGAGAATCGGGGGCAAAAAAAAAATTTCGGCAATAGTTCGGCCGAACATTTTATAAAGTTCGGCCGAACTGTTTTAGTACGTTCGGCCGAACTTTTGAGTCCGTTTATATTGACGGCACAGTGACAGCCCAGCAAACGGAATTTTTGCCGGAGGTTTGAAAAACCGGCAATGGTAGTTCAGCCGAACTCAGTTGAAAGTTCGGCCGAACTACGTTTTTATAAATAAATCGCCCGCGAAGGGTAACAGTTTACTGTTTCATTGTTTTCGCGCGAATTTCTGTTCTGTCGTCGAGGTTCTGCCGCATCTGGTCGAGGTTCTGCCGCATCTGGTCTGCCGCATCTGGTCGAGGTTCTGCCGCATCTGGTCTGCCGCATCTGGTCGAGGTTCTGCCGCATCTGGTCGAGGGCTATTTCTTTTCAAAGGTTGGTTGGACACCTACTGGTTTTCTTACATGTAGTTCTGCGTAGAATTTCTAAGAACTATTACAAATTTGTGAAAAGGAGACAGAGTGTTTCATTGTAATTTTATTTATTATAAACAGATTATATGTAATCCTATAACTCTTAGGGCTGGACAGATTACAAATATGTTTCTAGCTTCTAAATATAAGGCTCTATTTGGTTTAAATGAAGATATTTTATATTTTCTATACCATGACTTATTTATAGTCAGTGTTTTGTCCACAGTAACATGTCCTGAATGCATCTTGAAATTATGCACATACTATTTCCTGCATATATTTTAGATCATAATTTGTTACATCCAAATATACGACAATATATGAATATTTCTTAACTATGCGATACCTTTATTTATCCGTCAGACATCTCTATTATGGACTAGTAACTTTTTTTTTCCTCGAGAAAAAAGCATAATTTTATTTACTGCAGGTGAGTTATAAAATTACATTGTGAAAAACACATTGTTGTGTGTTCAGAGAGACAAACCCAGTGGTTTGTATACAATGGCAGTTACATAGTGAGAAACTATGCATGGTCCAGTAACTTATAAATTACATAATACAAAACCCAGTTGTTCGACCTAAGAAGAGCTTGCAGTTCCTAATTGGCACAAACGCTACGCTGCTAAAAGAATTCCCTCAGAGAAAAACCTCAGAGAAAAAACCTGCCAACAGAGAAAAATATAGTGCAGAACTGTTAAGGAACAGAAACCCGTTCAGTTTTCCATTAAAAAACAGAGCCAGCGAATACCCTTCTGTATGTAGGCAAAGATGGTTAAGAAGCCAGTGGAAGCGTTCACGCCAGAGTGACAGTGTCCAACCCCCAGTAGGAACCCTTCAAAATGTGAACCAACACACAAAAACGCCTTCTCCAAACGCACAAGTACAGAGAAAGCGATTTTGCAGTCAAACTGTCAATGCAAGGTTTGAAAAAAACAAACATGAGACTTCGTCCCACAGCAACCTATCAAGCTGTCCAATGTGTGACTTCGACCCCCTGCAATCTTCAAAGCAGTCCAACAACGCTCTGAAGAAACCAGAAAGGGATACATTTTGTAGTTCATGGTCCTCAAAACGCAAAAAACAGAGGTGATATGTACACCCCAAGGAAACCAGCCAAAGACAATATAAAGACCCGCCTTTTGAAAGGAGTCTCCAGTCAATTTGAAATCCAAACATCAAATGAAGAAAAGCTCACCCATCCTCAGAAAAAAAACTGTAAAGTCTGCTCACAGAGAGGAAGAAAACAGTAGTCTGGTGACTAGTAACTATTTACAATACTGTACTTTTTATTTTCATTCATGTATAACTAACTGTTGCTCAGATGTAATTCAGTATCAAATATTAGAATGTTTTCTCTCTGCAAAGATGCTTTGAATTTCTACTTAAATAATTCAGAACTGAAACTAAGGTAGACAGACATATCTCTAAAATGTATATTTATGCTAAAAGTAGAAATTCAATATCTCTAAAATGTATATTTATGCTAAAAGTAGAAATTCAAAGCATCTTTGCAGAGAGAAATTCTGTACTAACTATAGACAAATAATTCAAAACTGAAACTAAGGTAGATAGACATATCTCTAAAATGTATATTTATGCTAAAAGTAGAAATTCAATATCTCTAAAATGTATATTTATGCTTTAGATTTCATCATCAAATTTTAGAGGGAAAAAATAAAAAACTATTTTTTCAACTCGTATTTTCAACTTATCTCCCACGAGTCTACTCAAATTTTGAGTGGGAGCACTCGCTCGATGTAGAATTTGATTCTTCATCCAAGGAGTACCCATGTTTCATACTTTTGATGGACCCTGCTACATGAAAAATGAGAAATACATGAAAAAACTTTATTGCAATCACATTTTTTCATGTATTTCTCATTTTTCGTGTAGCAAGGTCCATCGAAAGTATGCAATATGGGTACTCCTTGGATGAGGACTTAATTTTTCCTCGAAATTTGAGTAAAAATTTAGGGAGATAAGTTAAACATACGAGTTGAAAAAGTTATTTTATTATCTTTTAATCTTTTTACATTTTTACTCCAAAAATGGTGAATCATCCCCCATGGTTGACATGATCATCTTGAATCCTATTGGTTCATATAAAGTTTATTTCGGTTGTACATTTTACTTAGGAGCTCATTTTAAACCTAAAAATTTAAATAATGTTCGATATCAATCTAAAACCGTTATGCTAACCATCTGAGGCCTTGTTACAACGACCAATGAACTACAACAAGAGCTCATCGATCTTGTTGGCGTGGCTACTGGGATTCAAGCCCAGATCTCCTTGGAGTCTGCCATCAGAGCTTTATAGAACCTGATGACATTCGTCCTCGATGAAGGTTTGGTCTCCATCAAGTTACTTCTTCGTCTTGTGAACAAGCTAAGCAGTTTGTTGGGTGCACAAAACGCTGTTGCGTCCACCATTTGTTGGATTTTGACGTCTACAAATCTGAGAGAAGAAGCCGACAAGTTCGGTTGAATCCCTTTTCTGGTCAAGATGATGTTCTTTGTTTTTTGACAAATTCGCTGTAATAATACTTGCATTATACAACTCCTAATCCCATCCCCTTTATGGGATTTGATTGTTGAACCTTGGATTCAAATAGATCTGGTGCAAAAAGGAAAAGGTGGGTCAATGAGCTATTGTTGCATTGTTGCAAAGTCCAAAAGGAATAGATTTGCTCAATCTTTTGGAATATGCAATACTCATTTGTTTAAGTTTTCAAGCTCAACCAGCAGTGGGTCAGCGTCTATCACACTTTGTATATGAAGGAATAGAGTGCTATTTCAATGAGTTCAATGAAGAAGATCAATAGTGCTGGATAGATCCAGCTTGAAACTCTACATGCATAATTTCTATCAATTTCAGCCATTGCAACTATTTTGGCATACAAAGGCTGGGATTAAATATTTTTCGATTCAAGCAGTGCATCCATCTCACAAGCTCCTATATCTAACAGTTCTCCCCAATCAAAATTGAGGGGGAAGAAAGTGTGCAACAGAGTGCTTGAGTACCTGAGAAGAAAAACAAAAAGCTTGTGTAAGAAATATGTTGCTCAACAATTCTGTAAAATGAATGTGCAGACAAATATTCCCTGGTGATGAATGAAGAGGGGCTTTTCATAGTAGATGTGGGCACTATTCCAAAATGTTTCTTCATTGATAACATATACAGGTTAATTGTGTAGTGTGATGCGATTTAAGTGTGTATTAGTGTTATGTTTGTTGTTTTGAAAAAAAATGCAAAACCAATTAATGAAAATAAAAATATAATGTAAATTAGTGGTTCTCGACGTTCTTTGGTGTCGAGAGAACATATCGCTAATATAATTATGTGAATATGTTATACGTTGATGGGTCATGTTGTGATTTAGGTTTCAAGAGCATCAGTTATAGGTTATGTTGTGAGATCCATGTGTGTAGAAAGGTGAGTTGCATAATTGACTATTGGAAACACTCAGTACCCAAACAACTCATTTATATCACACTCATGTACCAATTTACCCAAACGGGGCCCATAGTTTTGGCGCTTCATCTCCTAGGTCTAGGTTTTTGGATGTTTAGGGTTTTCCATTGTTTCTCAATAATAAACCAACCCTTGAGCCTCATTGTAACATAGTTCAGAGGCTTGTAGCCGCCACATATCTTCTCAGAGATAAGCTACCAATGCCCTAGCTCGTTTATTTCAATTTTGTCTGTAAGAATATTTCAGTTATTTGTTATTAATGAAATGAAGTTTTATTTCTATTGCATCTTTGCTTTTATGTGTATTTCTATATTTCATTGTGTTCCTGCATAGATCCAGATCAATGGTATCAGAGCGGTCTACTCTTTCTCGATCCTTATTTGCATGTTCCCAACGAGGTCAGGGTATAAGGAGTTAGGGCTCGATCTGGTTGAACCTTTGCAAGATAAGCCTCAAATACCCCAACACCTGCCCATGGGGGAAGAAAATAAAGAAGAGGGATCAGGAGATCCTATCAAAATATTGCTTGAGGAGGCCCTCGAGAAATAAAGGAATGCGTTGATGGATAACTTTGGCCATCCTTCAATAACTACCCACTGGCAGCGCATCTACATCCATCAGTCACTCTGGAGGCACTACTCCTTTTAAGGTACAAGTAAAATTTGGCATTCCCATATTTGAGGGACAAATAGATGCAAACTCCGTAGATAGATGGTTGAATCTATTAGAAGGATATTTCTCAGTTCATGACTTTTCCGATTGAGAGAAGTGTTGGGTGTGGAGCCTGATTATCTTGTTTACTTTGTATCACAACATTGGACCCCTGTACCTTAAAAGGGGCGGCAATGCCACCCGTAATTAATCGCTGCCATGGGGGGTCCAGGGGGGGGCGGCAGCACTTTTCGGAGCCCCCCCCTAGTGGGGGTTTTCGAGGGCAGCGCCCTAGAAGCTAAAAATAGATGTAAAATTGCCTTGTAAAAGTATAGTAATTTCTAGTCAATCTGGGCTGTTCATTAGGAAAATGATCTGACAGTAGAAGTTATGTTTAGATTAGGGTTTTTTGCCCTAGAAGGCAACCCCTCACTTTTATGAGGGCATTGTATTGTGGCTATGCATTGTGTGTGTATTCTCGGAGCGAGAAACAGAGAGGGAGACTGTGAGAGAGAACAGAGGATATTACAGCGGATCTACTGTAGGTTTTTTCTCTTCATTTTTGCTGGATAATAGAAAGGAAGGACTGGTTGTTCGAGGTGAACGTAGCCCAAACTGGGTGAACCACGTATATCTGTGTCTCTCTTGTTTTATGTGTTTTGTGTGCTTTTATTTTCTGCATATTTTATGTGTTTCATTGCTCTATAATATTTAATTTTCTAACAATTGGTATCAGAGCTGAAGGTACATTTGGCTGATAAACTCGTAGGAAAGAAGGGTTCCTAGTTCGAGTGGGAGCAATGGTGGAAGATGGTAAGTTTAGGGTCGAGAAATTTAACGGCCAAAACTTTCCACTGTGAAAGATGCAGATGGAAGATTATCTGTATCAGAAAGATCTGTACCTACCATTGAGCGGAAAAACAAAGAAGCTAGCGGCCATGAAAAACGTTGAATGGAACATTCTCGATAGAAAGGCACTCGGAACAGTACAGTTGTGTCTTGTGGCGTTAGTCGCCTTCAATATTTCGAAGGAAACAACAACAGAGGGTTTGATGCAGACGTTGGCGAAACTATATGAAAAACCCTCAACCTCAAACAAGGTATTTCTTATGAAACGACTATTTAATATGAAGATGTCAGAAGGTGGATCTGTTGCAGATCATTTAAATGAATTTAATACAGTTACCAGTCAGTTAAGTTCTGTAGGGGTAAAATTTGATGATGAAGTTAGAGCTCTGTTATTCTTGTGCTCATTGCTAGAGAGTTGGAATGGTTTAGTAATGGCCATTAGTAACTCTGTCTCTGGATCTAATACTTTAAAGTTTGATGATGTTGTTGGTGCTATACTTAGCGAGGAAATGCGACGAAAAAGCTCCGGTGAGACATCAGGTAATGCTTTGAGTGCAGAGTCTATGGGAAGAAGAATGGAAAGAGGAAAGAGCTCGGGATATCGCAGTAAATAAAGGAAAGGCAAATCCAAGTCCAGATCGGGGATAGTGTGCTGGAATTGCGGAAAGAAAGGACACCTAAATAAATACTGTAGATCTCGGAAGGGAAAAGAAGGAGACACACAGCAAGAAAAAAATCATGAAGCAAATGTGACAGGTGATGTGTTACAAGATTCTTTGATTCTTTCTTTCGAAAATGTTACTGATTCCTGGGTTGTATATTCAGGGGCTTCATTCCATGCCACACCTGATAAGAAATATTTTCATGACTATGTTCAAGGAGATTTTGGACAAGTTCGTTTGGGTGATGATAAACCCTGTAAAATTGTTGGAATGGGTAAAGTTCTTGTAAAACAACAGAATGGAAACCAATGGCTACTAAAGGAGGTAAGGCATGTTCCAGATCTGAAGGAAAATCTGATTTCAACAGGGCAGTTAGGCAGTGAAGGTTGTGTGATAACTTTCATAGATAAAACTTGGAAGGTCACCAAAGGAATGTTGGTAATAGCAAAAGGTGAAAATGTTGGTACATTGTATTTATGCAATGGTATTTCTAACTCCGTTAATGCTTTAACTTCCAAAGGAGCAGATGCAGCATTATGGCATCATAGGCTTGGACACATGAGTGAGAAGGGAATGAAGATTCTTCACTCAAGAAATTTGCTGCCAGGTTTGAAGAATGTTGATTTGGATTTCTGTGAGAATTGCATTTATGGAAAACAAAAGAGAGTCAGATTTCTCAGAGTTGGGAAAGAAAAGAAGAGCAAAAAATTGGAGCTTGTGCATATAGATGTATGGGGACCTGCTCAGGTATCATCTCTCGGTGGCTCTTGTTATTATGTTACTTTTATTGATGATGCAACTAGAAAAACCTGGATTTATTGTATTCAGAATAAATTTGATGTATTTGATACTTTCAAGAAATGGAAAGCTTTGGTTGAGATTGAGACAGGAAAGAAGTTGAAGTGTCTCAGATCAGACAATGGAGGTGAATATTGCAGCAAAGAGTTTGATAGGTACTGTTCAGAGCATGGAATTCGCAGAGAGAAGAAAGTTCCAAGAACACCACAAGAAAATGGTGTGTCAGAAAGGATGAACAGAACAATCATGGAGCGTGCAAGGTGCATGAGATTGCATGCAGGATTTCCTTTACAATTTTGGGCAGATGCTGTAGATACTGCTGTTTATCTAATAAACAGAGGGCCTTCAAGTTCCTTGGATGGTGGTATTCCGGAGGAAGCATGGACAGGTAAAAAGGTAAACTACTCTTTTTTAAAGCCTTTTGGTTGTGAGGCCTTTGTCCATATTAATAAAGAAAACAGAACAAAGCTTGAGGCAAAATCAAAGAAATGTACCTTTATTGGATATGGTGCTAATGATTTTGTTTATCACTTATATGATTATGAAAATCACAAAATCATTAGGAGCAGAGATGTAATATTCAATGAAAAGGTCTTGTATAAGAATCAGTTGCAGGAAAAGAAACAGGAAAAAGAAAGCAAGGAATACGCAGTTCTTGATGAAATATCTGAAAAAAGTAAAGGTGCCTGAAAATAATAATAATCAACAACCACAGCAGCAGCAACCACCACAACAGCAACAGGCACCTCAATCACGTGAAATTGGTGTTAGAAGATCTACCAGGATAAGTAGACCCCCTGAACGATACTCTCCTTCATTATATTATTTATTGCTGACTGATTATGGTGAACCTGAATGTTATGAAGAAGCAATGCAGGTTGAAAGTAGGAATAAGTGGGATCTAGCCATGGAAGAAGAGATGGACTCCTTAATGCATAACCAGACTTGGGACTTAGTCAAGTTTCCTGCAGGTAAAACTACATTGCAGAATAAATGGGTTTACAGGCTGAAGGGAGAAGATGGAGGAAAACAGAGGTACAAAGCTAGACTTGTGGTGAAGGGGTTTGCACAAAAGAAAGGTATTGATTTTGATGAAATATTTTCTCCTATTGTTAAGATGAATTCAATCAGAACTATCTTAAGTCTTGTAGCAGCGGAAGATTTACATCTTGAATAGTTAGATGTAAAGACAAAATTTTTCCATGGAGATTTGGAGGAAGAGATATACATGCAGCAACCAGAAGGATATGAGGTAAAATGGAAAGAAAAATTGGTGTGCAGGTTAAAGAAGATCTTGTATGGCTTAAAACAGGCTCCAAGGTAGTGGTATCTAAAATTTGACAAGTTTATGTCTGAACAAGGTTATACTAGATGTCACTCTGATCATTGCGTTTATCTAAAAAGGAAAAATGATGGTAGCTATATTATATTGTTATTGTATGTAGATGACATGCTTGTTGTAGGATCTAACATGCAGGAAATAAATGTGCTCAAAATAAAATTGGCAAATTCATTTGCAATGAAGGATTTGGGAGCTGCAAAACAAATCCTTGGTATGAGGATAACTAGAGACAGGAAAAATCGCAAATTAACACTGTCTCAGAATGAGTACATAGAAAAGGTGTTGAAAAGATTTAATATGCAGAATGCAAAACCGGTTAGTACACCTTTTGCTAGCCATTTCGAAATTAGTAAGGAGATGTGCCCCAACACCCACGAAGAAATGGAATATATGTCTAAAGTTCCATATGCATCAGCAGTTGGAAGCTTAATGTATGCAATGGTCTGCACAAGGCCTGATATTGCACATGCAGTGGGATTTGTAAGCAGGTACATGAATAATCCAGGAAAAGAACATTGGATGGTAGTAAAATGGATTCTCGGATATTTGAGAGGTACCACAAATCAAGCATTATGCTTTGGTGGTTCAAACATTTCTCTACAGGGATATGTTGATGCAGATATGGCAGGTGACAGAGATAACAGGAGGAGCACTACAGGATATGTATTTACTGTAGGTGGAACAACTATCAGTTGGATTTCAAAAATCCAAAGTGTTGCTGCAATTTCAACAACAGAAGCCGAGTATGTTGCTGCTACAGAGGCTCGTAAAGAAATGATTTGGTTACAAAGGTTTATGGGTGAATTGGGTACAAAGCATGATATGGGCACGCTATACAGTGATAGCCAAAGTGTCATTCATCTTGCAAAGAAATCAACATTTCATTCTAGGACTAAACGCATACATATCAAGTACCATTTCATACGGTCAGTATTAGAAGATGGAGAGTTGAAGATGGAAAAGATACACACTAGCCAGAATCCTGCAGATATGCTAACAAAAGTTGTAACCAAGGAGAAACTGAGAATGTGCTCAGTTTCAATTGGTCTTCAAGGATGAAGATGAATATGAGGAACAGCCAGGTCCAAAGAGGAGTCATTATCTAGCAAATGAAGCAGTGGTGGAGTTGCTAAAATCAGTCTCCAAGTGGGAGATTGTTGGGTGTGGAGCCTGATTATCTTGTTTACTTTGTATCACAACATTCGACCCCTATACCTTAAAAGGGGCGGCAACGCCGCCCGTAATTAATCACTGCCGTGGGGGGTCCAGGGGGGGGGCGGCGCGGGGCCCCCCAGGCGGGGTTTTCAGGGGCAACGCCCCCAAAGCTAAAAACAGATGTAAAATTGCCTTGTAAAAGTATAGTAATTTCTAGTCAATCTTGGTCGTTCATTAGGCAAATGATCTAACGGTAGAACTTATGTTTATATTAGGTTTTTTTTCCCTAGAAGGCAACCCCTCGCTTTTATGAGGGAATTGTATTGTGGCTGTGCATTGTGTGTGTATTCTCGGAGCGAGAAACAGAGAGGGAGACTATGAGAGAGAACAAAGAATATTACAACGGATCTGTTGTAGGTTTTGTCTCTTCATTTTTGATGGATAATAGAAAGGAAGGACTGGCTGTTCGGGGTGGACGTAGCCCAAACTAGGTGAACCACGTATATCTGTGTTTCTCTAGTTTTATGTGTTTTGTGTGCTTTTATTTTTCGCATATTTTATGTGTTGCATTACTCTGTAATATTTAATTTTCTAACAATAAGATTATTTTTGCACTCCTCAAAGTTGTCCCCCATGTCAAGGACTGGTGGGAAACCTACTGTGAGAAAAAGGATGAGGGGGAACCCTATCTATTCTCGGCCATACCCACTTGGAATTATTTCTAAGATGCCAACAAGGAAAAATATTATCTCGTGGGGAGCTATGAGGAAGTATATACAATGGACTACACTATGACATCAAAGGGATCAAGATGTGCATGAGTTGATGAATATGTTCCATACGCTGAACACAAAGTTGGTGTTAGGCCTTAAAAATTCCCATGTTTTCATATTTCAATATCATCATTCATACCCTAAAACACTATTTCTTTAATTCTTTATGTACCCTAATTCTAGAACTTGCTGCCAAATATATATTTTACACTCTATGGTTGGTTATTATTAGTTTTCTTGACTCTTTTATGATTAAAGATGATTTTACCATGATTGGCTAATGGCAGTCTTGC
Source organism: Pinus albicaulis (assembly GCA_034641835.2). Taxonomy (NCBI): domain Eukaryota; kingdom Viridiplantae; phylum Streptophyta; class Pinopsida; order Pinales; family Pinaceae; genus Pinus; species Pinus albicaulis. Next base: position 1,471,549,472 of record CM076577.1, read on the forward strand.
TAAGTGCCTTTGTCGTCGAAATTCTTCACAAGTCAGTATGAATTTTGTGATAAAATGATAAAGAATCTCAAAATTCCGACACACGGGTTTTTTTCAGAGCACCCTCATTCAGGTAACCTAGATACGATTTGGAAAAATTCGACATTAAGAGGAAGTTACGATTAGGGGAATATTCCAGTGAAAATTTAATCATGTTGAATGTGAACAACCTGAATGTTGAGATTCAACAAGATGATGAGCTTAGTGAAAATTAAGCACCTTCACTAAGTGGGGCTCGTAGGCTATTTTTAGGTGTATGTCTATTTTTAGACATGGTGAGCATATTCTATAAGTTGAAGGATGCTATTTGTAGATGGTTGATCAAGTTGGAAAAATAGATGAGATTATATTTTTAGAGGATTGGGCGAAGTCTATTTATAGATCGCTAATCTAAAAATAGATGCATGTCGATTATTATTAGCCCTTAATAATAATCCGACAATAAATATCAACTTATTCTCTTGGAGCACTTTATTTCAGTGAGCAGATTTTGCAAATCAGTGGGCTGAAGGAATTACGCAATTCCTAGGGTGGTTGGTGACTCATGCATGGAGGACTCAGTTAGAACTGAAGTGGAAAAGTTGTGACAGAGTTGGAAGAGTAGTTATGTGAGTTGTTATTTAGTTTAACTCAGTTAAGTGAGTTAAACTCAGTTGTGCTAGTTGTTCTAGTTCTAACTAAAGATACACTAGTGAGAGTTTAGTGAATTAATTAGTTAATTAATTCACAACTAATAACTCACTTGCAACTAAAAAAATACAATAGCTAACTATTTGCATGTCAGTTCCAGTGGAGACCTAGTGGAGAGATAGGTGAAAAGGTGAGATGGACTATCTGTTGTGACTATAGTGATGCATTCAATGCATCTGACACATATTAGAAATGCCAATGAGGATTGCACAGTCAAGGAAAGGCCAATTTGAATTCATTCAGGGGCCTTCTTCAGTAGGGATTGCGTAGTGGAGGCAAGCTGTCGGGAGGCAAGAAATTGGTGCATAGATATGCAAATTTCTACATGACAGTGTGTGATGATTCTATATTGCACTGAGAGCTTGATGTACTAAGCTTTGTATGAGATTGTTACATGATTCCATTGATATACATAATATATGATAGTTGGTGTTTTTAGCTTTAATCTTTCCCGTTAAACAACTGTGTTTATGTGCGATTGATTTTCTTCATGTGTTTTGCAATTGGCGATTTAATTTCCACAAAGAATTAAGTGGAAGGATTATGTATTTAACATAAGATTAATTTGTTAGATCAAGAGAATTCGGTAATACTATCAGTATTAATAAATTTCTTCATGGTATCATAACAGTGTTAATCACTGGAGATTGCAATAGTGAAGTGGTGTTGAGTTTTGTACTGGTGGACAATTCGAATTTGCTGCAGAAATTTCTTGGTGCGACAGTTGAGTATTCATTGAAATGGCTTTAAATAGGTTGCATTTGGAGTATTCCCTTGAGAGTAGCTCAAACTACATAGCCTGGAAGGACAGGATGGAGGAGGTGCTTGAAGGTAATAGACTGAAGGAGTTCATCGATAGTGATGTTCCTAAGCCTACTTCTAGCGATGCTGCATTACTTGAAGCATGGAAAAATAAGGTAGCGAAGACAAGAAGAATTTTGTTGGAAGGTGTGAAAGACCATATTGTGTCAAGCCTTCATGGAAAATCCACTCCATTTTCAATGTGGAAGGCTTTGACAGATCTTTTCCAAAGTAGCAGTGACCATGGGAAGTTGGCGCTGAAAGATAAGCTCAGAAAAATCAAAATGGAGAAGGGTGACAATATTCCAAAATATCTCACGAAGTTTTTCCAATGTAGGGATGAGCTGGGGAGTGTGGGAATTACAGTTGTGGATGATGACTTGGTGAGCTTGGCTCTCCTTGGGCTTCTGAAGAGTTGGCATAGCTACGAAGACTCTATCAATGGACGGGAGAAACTACCGGATTGGGAGCGACTTTGGTTGGATCTTGTGTAGGAGGAGATAAGGCGGAATACTAGGGATGGATCTTCATCGAAGAATGATGATGAAGAGAATTGCATTTTAGCTGCCAAATAAAGGAAAGGGAAGGGGAAGAAATCCCATCCAAAATCCGAGGCAAAAGGCAAGAAGCTGGATTTGTCCAAGGTGAAGTGTTTTCACTGTCATGAACATGGGCATCTCGCCACTAACTGCCCACAGAAAAAGAAGAACAAGAAGGTTGTTGGAGCTGTAGCTGGAGAGGCCTTAGCCTCGCAATTTGAACTTGATTTCTCTTTGATTGCATGTTTATTTTTGAGCGCAATGGGATCGATGTGGTATCTTGATAGTGGTGCTTCCTTCCATATGACGGGAGACAAGGAGTTTTTTAGTGACTTGGAGGAGAAGGATCTCCAAATGCATATAGAGATGGGCGATGATGGTAGATGCAGTGCGACCGACATTGGAACCATTATCTTTTAGAGGGAGTCAGGTAAACCATTTATGTTGAAAGATGTTATGCATGTTCCAGGTCTGAAGAAGAACATGGTCTCGGTTGCTATGTTGGAGGACAAAGGTTATGACATTGTTTTCAGCGAGGGAAAATATTTCCTGTGACATAAAACAACGGGTCAAACCAAGAGGATAGGGATTCGAGTTAAGAATCTCTAAAAGCTGGAGGTAGATGGCTATGCTGCAATGATGGGCAAGTAGAAGAAGTGGTGAGTCTGGATGAGGGAGAATTATGGAAGAGGAGATTGGGCCATATTCACCATGGCGCCTTGAAGATTTTGCAGCATATTTCTACTGGACTTCCCAAGGGTACTCTTGCGCAGTCATATCAGTGCAAGGGATGTACTATGGGTAAGTTTGTGAAGACCACCTTTCATGAAAAGGAGAACCGTGCTTCTATGATCCTGGAGAGAATTCACACAAACGTGTGTGGACATTTCTTAGTTGCTTCAACAACAAAACACATGTATTATGTTATTTTTGTTGATGAATATTCTTGTAGATGATGGATCTTCTTCATGCAGAAGAAGAGTAAAACATTCTCTAAGTTCTGTGAGTTTAAATCATTGGTGGAGAAGGAGTCGAGGAAGCAAGTGAAGGCTCTGCAGAGAAATAATGGTGGTGAATATATCTCGAATGAATTCAAAGACTTCTGTAGCAAAGAAGGAATTTGAAGAGAACTCATAGCGCCTCATAACCCACAACAGAATGTGGTCGTGGAGAGGAAGATCATAACGATCATGGGCGTTGCACGAGCTATGTTGCATGACCAGGGCCTACCGATGCACTTGTGGGCGGAAGCATGCAATACTGCGGTTTATGTGCAAAATCATTGTCCTCGTAGAGTACTTGGCATGAGTACACTTGAAGAAGCTTTTACTGGTAAGAAACCTGATATTTCTCATTTGAAGATTTTTGGCTCATCTATTTACATTCATGTGACAAAGGACGCCAGGAAGAAGCTAGAGCCAACTGCAGAAGTTGGGATATTTGTGGGGTACAAAGAAACACCACACAATTATCATGTGTATTTTCCATATAGTCAAATGAATGTGGTGCAACGGGATATAAAATTCAATGAGGTGAAGGCCATGAAGTTGTCACTTGAGAGGGAGCTACACTTGCATGCAGAGGAGGAGCTACTTGCTCCCAAAGATGAGCCTCTAGATGTGGATCAGCCACAGGGGGGGATTCATGGAGTGGAGGAGTCCACTCATGCAGAACCAAACATCAAAACAGGTAGAAAGCGTACCACAAAAGCTGAGAGACTAAAGCTTGATGCAGCACATAATGTAGGAGTCCCTACATCATAGCACAGACAGAGACAGTCACCTGACCGATTTACTGGATTCATGTCTCTTATGAGAAAGTGTGTCATGACAGAGCCATCTTATTTTGAAGAAGCAGCGCAGGAGCCCACATGGGTAGATGCCATGGTGGAGGAGTATGAATCCATTGTCAGAACTAATGCTTGGGAGATTGTTCCAACGCCGGTGGGTAAATCATTGGTAGGTTCAAGATGGATCTACAAGGTGATTCAAGCTACTGATGGGAGCATCGAGAAGTATAAGGCAAGATTTGTTTCCCGAGGCTTCTCATAGATCGAGGGGATTGATTATGAAGAAACCTTTGCACCTGTCGCACGGTATTCTTCCATAAGGACCATCCTTTCTCTCTTAGTGTAGATGGGTTGGCACATTCATCAGATAGATGTGAATACTACGTTCCTTAATGGGATCACTGAGGAAGAAGTGTACATTGAGCAGCCTGAAGGATTTGAGATCTTTAGTAGTGAGTCGCATGTGTGCAGGCTCAAAAGAGCGATGTATGGGCTGAAGCAAGCACAACATGCTTGGTACACTCAGATCAACAACTATTTCATCGGACTTGGCTTCACCAAGAGTGAGGCAGATGCAAACATGTACCAAATTGTGGTGGAGGGTAAGACTTTAATAATTTTTCATTATGTTGATGATTTAATACTAACAGGTGATGAGTAGTTGATACACTAATGCAAGGAAAATCTTGCAACGGAGTTTGAGATGAAGGATTTGGGACTCCTTCATTATTTCCTTGGATTGGAAATATGGCAAAAAGAAGGTGAAAAGTTTGTGTCTCAAGGAATTTATGCTCGGGAGATACTTGGTAAGTTTCACATGGAGGACTACAAGCCCATGGATACTCCTCTTCTAAAAAATTGGAGGAAAGAGGATGCTACATCGGCAGAGGTAGTGGATGCCACTGTTTATCGACAGTTGCTGGGTTCACTCATGTATTTAGTTAATACAATACCAGAAATATGTTATGCAGTGAACCATCTTATTCAAGCGATGGTTAAGCCTACCATGCTCTTTTGGAAGGCAGGCAAGCATGTCCTGAGGTATCTCAAGGGCACATATGAGTATGGCTTATGGTACAAATAGATGGATGAGGTGAAGTTGCATGGCTTCACGAATGCAGATTGGGCAGCCAGCCCAATGGACAGAAAGAGCACATCATGAGGGGTTTTCAATATCGGATCTACAATAGGAAACAAAGATCCGTGGCACTTAGTTCAGTGGAAGCAGAATACATGGAAGAAATTCAAGCTGCATGTGAGGTTATCTGGATGAGGAAGATCCTGGTCGGTTTGTTCGGTTCTCATTTAGATCCTACAGTGATACATTGTGATAATCAGAGTTGCATTAAACTCTCGATTAATCCTATGTTTCATGATAGATATAATCATATAGATATCTGGTATCATCATATCAAAGATTGTGTGCAGCGGAAGATCATGTTGCTTCAGTACATTCCTACAAAAGATCAAGATGTAGATATTCTAACGAAGGCGCTCAGCAGGAGAAAATTTGAATACCATAGAGGCAGGATCAGGGTGAAGGATAATCGCTATCTTGTTGAGAGGGAGTGTTGAGATTCAACAAGATGATGAGCTTAGTGAAAATTAAGCACCTTCACTAAGTAGGGCCCGCAGGCTATTTTTAGGTGTATGTCTATTTTATACATGGTGAAAATATTCTATAAGTTGCAGGATGTTATTTTTAGATGGTTGATCAAGTTGGAAAAATAGATGAGATTCTAGTATTAGAAGATTGGGTGAAGTCTATTTATAGATCACTGATCTAAAAATAGATGCATGTCGATTGTTATTAGCCCTTAATAATAATCTGATAATAAATATCAACTTATTCTCTTGGAGCACTTTATTTCAGTGAACAAATTTGGAAAATCAGTGGGCTGAAGGAATTACGCAATTCCTAGGGTGCTTAGTGACTCATGCATGAAGGACTCAGTTAGAACTGAAGTGGAAAATTTGTGACAGAGTTGGAAGAGTAGTTATGGGAGTTGTTATTTAGTTTAACTCAGTTAAGTGAGTTAAACTCAGTTGTTCTAGTTGTATATAGTTCTAACTAAAGATACACTAGTGAGATTTTAGTGAATTAATTCACAACTAATAACTCACTTGCAACTGAACAAATACAATAGTTAACTACTTGTATGTCACTTCCAGTGGAGACCCAATGGAGAGATAGGTGAAAGGGTGAGATGGACTATCTGTTGTGACTATAGTGATGCATTCAATGCATCTGACACACATTGGATATGCCAATGAGGATTGCGCAGTCAAGGCAAGGCCAATTCGAATTCATTCAGTGGTCTTCTTCAACAGGGATTGCGCAATGGAGGCAGGCTATCAGGAGGCAAGAAATTGGTGCATAGATATGAAAATTTTTGCATGACAGTGTGTGACGATTCTATATTGTATTGAGATCTTGATGTACTAAGCTTTGTATGAGATTGTTACATGATTCCATTGATATACATAATATATGATAGTTGGGGTTTTTAGCTTTAATCTTTCCTGTTAAACAACTGTGTTTATGTGCGATTGATTTTCTTCATGTGTTTTGCAATTGGCGATTTAATTTCCGCAAAGAATTAAGTGGAAGGATTTTGTATTTCACATAAGATTAATTTGTTAGACCAGGAGAATCCGGTAATACTATCAGTATTAATAAATTTCTACAGTGAACGACTCAATTTAGGTTCGATTGTGCACGCCTTTTGTTGAACGACTTCGTGCTTTAAATGGAAACAGTTCCTTCAGTTTCTCCATGATTAGAACAAGCTAACCATGACCCTTCTTAAGAATGTTATAGAAGATATCATATGGCTTACTTTAGCCTTGAGGTTGTATTCGCTTTGTTTAGTCATATTGGTTGTGCATTGGCTGCATTATATAAAGCTCAATGCTTTGCAATACAAGGGGAGAAGCAAGCATATGAAAAATGGAATCCTGGTGTGGTAGAGTAGGAGGAGTAATAGATGGCAGCGAGAAGTAGCAAGCAGATTTAATATTTCTTATGTTATGAATATAATGGAGACTTTGATGCGTTTGATGTTAGAATTCATGTTTTGTTGAACTATAACACAAAATTCTGATTCCATACTGAAAGTCTTGTAAGTGATTTTTGTTTTAATTTTTAAAATATTTGAGTTAATCTGGGCTTGCTCCAAGAGTGGCAAGGGCCCACCATAACTAGAAACAAGTCCTTTAGCCTATTTAGATAATAGGATTTACATTCAAAGTGTGAATTTCATCGAGAGATTGTTGTGTGAAATCTAGCATCATTCTGTACTTAAAACTCTGTCTTGTAGATTTAAGATTAAAAATTCCAGAATTCATTCAATTAGACGTCTTCTTGGTTTTTAGCACAATTATATTGTAGTGTCATGTATGTGTAAGAATTCTCAGAAACAACAGAACACGATATTGGTTGTATTAATTATTAATTAAACTTGTAGCGTTGCTTCGAAACATTGGCATAATAAAAGCATGATTTAATTGAGAATTGAAGTCCTCGTCCTTTTTGGATGTGTTGATACCGTGGTATGGAATATCGATTTATGGATTATATTGCTTAACTTCTTCTGAACATTTGCAGGATTTAAATTCCTATCGATTTATTGCATGCGTCCCGAGACTAGGCTTGGATCAATTATATAATTCTGCATTCTATAATTATACAGAGTCATTCTTTACTTAAACAGAGTGATTCTATACTTTACAGGTCCTGTAATATCATGTTTATATAAATTACCAATAATGACATGAAGACATATTGATGGATGTAGTTCAGTTCTGAGATCAAATAGATTCAAAGTTTTGTTGAATTTAGAGTTATAGGTTAAGGCTTTCCATAAAATAGAATTTCTGAGTTTATTTGGAATGGTGTCAAGTTAGAATATAAGCTTTGATATTTAACATTAGAGGAAATTTCAGCCTAAAAGTGGCCTCCTAAGGAAAAACAATAACATAATAGTTAAAATAATAGAATAAGAGTTATAAATTTTGGAGGGAAAACAAGAAAACTACTTTTTTAATTGTATTTTCGGCTTATATGCTTATAATTTTACTCAAATTTCATGTTTATACACTCATTAGATGGGGTATTAAATTCCACATCCAATGAGTACCCATTATGCATACTTTTATGAAGACCCCCACGTTTTGTAATGTATCTGCATTTTTTATCAAGTTAGGTCTTCTCAAAAGTATGCATAATGGGTACTCATTGGATGTGGAATTTAATTTCGCATATAATGAGTGTCTAAACTTGAAATTTGAGTAACCTATAAAGAGATAAGCAAAAAATACAATTAAAAGAATAGTTTTTCTTCTTTTCCCTCCAAAATATTTACCTGTACCTCTTTTTAAATTTAAAGCATTTTTATTGGTTTACATATTATGACATGGAAATTACATGAAAATTTCATGGGCACTTTTAGGCTAAAATTTCCTCTAATCAGTGTTTTAAATCTGAACATGTCAATATAGGCAGCGAAAGAACATCGATTTAAAATTTTGTCATTTAGTTTCTTTTGAAATTTTTCAGAATTGAATGCATGAACTAGGAAGGATTAAGAAGTTAGTTTTAAATTATATTTAGCTTGTGTTGTGCACCCCGAGGATTGAAATTAGCCTTGCTTGGTTTGAGATTTCCATTACTTAGATTGAAATTAATCTTGTTTAAATAGTAATTTGCATTGCTTGGATTGTGATTAATATTTCTCAAATAGTGATTAGTATTAGTCTCATTTGAGAAATGATTGGTAATTCTTGAATAATGTTTGGTAGTGTGGAACAATGATTGATATTGTGTATATTGACTTATCTTGTATACACGGTGGCTTGGACTGCTTATGCACTGATTTATATTCTTTACAACAACGATTTCTATTGCCTATGCTATAAAAAAAATGGTAGGTTGAGATATTCTTTTAATTTCGAAAACATAAAGTTACATATGCTATAGGCTGGGTTGGCAAGCTACATTTAACCAATCCCAGCCTTTGTTACACTGTTTCTACGCTGCCTCGGGCGAGGAAACCAACCCATACAAAACTTAGAACCGAGTTGTACATTATGCGCAGTAGCGTTGACATATCTAAGAAACACAAAGGAAATGATAACATAAAATCCCTTAGGGCGAATATGACAAAAAACAGAAGAGAATTGTTCAGCTACACAAATGTTACTCATTATATTCATCATTATTGTTGGGGTTCTCCTCCTCAATAGGAAAAGTTGGAGCCTGCGCAACAGCTTCCTCCACATCGGCCACAGTATGCCTCGGAATGCTCACAGGAGCATAAAGGATGGGGGAGTTCGGGTCTATGCCATCAGGAACATGCGTCCATATGCCATTGGAGTCCATGACCCACATGCCCAAGTCCTCATCTTCCTTCTCTGGAGCCGTCAAAGGGATAGGATTTCAATGTTGAGAGTGCATCTGGGGAGAGGAGGTGGACTTACTCGAACCAAAACCGCCTCTCTGTGCAGCTTGCCAGGAGGCTTCTGCACATTTCTCTAGATCAAGACTGTGGCGTGCAAAAGTGATGGAGGAGGAGCCATCAATCGACTTGAGATGATTATCCTATCCACTATGATATTGTCCTGGGAGAGCCCCTCTCTGACCTCCGTGGATAGTGCGTTGGCGAAGTCTAGGAAACCATTGCACACCTGGGACGGGGTGAACAGTTCAGGAAAAAAAGAAGCACACAAGGCTGATAAAGGAAGACTAGAATCACTCTGGGGCTAAAGGGGAAGAAATTTCTGGGGGCAGATGTGTAGGAGGGAGAGCGGCAATCCAAAGGAGACTGTGCAGCTCCATGCTAGGGCAGGGGCTTCGCAGCTATTTGAAGTCGGTGAGAATATAGAGCAGAGTGAGGGGAGCGAAAGGCCAAGGTAACAGGTTGAGGGAGGAAAGGAGCAAATAGCTCAGCTTTATAAAGGGGCGAGGATGAGAGCTATGAGGATAGAGATGAGTGGCCTTCGCACGTATCTGCGTGCTATGATTGAGAACCTGAGCAGGCTCGGGGGTGGGGGTATGGTTGTGATACTGGTTAATCATGATGGACATTAATGGTGATAGATGTGAGGTGATGTTTAGGGCATGGTGATGCAGTACCCGTCCTCTCGTCATCATTTATGGTTATGCGAGTTTCGTGTGAGAGGCTAACGGTATTTGGATCTGCAACAGATGAAGCATTGCGTGGGAGATCTCCGTTATCCAAGTGGAGTGGGATGTGATTTTCACTCGTGTCTATTCTGTCAACTGCATCTGGGGGGTGCTGATCCTTTTGAATGAGAGTGAGACAATTATGTCTGAGAGAAGCCTCCTCAACCTGTGTAAGGGTGGAGTGATGCAGAGCACAGTTTCTTTCCACCCTTTTTTTTTCAAGAAGATCAGCAACAAAGTTGGCTTTCCTACGCACGTGACCAAAAGTGATGGCTATGTGGTTGTGAAGCAGCAGTTCCAACACCTTCAGCTTGTGGGAAAGTCTCCAGTTGTTGGAAACTTTTGAGGATGTCGTGCCTTGTAGGATTCTGGTGGCAGCCATCATTGTGATTTGCGAGTCTCCCTCCATTTCCAGAGGGAAGTAGTGGAATTATATGGCAATTTGAATACCCTGTATTAGCCCTTCCAACTCAGCCGAATTATTACTGTCCCATCTGATATTCCCATAGTAGATTTTGAGAGGATCTCCCTGAAAGTTCTTGATAATGCCTACGAAACTTGCATTACCAGGGTTTCCTTTGGACGCCCCATCAAAATTTCGTTTGAAGAAGCCTTTAGAGGGAGGAGACCATGTTTCTGGAGCAGGAGTTCTACCAATGTTTCTGGGATTGATGTCCATGGGAGTGTTTAGACTCATGTGCTAGTTGTTCCATATGTGGCATTCTGTTACCGCGGTGGGTAGGTCCTCCTGACTCCATGCGTCTAAGGCTAGAGTTTCAATGAGGTTGTTGTGAATCCTGTCCCAAAGCTGATAAGGAGTGGAGGCCTTGTCCTTGAAGATGCAGTTATTTCGTTCCTTCCAGATGTTCCAGATGAGGATACTTGAAATGATCTGCCATAGTATATTCAGAATGGTACTGGTGTAAGGATTGTCTTGCCAGCTGCTGATGGTGTTAATGATGTTACCTCTAGCGTGGTTGGAACGATGACATAAGACACCAATTCTGTCCCATAGGAAATTGTCAATAGAACTTTGGTCTAATAGGTGGTTGATGGTTTCCGAGTTGTACTGACATAAAGGACATCTGGAGGGCCCTACGAACCCCCTCTTCAAAATATTCTCCCATGTGAGGATGCGTCATTTACTAATCAGCCACATGAATGTGGCTATTTTGGGCCACATATTGGCCTTCCATATCTTTTTCCAGATGATGTCGGCTGGTATAGGGTTCTGTTGATGAAGGATGTTGTATGCCTCCTTGGTTGAGTAAGTTCCACTGGGCATATGCCCCCAGCAAAGGATATCAGGTCTAGTTTCTACTTTGATTTTTCTTTTTGTGTTCAGCTCCTCCCAGATTTCTGTGTGACTTTCATTGTTCCATTTTTCTTGCCATCTGCTTGTATGAAGCCATTTTTTGTGGCCTTGGGAGATGTCGTTCATCCAGAAGCCTTGAGCCTCCTGTCTATGCTTTCCTTGGAGCGTTGCACTCCATAGAGGTCTACGGAAGATGGAGGAGAGGCTTGACATATGTTGCTAGGAGTCCTCCCAGAATCTGGCTTGGTTACCACTTCGCAACTCCCAGAAACTGTGATTTTGGATTATCCTTTTTTTATTGCTAGCTGCGTTCCAGATTTGGGAACCAGCCAAATCTAAGTTATACCTTATGAGATCCTCCTTTGGCCAATAAGGCGCATACTTGGCAGCCCATAGGTTGGCCCATGGGGTGTTGGGGTTGGCGACCAATTTCCACCAGATGTTGGCTCCCATTATGGTATTTTTGTGGTCAGGATCATGAATTCCTAATCCTCCCTGACTTTTAGGGGTGCATACATCCTTCCAATTGAATAAGGCCCACTTGTTCTTTCCTTTTGTGCCTCCCATATAAAATAACGTTGCAGATTGCGCATGGCTTTGAGGACCCATTTGGGAGCTGCAAGGACAGAGAAGAGATAGATGGGGAGGGATTGCAGGATGGAATTAAAGAGGACAAGATGCCTGGCAGTGTTGAGGGTGCAGTGAGTCTAGTTGGAGAGACGAGTTTCCATTTTATCTAGCAGAGCTCTCTAGGAGGAGTGATTGATGGCTAAGTCAGTTAATGAAGCTCCCAGGTATTTGGAGGGAAGAGAAGCAATAGAGAATCCAAGTATGCGAGCGATAGTGCGTTGGGTTTGAGGGGTGGTATGGAAGAATAATATCTGCGATTTGTCAGGGTTGATGTCTGTGCCAGAGGCTTCAAAGAAGGAGTCAAGAACGGATTTAAGGGTCCGGGCTTCCTGGACTGAGGGGTAGCGCATGATCAAGTTAGCATTCACAAATTGCTAGTGAGAAGAGGGAGGCAGGTTGTGGAGAGGTAAACCTAGAAAGGCACCAGTCTAGATAGAGCTCTTGAGAAGGCGACCCAAGCCTTCTTCCATGATGATGAAGATGAAGGGAGATAGAGGATCCCCTTGTCTTATGCCTCTCGAGGGGTTGAAGGTGGCAGAGGGGATTCCATTGACCAAGATGGAGTGAAAGGGAGAGGTGATGAGACTCATGATCTATCTAACCTAGTTTTGACTTAAGCAAAAGGCTTAAAGGACTTTTTTGATGTAGTTCAATCTGAGTTTGTCAAAAGCTTTGGATAGGTCAATTTTGAGAAGCATACCAGGTTTTTTGTTGGCTTTGAGGAAGTGAATGACTTCATGGGTTAAGATGATGCCATCAAGAATTTGTCTCCCTTCCACATATCCTATTTGCTCTGGGGGGATGATGAGGGGAAGGAGCTTCTTCAGCCGGTTAGCTATGACTTTGGAGATAACTTTATAGATGACATTGCAAAGAGCTATAGGTCTGTACTTACTTAGTGAGGCTGCTCTGTCTTATTTTGGAACCAGGGTAATGAAGGTGGCATTTAGCGTAGGTAGCAGTCAGTGAGTGGAACATGATTCCTCCACAACTCCCTGGACTTCATTTTGGATGATCTCCTAGAATAACTGGAAGAAGTTGGTGGTAAATCCATCAGGGCCTGGAGCTTTCCCAAATTTCAGTTGGAAGACTGTCTATTCCACCTCAGTTAAAGTGGTAGCAGCGAGCAACATCCTGTTATGATCCTCAGTTATCAACTTGGGGATATGTTGAGTGATTTTCCCAATGGCTTCATGCCTTTGGTGGTTGGGTTCCTGGAGGATGTCCCTGAAGTGATTTCATCGCTCCTCATTAATGGCCACTTTCATTTCTAGCCTTTCCCCCATTTGGTTCTTGAGTATTGTGATTATGTTGTACATCCTGTGCTGAATAGTGGAATGGTGGAAGAATTTGGTGTTTCTTTCTCCCTCTTTGAGCCAGTTGATTCTTGATTTTTGTCTCCAGAGGGCTTCTTCTTGGTTCCTTCTTTCTTCCAGCTGAGTGGTTAGGAGTTGTTCCTGGTGAGTTGAATTAGATGTGCGTCCCTCTTGGATGATTTTCTGTTGCAATTTCTTCATTTTCTCCTCTAGGTCTTTGTGTTCTGTGAATATATTGCCAAAGGTTGTTTTGTTCTAGACTTTTATTTGACCTTTGATCAGTTTCATTTTTGTCTGGAACTGGATCATTTTGGTGCCTTGAGGAGGTGCTAAGGAATACCACCAGTTGGAAACCATTTCATTGAACCCCAGGTGCCTGAACCAACAATGTTCAAAGCGGAAAGGTTTAGGAGCATGCTTACCTGGTTGGAGCCATTGAAGTTTTATTGGCCAATGATCAGATCCAGCCGTGGGGATGATGGTGGTATATAAGTTACCTCCGAGACGGATAAGATCATTGGTGATGAGGAATCTATCCAGTCTTGAGGCTATCTGATGGGCACCCCCTCTTTTGTTGTTCCATGTGAAGATTCCATTGGAGGTGTGTAGATCTATGAGGTTATTTATTTGGATGAATTTTTTGAATCCATTACTTTCTGATTCCATATGCAACCTTCCACCTTTCTTTTCCTAGAGATTGGTCATCATGTTGAAATCTCCCCCCAGTAGCCAGAGAGGGAAGGATCGATTCTTGTTTATTTCCTCTAGATTATTCAGGAGCACCAATTTGTGTTGAGCGTTTTTCGGAGAGTAGACATTAGTGAGCAAGCCATGGATGTCCATTCCATTCAGGTGAAAGTTGGCCCGAATGAAGTGTCTATTGGAATGAAAGATATCTAAGGAGATAATTTGAGTGTTCCATATGATTGCTAGTACTCTAAACGCCCCGTTTGCATCAACCATTATTGTATTGCTGCCTTTCCATATCTTTTTGAAGATGGTTTCCAAAGTAGAGCTGGAACATTTGGTTTCTTGCATGTAGAATATTGTTGGATGTTCCTCATGAATCATTTTATTTATGATCTTGTGCTTCGTGGGGCTGTTGAGCCCTCTGATGTTCCATGAGATTAGCTTCATGGGATATGATTGGAGGTGCGGGCATAAAATCTAGTTAGCTTGGGGAGTCTCCCAGAATCCACCATTTATTTCCCAATTTTTATGGTTCTCTACAGGGATGTTTTCTTGCCTCTTTTGCGAGACTCTTTCGTGAAGCATTTTTTGTTGATAAGCGTGCCCCCTTGGATACACAAGGATGGGAGTTGTTGTGCTTCGGCTAAAATTTCCTCCGTTTTTTGTATTTGTTGCTTCGGGATTGATGTGTAATCCTTCTTGTTGCAGGCTTCCTCTAGCCCAGCGAGATCCAAGCCTTCTAGATCTATGCTTTCTGGTTCTTCCTCCATCGCTTCTGGGATCGGTTCTTTTCCCTTTATCAGACTATTATCCTTTGCGTCATTTTCGTTGGGTGGTTTCAAGATGGTCTCAAGTGGAAGCTTATTCTACTGAGCCTTAGAGGACTGGGCCTGCGCTATGGAGGTACTCCCAGCTTCATTGACTGGTTCGATTTCATTGTCATTTAGCTAATTTAGGGATGCAGAGTTGTTGTTGATTGTAGGTCCTTTCTTATTCTACTGAGTGGTAGCTCTCCTGTTATGTTTTTTTTTACTTGCTACCTTCGTGAATCCTTCTGCCTCCTATTCGATGGATTCCTTTTCAGCTGTAGCTTTCCTGTTTTGGGACATTCTCTGAAGAGATGCCCATATTGGTGACATTTTCTGCATCTAAAAGGTATGTGTTCATAATCTACAGTTTGTGTCCATTCAAAATATTCATGCACCAGACTTACCTCCTAGTAGCGGTTCGGCTAGGTTCATGTAGACACATATGCGAGCATAGGCTGCGTAGCGGTTGATTTTGGTTTCCTCTGCAATCTTGACGAACTCTCCTAAGGCGCTACCAATGTCTCTGAGGGTGAGCTCATCCCAATAGTCTTGAGGGAGAGAGTAGAGTTTGATCTAGACCAGTGCCCAAGTTAGATCTTGTTTATCTGGGTTGAAGCACTCAGTCCAGGGTCTAAGGTATAGACCAGCAGTGTTCAAGGAATAGGGACCTCCATCCATTATCCTATCTTTGTCTTTAGAGCGGGTGAAGAGAATATTGAATAAGCTTTTAGCGCATAGCTATAGGTCAATGTGGCCTTTAGGTTTCCATTTCGAGGTTATCCATCCTATCAACACTTTTTCCATGGGCCAAAAGCCCATGAACTTGCCTATCAGTGTGCGTGATATTTCATGAATTGAATTATGCCATTGATGCAGTGCGCTAGGAGTTCTATCACTATTTTCTTGGAGTCCTTTGGTATGCATGTTGCTGATTTCTTGTTCATTTCTGTTGCTTCTTGTGTATTAGTCATCCATGTTGTGGGTATTTCCTCGGCGTTTTCTTGAGACGGGCCAGAGTTGTGCTGATTGATGGTATCAACCCCTGTTGCCGTCCCTGTTGGAGGTTAGCCTGTGAGGGGGGGAGCAATTGTCCCCCCAATGGAGTCAGTCATCGGTAAGCCTATAGCTATCCAGGTGAGAGGTTGCAGTAGATTAGGCTGGAGGAGAAGGTCTGCCGAGGGAAGCCAACGCCAGAACCAGCAAACCCTAGGTCATGGAGGTCGGCCTGGTGCAGAGCTCCGCTAGGGTTTTTTAACAAGACCTGTGCTATAATTTTGAAGTAGCTCGCATAATGGTTTTAAATTAGTTTGTTGATCTGCTTCATCTTTGAGTGAGTTTGTCATGATTAAAGAAGAACAATCATTAAGGTTTTAAAATAAAACAAAGATTTAATTTAATAGGCTTAATCTTGTTGTGATCATGAAAGTAGAAACTGAACATTCTATACTTAAGTGACCAAGGAAGGAATTTATAAGATCTGATCATAAGCTAAGCCAAAAACGTAGTACAACCCATGTTTACGAGTCCCAGATTGAAAATTAAATATTAAGAGGTTTAATCGCTAATTAAAAGTCTCAACAATTGGGTATCAAAGATTCAGAGAAATTTTTTGTGTTAAAGTACTGCAGTTGTCTGCATAGATAAATTCAGGAGGAAATGGAGTTCCTCGACATCTTCTCTCTTGGTACGACATACCAATATGCTACCAAGATTGAGCAGAAATTCAAACAGAAGAAGCGAGACTTTGGATCTGCAAATCAAAAGTAAGGAAAAGGTGCCCCCAAACCGCAGAACAAAGGACAAAGCCAAGGCATGGCGGCCCAAGAAAACCTGCGAAAGCCACAAGAAAATAAAAACACCACGAAGTCGAAGAAGGAAACAGGGAAGTGGTGTGAGTTCCATAAGAGCTCCACTCACAATAAAAGTGAGTGTCGGGCCAAGCGGTCCCTGGTGGCCGAGATGAAGGCTTCTTAATTGGATGCATTCTCCGACTCTGATCCAGAACCTGAAAAAGGGAAGCAGATTATTGATGCGGAGCCCAACGCCACCATTGACACCACGAAGATCTAGAAGGAGGAACCGAAAGATCCAAAGGAGGAGGAGCGTCTATTCCACTTCCATATGTGGGCAAAGGGTTCCCCACTATAGTTCATTTTCGACGATGGGAGCCAAAAGAACCTCATTTCAGAAGAGTTCATGAAGCGGTTGGGCTTGCTGACCACAACACACCCACAATCGTACACCATCAGGTGGCTTCACCAAGAACGAGATCTCTGCGTCAGCCAGCAGTGTCGCCTTCCCTACAGCATCAAGCGCTTCATGGATGAAGCATTATGTGACATTGCTTCTCTTGATGTTTGTGATGTATTATTAGGCCAACCCTACTTGTGGAAGTGACATGTTGTGTATGAGTCTCGACCTCGCGTTGTTATTGTTACTTTGGGCAATAATTTGTATAGGATACCAGAGGTACCACTACCTACCACTATCTCTTTAGTTACTGCAAAAAAATGCAGTAAGCTCATTTCCAAAACCGGGAAATTTTTTTCCTGATGATCTGCCCTCATGGCAAGAAGAAGACCGTGGCCATGACCTCCAGATAAGACTCCTTCGCACGACAAAAACACATGAACAAGTTCGTGGAGGAGTATGTGGACATCTTCACCTCACCCGCAGGGGTGCATCTGCACTATCAGGTTAAGCACCCCATCGATCTAAATCCAGGTACGTCGCTACCCAATGGACTAATCTATCGATGCTCTGTTCTAGAGAATAATTTAAACAAGAGGTAGATTCAGGAACTGCTACAGAAAGGTCACATCCGGCCGAGTTCATCGCCCTGTGGGAGCTCGGTCGTGTTGGTGCAGAAGAAGGATGGGACTTGGAGACTCTGTATTGACTACCAGGCACTGAACAAGATCACTATCCGGAATAGGTACCCAATCCCACGGATTGATGACAAACTGAACCAACTCAAAGGGGTTAAATATTTCAGCAAGATCGAATTGAAGTCTGGGTATCACCATGTACCAATACAACCCTCCGATGTATGGAAGACTGATTTCAAAGCCAAGGAGGGCCTTTTCGAATGGCTAGTCATGCCTTTCAGGTTGACGAATGCTCCCGCAACCTTCATGAGGTTGATGGAAGACATCGTGCGACCATTCAACAACTCATTTGTAGTATTGTACTTGGATGACATCCTGATCTTCAGCCAGACTTGGGAAGATCACCTCCACCACATCTGACAGGTCCTCCAAACACTACAGCAACACAAGTTGTGTGCCAGTTTGTAGAAGTACACTTTTGGCATGACCGAGGTTCACTATCTGGGATACATTATTAATGAGTGAGGGGGGTGCATGTGGATCCAACTAAGATCCAAGTCATTCGGGATTGGCCAGCCCCAACCACTTTAACAGAGCTTCACAACTTTCTAATTTCTACCGCAGGTTCGTATTGGAATTCTCTCATATCACTTGGCCCTTGAGTCAAGTCACCAAGGGAGGACCGAAAGAAAATTTATTTTGGTCGAAATCTCAACAGAAGGCGTTCGTAAAATTGAAACATTGTCTCTGCTCTGCCCAAGTTCTCACATTACTAGACTTGCAACAACCATTTTAGATCGAGACAGATGCCTCTAACTATGTTATTGGGGCAGTTTTTACTCAACAGGGGCATCCAGTGGCATATCACAGTAAGATGTTGTCTGACACAGTGCCATGTACATGCACGATGAAACCCCAAATAAAAAATGCACTATCTAATAAGAACCTTTTAGGAAGGTCACCCACAATCACCTCAACAACTTGTCCTCGAGCTCAAGGGGAGCTTCCCCATGATAATCAGTATTGCTTAATCAAAAGAGCACAAGGTGAATTCAATAGTAGTGTCAGTGATTTTTTTATGATATATTTTAGGGTTTTTTGAAAAAAAGGCAATAGAGGGATATGAAAATTAGTGCCAATATCCTAATAGGGCCATGGATTTAAGAGGACTTAATTGGAAATATGACATCAAGAATAGTTCGATTATATGATGCTTATGGATTAGGGAAAGAGGTTAGAACCTAATAGCTAAATTAAACTCTTGGCTAATTAAAGAAAATCATGAAATCATGGATCCACTAGAAGTGATCACTCCCAGGGAAAAGCATTCATCAACAAGATCGACTGGCATGAACTAGAATCAAAACCCTTACGAAGGAACTTTAGAGTATGTCTTAGAAATTGATATTAGAACTTACCCAAAAATTTCAAAGGAAAGCATGTGAGAATAACCTCTAGATGTCCTCCCTCCAAGTGGCAAAGTTCCCCTTCAAATAGGTTTACCTTATTTACCTTGTGGTAGTATTGAGTGATCACGACGATACCTTTAACGATGTAGAAGAAATAACCAATAAATATGAGCTTCCAAGTGAAAAAAATTCACTAAATAGATAAGCCCTTCACACCAAAAATGCTCTAATAAAGATATTTCCATTAAGCTCCAATGAAAGGAGTGCTCTGACAATTCAACCATGAGTACAAAAGGGGAAGCTCTCCTCTATTTATAGAATGACATCTAACTTCCTCTACAATAAAATATCATTATTTGATTTAATTCCTTAGCTCTATCCTAAGAAATATATTTTTTACTAACTCATAAAATCAAGTAATCTAAAACATCATTAAAATTAAATTATTCCAAACACATGTATAATGAAAGATCAATAAAACCCTCAAAGAGACAAGTCAATCCACCAAGGTAAAGAAAATGTTGGTCCATGGTGCCACACCTAACCTCCAAATGATATAATGTTTTTGTAGATGTCAATGGTACTTCAAATAAATTGGTGCAAGCCTAAAAATATGGTGAAGGGTCCTCCTCAGCCATGAAGGTCTCCAAAGTTTTTCTATAGTGTAGTGACCTCATGAAAGGGTGGTAGTGCTCCATCAAAGGGGGTGGAATTATGTTAACAACTCCAGAAAACATGTGATATAATGGTCATACATCTCTAAGTAATGTTCCAAATGAGGGTCCATGCCTGTAACTTGGACCAAGTGATCTCCATGGAGAGTGGGGATGGCATTTTAAGTCATGAAATGGGTCATAAAACCCCCAAACAACAATATGACATCTAATAAAGGGGGTAGCATCCTTCAAAACAACTCAATAAAGGCCTCAAATAATGCTCCAATAATTCTAGATATTGCTCGAAATGAAAGCCCATGGTTATACCTTAGGTCAAGGTGCTCCATGAAGCATAGGAGATGTCTCCATACGTCAAAATATGGGTCATAAAACCCACAACCAACAAAGTGACATCATGGTACCAAGGGGTTGACCTCCAACCCAACTCATCTAACCTTCAAATAATGCATTCAAGATAAATATATCTCATTTTTAACATAATTATTTCGGAAAATCACATCAGAGTTTATAAAATCGATGTGTTACGAACTACTGAGTGTATTTCATCATAAGGAGAATGATGATTGTATCGATAAAAACCCATGAATATATATACTGTAGAGATATGCAATGGTCAGTGATATAAACGTTTATAAAAAAATAAGAAAATATTAATAATTCTAGCTTTCACCTTTTCTAAATAACCAATATAAATAGAAACAATATTTTAATTATAAAATAAAATAAAGGTTAATAAAAACTAAAATAAAGGTTTATGCCTTAGTTTTTATATTGGTAGTTTGTTTCATTTATTTTGACTAATATTCTTATGATTTTTATCATTTATTATTTTTATTTATGTTTTATCTTATTTGTTCGTTTTTAGTTTTTAGTTTAGTTTCTATTCACCTTTATTTTATTTTGTTAATTAAAATATTGTTTCTATTTATATTAATATTGGTTAGTTAGAAAAGGTCAAAGCTAGAATTATTATTATTTTCTTAATATTCTATTAATTTTTTATAAATGTTTATATCATTGACCATTGCATATCTTTGCAGTGAATATATTCATGGGTTTTGATCAACACAATCATCATTCTCCTAATGATTAAATACACTTAGTAGTTCAACATGCGTCGAATCAATAAACTCTAATGTGATTTTCTGGAAGAATTATATTAAAAATTAGCTATGGATCATAGAAGTTTACACTCTCAAATAAATCTATCTCATTAAGAGTGTATCATTGGATTGACACCCCACCATAAGTGACATATCTACATTACCCAAAACCTTTCAAGCAACCAATGCACCCCCATGGCTACCATGGCCCTCACAAATATAAATCAACCCCCCAAAATATGTCACAATCAGCTCATAAAATGGTCAATAAGGATAGCATTCAAGCAATTTCTATGTGGAACGTGTACAAGGAGTCCATGTGTCCATAAATAGCCCCATAATACCTCAAATAGGGTGACCAATGCCTTGAAATATGTGAAGTGGCTCTAACAATGTGAAATGTTTTAAGAAATTTGAAAATTACCAAAAATTAGAATGCAACCACATCATAAAAGAGGAATATGCCATGCCACAAAATAATGTGCTCACCAACAAATTTACTATAGGTACCCATGCTAGAAGGAGGGGTGACATGTCCTAGAAATGATGGTAATAAAATGGGAAAAGAAATTGTTTTTAAATACAAGTTATTTTTTTATAAAAGAAAATTAAAAGAGCAACTAATTATTGTGAAAACCTTATCCAAAATATTTACTCTACAATTCTTTATAGTACTTTATAGTTTGAGTGGTCTTAACGGTTAAGTACAAGTGTTTCCTCCTAATAGATCACATGTATGAATATAAAGGAGGTTAGTGTATTATACATCCATATACTTTAGTAATCTAATATTTCCATAGAGGTAGGTCTCTTGACCCACAAAAAAAAGAATCTCATACACCAATTTGACATGTAGCTTCATTGCGACTTTAAAATCAAATTGTCATTATTATTATAAATAATTTGTAAACTCTTAATAAAATATTTTATTCTATACTTATCTTTTTAAAATTATTTATTTATTTATTCTAATTTATTATTAATAATAAATTATATAAAATAATTTTCACTCATTATAATTTAAGAAAGATAAATAATTTTTTTAGTTGTATGTCCCTCATCAAAACTCGATGAAACTTATAATGGGGGTTAGTATATTTAATGGTTTTGAAATATTATCCTGAAAACCAACGCAACTTAATTACACACTTAATACATGTTTATTTCGTAGGAAATGATACTTTTTACATTCGACTTCAATCCTACGCCTGTCTATTATGGATCTCCTTGGGAAAGACAAAGTGGTTGTGGATTGATTTTCTGTGATATTAGCAGAAGTAATTTTCTGTATAGAGAGAGGCTTTGGATTTGGCACGACCCAGTGTTCAGGAAAAGATAGATCCTCCCACTTTATAGCTTGATGTTCTACCTTTTGGTTTTTAGGATCTGTCATGACGACAACACTGGTTTTTGACTCTCTACTGGGGGCATGGAGGACTGCAGGAAATAGTGTGGTAGTATGTCTAAAACATCCTCTGAACTGTATGGCGATATTGTTTCTCTTTTTCCTCATATCAAATCCACTGGTTTGGATTTTTAACTGCAGAATATCGGCCAATGTTTCATCAAACACATACACAGAGAAGTTGGGATAACAATCAAACCACACTGGACCATTAGACAATGGTGCAACTGTTCCTCCGATTAAGGAATCAGTATATTTGTTATGTGTTAGATCTCTGACAATAGCTAACACATATGAATCAACACCTTGGTGGACAAGGGCTTGGATTCCTACTCTGATGCATCCAAGATGGGGGGACAAACATTCGTTCGGTCCGTCGGATTATTGACACGTGGAGGAGAATCATGGCTTTCGGGTAACACCGAAGTGACATCCGCACCGAGATTCATCCATCCGACACTAACATGTGAAGTGTGTGTACATTACACTGTGGATACCTTTTCTGTACAAGGCCCACAAGGAAACAGAATAATTATATACAGAGAGGATGCTTTTCAGATAGGTGAAAATCCCTCGGGAAAAGACCTGTCACCATAAACCCATGATTGGGTATCATTACACTATGGATACTTTTGTTTTAGCGGAGCCCACTAGAACCGCTTGTATTGGTTTCAGCCTGATCAAGGATAGTGATTCCGGGGAACCGGAGTCTTGGATACAGATCATCGTCCCAAGCTTTTGTATAAATTCTTCTAACAATCATGGGTTTATTTAAAATGATCTGATGCTTTACTTTGGTTAGAACCAACCATTGTAATTGCCTTTTCTTGTAGCAATTTAATATTGGATTTACACGTTTATATTCAAGTTGGCTCAAATCACGAACTATCTGACACGGACTATGAAAGCATTCTCCCCAAGTGCTTTCCAGACAATCATTGCATTGGCTTTGAAAATATGATTCGTAGTATATTGGATCCATGCCATATGCGCTTAGTCCATAATCAAACCACCAATCACATGTCCATGGGCATGCATAGTGGGACTGATTTATCCATGTAGGTCCAAATCTGAGTTTGGTGTGGTGAGTTTCACCACGCCCGTCTTTATTCAGCAAATCCCACCAGAGTTGCTTGTATCCTGCAAAATTGTACACAGTGTCAGGAAAAATCAAGTCAGGATTGTTACCTGGCCATGTTTGGTATCTTCCTCCAGTATATTCTCCCGGCCACCTTGTGCGGTTGATGGTATAGGACTTATAGTAGATTCTTGTTCTGTCACTTCCACCAGTACAAATGAATGACAGATCACAAAAATCTTGATAGAGGGATATTTCTGCTTCATAGGAGGCGGTCATACTTGTGGAATATATCATGTCATGTATCCACTTGTTTCCTTTAAGGTAGACTCGCCTTTTAGGTACAAGATGCATGATATCAATATGGCTTTGCAGATTTGCATCAAGTACTTTTGTATTTTGGAGCTGCCATGTAGGCCTCCATTTTTCTTTGTACACAGCCCATGATTCATCATCTGAAATAGATCTGAGTGTCTCCTTTTGCTGTGCATGATCCCATTCTGTGATAACAACCATAACCTGGTTATGATCTTCTTCTTTTTCCTGTTCTTGATGCTGGATGAACTCTCTGCTGAGAAAGTCTGGTAGAGAATTATCAATTCCCTTAATATTCTCAACCTTGAAATCGAAGTTTGCAAACAAAGCGTGCCACCTTGCAAATTTAGCATCTTCAGGGTTCTTGATTGTTTTATTCAAAAATTTATCTAAGGCCTTGGCATCAGACCTTAGCAAAAAGAATCTATTGGCTAAATGAATAGAAAACTTACTGACACAGTTCCATGCAGTTTTTACCTCTTGTTATATTGTGGAGTAATTTCTCTCAGCTTTACTCCATGTTCCGGATGTGTACTGCACAACCCTTTCTTCTTCTTTCAAGCTTTTGTCAGTAGGTCCCTGTTTGAGTACACCTCCCCAACCAATATTACTGGCATCTGATTCTACAACCTTAAAATAGCCATCTTCTGCAACATGAGGAATGGGGAGCTTTCTTACCTTGGCCTTGATTTGTCTGATTGATTCTGTATGAGCTTTTGTCCAAGGCTTAGGATTCTTCCTGAGTCTCTGGTTTAGGAGAGACCTGTCTATTGCACAATTTGGATAAAAATTACTTACATAATTTAAACAACCCAAAAATCTTTGCAATTGGGTTTTATCCAGAATAATGTCTGGAAATCTATCTGCAAATTCAATAGCATGATTTTGTAAAGCAATTAATCCATTCTCTATAGTGTGCCCCAGAAATTTGATCTTCGTCTTACACAATTCCATCTTCTTCTTACTTAAGACTAAGCCATTTTTCTTCACTAATCTTATAAAAATATTTAGATGTCTAAAATGATCTTGAAGATTTTTAGAGAATATTAGGAGATCATCAATGTATGCTAGAAGCCATTCTGCATAGGGTTTGAAGATAGAATCCATTACCTTCTGGAACTTAGAAGGTGCATGCTTCAGTCCGAATGGCATCACATTCCATTCATAGTGGCCTCCAGGAATGCTGAATGCAGTTTTCCACTTGTCTTTTTCTGCTATAGCCACTTTCCAGAAGCCAGACTTCAGGTCAAACTTAGAAATATCTTGGCTCCTGCTATCCTTCCCAACAGATCTCCATTGTGTGGGATAGGATAAGTATCATCTGCAAGAATAGAATTAAGAGGTTTATAGTTAATCACTAACCTGGGGATGCCTCTTATCTGTTCGCTTCTTTTATTCACATAGAAGCCATAGCAGTTCCAAGGACTGCTTGACTCCCTTATCAGCTTTCTCTGTAGTAATTGATTTATTTCTTTTTCACAGAGCTCTCGATATTCTTTGTTCATTGGAATTGCTCTGGATTTGCATGGTCTGCCCGTATATCCTTCTTTGTAGGGCAGTTCAATACAATGCTGTTTACGGTGCCAAAATGCATTTGGCTCTTCTGCACAACATTGTTCCTCAAACTGTTTTTGTAGTTCAACAATTTGCTTCTGAACTACTGTAGAACTTAACTAGTCTTCAATTCTGATCAGGTTCTTGTGGTCTTTTAGTTCTGCAAGACTATCTTCTGCTTTTTTGAGTTCCTGCATGGCTTGTACCATAGTGGATATTCTTTGCTTAGAAACATAAGGCAACTCAATTCTCTTTCCTTTTCCATCAGAAGTAGGCATTGTAATGAAATACCCTGCCTTATTATTTTTGGTTCTCCATGAACCATGAGGCTCTACAGCTGCAAGGAAAACATTTCCTAAGATGCAGTCAACAAGAATATCAGCCACAGTAATTGTGCTTTTAAACAATGAGAATCAAAACAAACCATGGCTTTAGGAATCTCATATTCAAGAGTTTTGTCCCCTAGTCCCACTATTTTTCTTTCTGCTTTAGCCCAAAACTTTGAGGGGACAACCTTCTTATCAAGGATGTTTACATCTGCACCTGAATCAATTAATGCAGTTACATTATAGGTCTTACCATGCACCAAAATATTCACCTTGACATGATGATGGTGGTATTGAACAGTAAGAACCTGCATTTCTCTGAATCCAAAAACATGATCAGCTTTTCCTTCAGCAATTTCAACCTTTGGTTGTTCAGGAGCAGAATATGAAGGAGTGCCATTATTTAATAGGTTAAAAGCATAATAAATGAAGAGGTTTGGGAATTATCAAGATTTAATTAAATAAAAATATTAAATATTAAATTTGAGGATCGAGGTTCTTTGTTAAGGGTTGACATGAGGGAATCTATCTCATTTATTAAAATTTAATTAAATATAAAATAGGAAGTATATAAGAGTTAGACTCAGAGAAATTTAATTATATTTAAATTTATGAAACATACCAATTATGACATTTTTTCATTTATAATTTACATTTATGAAACACATTTGGTGTCTTTCCAGAACTACTATTCTCATTAATTAATTAGTAACATTACAAAATATGTGTCCCTCAAGAACTACCATTCTCATTAATTAATTAGTAACATTACAAAATATGTATATTTCAAAATAGTTAAAATAATATGTTAATTGTATGTATAGTTTTAAAAGTATACTCTAACTAATAAATAAAATGATTTTTTTTTTGGAATTTAGTACTACAATTTTTAATAAGATTGTGATTTCTTATTATTTAAAATATATTTTTGAATATATAAATGGATTTTATACCTTAAAAAACTCATGAGGCATTTGATTTTTGGGGATTAAATAACTTAAACATATGACTTTAAAAATCTCTACCGGATTTTGGATAAAGTTGTCCAGAAAAAATGTGTCGAAATTGTTTATTAATTAGACTACATGTTTTAAAAATAGTTAAAATAATGTTGTCATAAATTTATTTGTCAATTTGTTATGTGCACTTTAGTACAAAGTTACTGATGAGACTTAGCTTTTCCTATGGGACACTCAAATCACCTTATTTTCAACGAGTCTTTTTTTTTCAGCAAGTCGAAGTTTCACGGATTATGATCATTTTTTCGAATATCCAACATTCTAAGTCATCTGAAAATTGGCCAAGACTCCGATGGAATTTCACATCACAGGGGTGGAACTATGGCTTCTAGTATAGTTCCTACTAAATTTGGGACCATTTTTTCTTGGAAAAGAGGGACAATATGAGTGTTAGTGATCCCACTCCATGTGGTTTGCCTTGTGAGAAGGTTTAGATGTGATGATTAGGAGAAGCTTTCATGTCTTAGTTATAAGTTGTAAGGGTATTTATTGAGTTTATATTGATTATGTTGTTTCCTAAATCTCTTCGCAAAAGTTTGTTAATCATATCACAAAATGACACTTTTCAAATAAAATTTTGATATGAATCCAACAAGCATTGTAGATATTATTGGAATTCGATCATAATCTAAGTTTCACAAATTGTAAAATGATATTATTTTCCCTAATTATAAATTTACCCATATCGTCAAAAATTCAATCAAAGCTTCAAGTCGATGTAAACCTTCACTTGTTAAATTGCAAAAAATTACTACAATATTAGACAAATACTTGGTTTACCCTCATCATTTATAAACAATTTTGCATGAAATTTTATACCATTACCATTAAAAAAAAGGGGAAATGAAGGAAGCAATCAAGTGCAACAACATAAAAAATCCTTATGGGATTTGTTTCACTGAATCATCATCTTGTGAAGGAGTTGAACATCTTTAATGGGGCATTGAAAAATATACCACTCCTTGATCTTGGTCTCTTTAATTGTATATAATTTGCAAATTCTATCTTGGTTTGAATAGTGAGCTTGTACAATTGCTCTATGCTCGGCTTAATTGTGATCTTGGGCCAAGAGACTATTGAAAATGCAGCAAGATGATGGAGCTTAGTGAAATGAAGTCGCCTTCACTAAGTGGGCCCGCAGGCAAATTCTGGCGCAAAGTCTATTTTTAGACTATGTCTATTTTTAGACATATGGAGCATGGTCCAGGGGTTGCAGTATGTTATTCTTGGAGTATTGGTCATGTTGGTAAAAATATATGGACCTATATTTTTTTACCTATAGGTCGATGTCTATTTTTAGACTGCCTATCCTAAAAATAAGGAAGTCAAATATTATTTACCCTTAATAATATTTGGACTCTAAACAGCAGTTTACTCTCTTGGAGCACTTCAGTTCGAGCCTTGGAAGTGGCTCATGCATCTGACAGAGGAATTACGCTATTCCCAAGGGTTTGATGGCATCTTTCATGGTTGACTTCAATTAGGACTTCAGTGGCAGAAGTTTGGTGGAGTTAATGAGACAGCTAGTGGAGTTGTGTTATGTTTATTTTAGTTGAACTAGTTGAGATTAGTTTAACTAGCTAATCAATTAGTTATGAGTGGAGTGAATTAAATATTATTTAATTCATTAATTAGTAACTCATTATTCAACTCAATAACACATCAGTTCACTACAGTGCATGATCAGTTCAGTGGAGACCAGTGAAAGAGGTAGATGAAAGGGTGGAGTTAGCTATCGGTGGCGACATCAGTTGTGCATGAGATTTGCACCACACTTGGAGGAATTGCCCATGATGATTGCGCTGTCAAGCCAAGGAGATTCTAACCTTGGATCTCTATATAGACAGGCCTGGATTGCGCAATAGAGGCAAGGCAATTGGCGGTGAGTTTTGAACCAGTAACCTGTTCAAAACTGAGCTAGATTGTGTGTAACTTTATGAGATAGTACTGAGTACTTGTGAGGAGTATTGTATTGAGTTTGTTACTTGATTTCTCCATTATAATATACACAATAGCTGCGGGGTTTTCAGCTATAAGCTTTCCCCATACATACTGTGTTAATGTGTATGATGATTTGATGTGTTATCGCTTATTTTATTTCTGCATGTGTGATGATCTGAGTGGAAGAGATTATGTGTTGCATATAAATTCGAATTGTATGTGATCAGGATAGTCTCGGTGAATAATTAATCATTATTCAGCAAATTTCTACAGAGACCAATGTGGTTGTAGACATCAATGTTGATATTTTGGGTAGGATCAGATGTGTTCTAGCCCCAAAAATCTGTGGAAGGGCTAGAAAACATGAGATCTCCAAGACCCATAAATAGTTTGGAGAAATTCCACACAGAGGCTAAGTTATTCCAATAATTAATTACTTTAATGGAGACCCTAAGTCTAACTTAGGAAAATTAAATAATTAAAGGGAATTAATTTAAACATGTGGGTGAGAATGTTCTAAGTGATGTGGATCAAGTGTTTTCTAATCTTAGTCATTGATTAGAGATTAGACCATGGTCGTTGAATGTTCAACGAGAAAAGTATTCAAGGAAGGCTTGGGGTCAGTTGGAGAAGACATACAAAGTGACGCAGGCTAGGCCAGCCTGCAAAATTTTTGGTATCAGAGCCAGAATGCTCTGTTGAAATTTTTATTTTCTGAATGAGGACAAGAAGATTTGTTGAACTGAAATGTATTTTTGATGAATGATGAAGATCAGATTTTAAATATGATATGCAGCATACAAAATTACAAGTGAACAGGATGGCAGAAGTAAATGGAGACAAGATCATGCAAGATCTTAAGAGGTGAGTTGATTTTTCTGATTTGAAATTTGTAAATGCAGTTTATGGTTGCAGAGAAGATGATGGCATTGAACCTGGCATTCAGCTAAATGCTGGATAAGGAGGACAATTGCAGTGTCCTGAAGAAGAAGGTGAGTTGAAGAGATAGCCCAGAGAGAGAGCAGAGGAAAATGCTCAAGAGGTTCCAGAGGCAGTGAACCAAGTGCTTACCAAAAGACTGAGTGAGGAGAGCTTGGTGAGGTAAGTGGCAGCAGAAGAGATTGCTGTCGTAGAGGCTAGTGCAACTCGTGATGAGTGAGAAACTCATGGAGAAGATGATCATGGAGGATCAGAGAAGAGGTTCAGAGAAATGCCACAAAGGTGAGATGACTGATGAAGTCAGAGAAAGAGAGATTGCAGTAATAAAGGTACAATTGCAGGTACTGGAAGAATGGCTGCAAGAGCAGGAAAATCAGAATAGAGGATGGATCTTTCCACTGAAGGGAAAGAGAGTGATTTGGCGACAATTGCAGAGGAGGCTGAGGCAAATTCTGATTGCCTTGTTGAAAAAGGAACTTAGAGTTCTTAAGCCAAAGATGGAATTTGAAGATTCCACATGCAGATATGTTCAAAGGAAAATGTTGGAGGAAGCAGTCAAGACTGAAAAGTCTTGTGGTTTTAAAACTGATGAGTTGTGTGTGTTTGCAGGTACAATACAGGGAGATGAGCAAGCTTTAAAGTTTGTTCAGGAGAGAGAAGAGTTGAATCTGAAGGTTGTTCAGATCGATGCTGAGATAGAAAAATCTCATAAAGGAATGAAGACAGAGGAAGCAGAAAATGATAAGTACTCTGAAAAAGAAAGCAGTGATGCTTTTGTTGTTACAGTACAAGAGAAAATTCTTGTGGATGCTGAAGAAGAGAATCAGTCTGAAGCGCAGATAGGGGAAGTAACAGCTGATACTGTTGAACATTTTGATATGCAAACTGAAAGTTTATGTATGAATGCAGGTGATGATGATATGCTTCAGCAATGCTACAGAGAAATTGCATTGTTGGAATATTTATTGGAGAATTCGGAGTATGACAAGGAGATTGCAGCAGATGAAAGAGTTCAGTACAGTGAACGAGTGCAAAAATATGTCATGGAAGCAGATGATATGAGAGAAAGACTGGTTGACAGTCTTGAGAATTCTTCAGAGGATTCTTTGGGAAGTTTGGATCAGCATACTGATGTGCTGATAATGGAGGAGAATTCAGAACAGCATACTGAAGTGCTGGCAAAGGAGGACAAGGCACTGATGCCTTATGATTTTTATTCTAAAAAGTGTTTTGTGAATGCAGGTACTGTTGCAGAACATTTGACTCAGTTGAGCAGTCAAATGAAGGGAGAAGAAGTTTTCTGTTCCAGAAGACAAGAGGGTATGGATGATTGGGTGGCAGTCAGAACATAAACAAGCATAGAAGCAAGAAGTCAGCAAGTGACAGTACAGATAGAGAAAGTAAAAACTGAGCAAGCCGTCTTAGCTCAGCAGACAATTAGAAATCAGCAGTCGGGAGATTTATTGGACCGAGAGATTGAAAGTATCAGAAAACTGATGACGAAAGAATCCCAGAGAAATATGGCAATAAGAAAGAAGAGGAAAGACAACAAGAGAAAGACTGTAGCAAACTTGGAAGGCAGAGCAAGTGGAGCACTACAGCACAAAATATGGAAACCTGGAGGACAACATCACATAGCAATAGTAGTAAAGCAATTGACAAGCAAGGAAAATAAAATTTGGGATCCAGGAGAAAATAATTATCCAGACTTATGACCAGGTGGTCATAAATTTTCTTACATGGGGAGTCTGATGCAGGAGCATCATCTCCGAAAAACACATTGTATTTTACCTAAGCTAGGGGGTTTCATGTTTTGAAGAAATATTAAAATTTCATGTAAATATTAATATTATTTTGAGTGATTAATTAATTATTTGTGAGAAATTGTAAATGTGAGAGAAATTAGTTTCTAGATTATTTAGAATTAATGAAGGAGCCTAAGTTGGGATTAGTTTCTAAGTTTTAGGGATGAGAATCTATCTTTTAGGGATGTTGAGAGATTTAGGGATTTGATGAGATATTGAGGGGATTGAGCATTTAATTAGATCATTTTTTAAATTGTATAAATAGGAAGGGGTTTTGAGAGGAAAATACATGGAGATTGTGAGAAAGTGTGAGATTGAGAGTAGGATTGAACAGTAAGGCTGTAAGCCTTCAGCAATTGTAAAGGGCCACCGAATTGAAACATCTGGCCATCAAAAAGTTTGTAAGTGATTTTCTTATATGAATGAAAGAATACGTTTTGGGTTATATGAGTATAAATTGGATTAAATTCTGAATAAGCGAGCTTTGAATTCCAGTAAATAATGTCTGAGAACCGTGTGATAAATGATGTGTGTTGATTTATTTCAGTATCAATATCGAATCAATGTTTATAAGCTCTAATACCCAAATTCCACGAAGAATTAATCCTGTGGAAAAAAAACTTGTGCAAAGGGCGTGGTCCTTATTGAGATCGATATTTAATTTATAGTGGAATTTTAAAGAAGTCAAGAGTTTAACACACAGAATCGACGAGTTTCAATTTTCTAATCCGTTGCAGAAGAGCGCTGTTGGTTGATATGTAGCGCAGTGGAAATTGGGAATCGAAGGCAAGATGGCGCAGAGCTGTGTTTCAAAACTCTGTTTGGAGTTCAATTAAACACAATTTTAAATTGTTCTATTTCAATCACATGGAAATAGTCTGAATAGCGTGACAATTTGCGAACACTGAAGGGAATTGCAAAGGAGAACTACTGCAGAGACATGTAATTTGGTAAAGGTGCAGAAATAGGAACGATAATGCGGGGAAATGTGATGCGTAAGTTCTATCTGCTTTACACCTGAACAAAACCATTATAATCGAGCTATCTGTAAAACCTAAGTAGTAGAAAACCTTGTGGTAAATTATGTTGAAGAAATTGCATTGCAGAATTCTGGTAAAGTTGTCGAGATTAATTGGTTGGATGGAGAACAAAGCAATTCTATCGTGTAAACAATGGAAAGGTGGAATGCGCAGTCGATTATGAATTTAAATCCATAGCAGTCGATTATGAATTTAACTCCATGAACTGAATTCAATGTCAAATTGTGTCTATGGTAGACGAGAGGAAAGGCATAGGCTATTGTTCTTAAACACTGGTTATTTGAATTTAATTAAAAACGATTTAAATTGTTGGGTTTTTAACTGACCAGTGTGGGAGTTTTGTGACAGCAGAAATGTGGATGTGATGAAAGACAGATTGGGATTGTGTAATCGGTGAATGGAAAAATGTCAAAATGATGGCATATGGCGCTTTGGAAAGAAAATGATGACAGAGTGGAAACCCAGATTTAGAAACAAAGGATCAGATTGAACTTTGAACTGAATGCAGATCAGTCATAGATGAAGTCGATGAGTATTGGTCTGACCAACGTACATTTGCAGAGCGCACATTGTGCAATGCTGAAACGAATGCATGGACAAATAGTAAGCATGGGCGCATTCAGTTAGTGAGTTTTGATCATAAAAACTCGATTAAAAGGGGTTGAATTCTCAATGAAGGTGTCGAGAATCTTGGTAAGCTGAATGAAAAAGGGAAATCTTGTATAGTCCAAATGTTATTTGAATGTTGATGTTTAAATGGATAGGTTGAATATAAAATTAAGGGCGCAATCTTTAATTGAGTCCTATCATATATAAATGAGAGTTACAAGTTTTATTTGTGGAAACATTCAAATGATTTGGCTGCGTTGAGGAATCATGGCAGTAATGAATTCCATGAGCATGAATTCAAGGTATGTATTGTGGACAGATTTGAAGTTTAAATATTGGGCTGCAAATAACTTTTGTTGAAAGATATATATGTTTGTGGTGATGGCTCATGCCATTGGAGTCTGAATTTTATTTGGGTTTTTAGAGGTTGGTTGATGTATGAACCATATGTTACATACTTCCGCTTGTAAAAGTGATAAATTGAAATTGCCAGCTATTAGAGGTTTTTTTTTTATTTGAGAAAAGTTGAGATGAATATGAACAAGAGATAAAGATTCTGGGTTATGCAGGTTTAAGTCTGCATCATTTTTGGTATCAGAGCTTATAAACATTGATTCGATATTGATACTGAAATAAATCAACACACAGCATTTATCACACGGTTCTCAGACATTATTTACTGGAATTCAAAGCTCACTTATTCAGAATTTAATCCAATTTATACTCATATAACCCAAAACGTATTCTTTCATTCATATAAGAAAATCACTTACAAACTTTTTGATGGCCAGATGTTTCAATTCGGTGGCCCTTTACAATTGCTGAAGGCTTACAGCCTTACTGTTCAATCCTACTCTCAATCTCACACTTTCTCACAATCTCCATGTATTTTCCTCTCAAAACCCCTTCCTATTTATACAATTTAAAAAATGATCTAATTAAATGCTCACTCCCCTCAATATCTCATCAAATCCCTAAATCTCTCAACATCCCTAAAAGATAGATTCTCATCCCTAAAACTTAGAAACTAATCCCAACTTAGGCTCCTTCATTAATTCTAAATAATCTAGAAACTAATTTCTCTCACATTTACAATTTCTCACAAATAATTAATTAATCACTCAAGATAATATTAATATTTACATGAAATTTTAATATTTCTTCAAAACATGAAACCCCCTAGCTTAGGTAAAATACAATGTGTTTTTCGGAGATAATGCTCCTGCATCACAAAGTGGCAGCGCTTGAGCTAAGTCAAAATTGTGGGGCGCAGTTTCTTGAGAATTTTCGAATGAGCTTGCAGTGAAGTGAGGGGCAAATCGGCAGTGGGATTTCAGATTGAAGGTCGAGAATACATTGGCAGAGAGGCAGATTTGTACCAGAGCAGCGCAGAAACCCAACAAGGGTGACGCAAGCCCAAGTAGAGTAGCACAGAGGCAGCGTAAGCCCAACAAGGGTGACGTGGGCCCAAACAAAGCAACACAGAGGCAGCGTAGGCCCAACCAAAGCTATCCAGAGGCTCATGGAGGGTTGAAGGGCTAATGCAGTGCTAGGAAAGGCAGTGCTGGGTTTCCAATGAGTTAGAAAGGGCTCGTTTTCAGCAGATGCATAAGGTGTGAAGAAACCACACTGAAGGGTGACATAGTGACTACATAGGCACTTGTGAGTTTCTTCATCATCAGTTGAATCAACCATATTGTGTGTCTCTGACAGATAGAGGTACATTTGGCGTGATTTTCTCTGTTTGGGCAAACCATGTCTGGTGCCCTTGAATGTTTTCATAATTCTGCATAATAATAAAACTCTCTACGAGTTGTTGCACCAGTTTCCCCACATTGAGTTTTTCTAGGGACATTTGTTCGAAAAATCTTGTGTTTCCTTTTTTATGTGTGCTTATTTTTTCAGTACATGATCTGTATGTATGTGTAGATCTGCAATGTGTTTACTTCGTTGTTTTCTGAATATTTCTGAAAATAACTTGTAAATGTAAAAACACAAGTAAAAGAAGTAAATGAGATTTCTACAGTAAAAATTTATGTTAAGTAATTTCAGGAATTTTCACAATCAATTATAGACATTCACATGAAACTCTTAGAAGGGTCTCAACATAAACAACTTAGCATTAAATAGCTAGAAGATAGAAATAGATTCACTTAAGTGGAATAAAATCCCTTCGAATATCATACCTTATTGCATGATTGAATTTTGCATTTAAAATAAACAAAAGAGACCCTAAACCTAAATAATTAGGTGTATAAATATGTCTAAGGTAAAGCATATGAATGATCTCTCTTGATAAAATAGAAAAGTTGTTGCAACTTATATAACAATCATGATTATTTATACAACCTATAACGAAATAAAAAACATATCTAACAACTTTAGTCCGAGTCCAATACTCCTCTATTATAAAAATATGTTAAAAAAAAAACACTTATAAACATTTAAAGGTTAACTTTTAAATTTATAAATATATAATGCCGTTAGTAATCAGATATCACTAAATGCCAATATAGTTTCCACTTCAATACACTTTTGAAACAATCATGTGAAACAATCATTTAAAAGGCTAAATCTTAATGTACTTTCAGAAGCATGTGAAGCAATAATCTAAGAAGTTGAATCTTAAGTGTTCAAATATATGATGTTATTGACTTACGGTTCATTTATATTAAAATTTGAGTTTTTCTATCGAATGTACTTTGAAGGTGGATAAAAGAGAGAGTTATATATATATAATTGTTTTATTTTTAAATATTAAGTGAAAATATAGTTTATTAAACATGTTTATAGGTAATTATAGTTATTTGTTTGCTATATATATATATAATTGTTTTATTTTTAAATATTAAGTGAAAATATAGTTTATTAAACATGTTTATAGGTAAGTATAGTTATTTGTTTGACATTTTTTCCAACAACATAAGAATAATAATAAAATATTAGTTAGTTAATATTATAATAAAATGGTTTTCTTTTTAATTATAAATTTAATAATAATTAAAATTAAAAAAAAAAAAAAAAAACATTAAGATATAATTACATTTTTAACATCTAAATTTTGTCGTCCTTAGAATGATGTTTTCAAGAGATTTTCTAGTTTTGAATCAACTCAAAACCTTGAAAATTTATTAACATCGTGGATTGATCACAACTCTAATTGCATATGTTATTAGATTTCAACTATAAAAGGAAGTTTGCTAGATAGTTCCATGAAAACATCTTAGAATAGTTTCTACTTGAAATAGCTCTTACAACTATAAAATCTGCTCTCCTTCCCTTCCTCACCATGCTTAATAATAAGTTAAGAGCAACGACAATAAAAAACAACTCTTTTCAAATATTCCTTCAAAAAGATTCTAGTGAAAAGATCCATACATAGTATAATTCCACAATGATCCAAGTTCCCCAAGTTGCAACATTGTCCCAAGTTATTTGACATTTTTTTTATTGTCAAAGCCTCATATTTTTTTGAAACACAATGCATCCATGAAAAATTTGTCATCAAATTTTCACAAAAAAAATAAGAATTTTTATGCATGAAGTGCCCTTTATCAAACAAATTCTTTAAATAGTGACTTGTGAGTTAGTCACAACATTATTTTTTAGTGTTTAGTGATTTGGTAGCTTACCAACCCAAAGGAGTGACTAAAGTGATAATATTCTATAGAGTTTGGATTTGATTATATATATATATATATATATATATATATATATATGCTAATTTATAGTTGAATTATAGGTCGATGTTCTTAGGGTTGGCTATTGACATGATATTGGGCCAAGGAAATCATCATCTTTCTCAACTAATCCTTGATTTTGATTGAAATTAAACCCTAGATCCAACTTAACCCCATATCTATCAAGTGTTGAGAGGGATGAGGTGCAAACCTTTTCCTCAAGTTTACCAAACCTCTCCAATTTTATTTTATTTTTTAATTTTAATTATTGAGCCGACATTAATAATTAATAATTATAATTATTAATTTCATTGTGAGGCGTTCTCTACCCAGTATGGTAGAGATGTTGTAATGTAATGTCATGTTAAACATTTTTACTCGATCAAATTACATAAAAATAAAATAATTAATAATTATAATTATCAATAAAACATTTTGGCTAGGTCAAATTACATTAAAAAATGGTTGGCACTACGAAACTACTAAGTGAGCAGTTTTGTTCAAAATTTTCAAAAATGAAAATTTGAAAATGTGTCAAAACTCCAAATCAACCTACTTCCAGTCTGCTGCTGGGGGCGCGATGGAGCAGGTTAGGGTTTCGCTGAAGATGTCAGGGTTTTTCCGTGCAGCTTCCCACGGACTCGAGCCTGTCTATCACCGGTACGTTTCGTGGTGAACCGGTTTTCTTCAGTATGGAGGCTCTTTGTGGACGCGTATCTGGCTACGTAGAATGGTTTTTGGAGTTTAGGGTTGTTGGAGGAAAGCGAGTTTTCAGGGCCTTGGCAGGTTTTCTTAAGAGGGCAGTCTTTTGTTCACAATGGGTCTTGATAGTTTCTCTGTTGAGCTAGAGCCGACGCCGGAGGATCTACTTACCTGTTGGGGGGTAGAAATCTCAGAGAAGAACCTAGATCTATACTTCCCAAATCGATCTTCGTTTGATCTAGCAGCTGAAGCGGCTTTGGGAGGGTTCTCGACAGGCTGCGGGGACGCCGGATATAATCTCAATGAGCCACGAAGCGGCTCTCGCTTTGGGCTTCAGCATCTTCCTAACAGATGTTGCCCTCTGTCTTCTGAAGAGATTTTCAAAGTAGGCCTCAACCACGAACCGGTCTCGCAGCTCTCGGCCTTTCAAGGTAACCCCTTTCCTCTTGTTGGTACTGGTGGTTTCGAAGAAGGGTCTGGGTGTAGAAGTCTTCACTTCGCGCAGGGTTCCTTTTTTCCAAGGGTCGAGCCCTCTGCGGGTCTCGCTTTGCTAGGAACACCTTCTTTTGCGGGCTCGAGAGGGCTTTGTGCGGCGGAAGGAGAGATTGGTCTCCCCAAGGTAACACCAACAGGAGTGGTGGGGGGGCTCTTGCTGCCAAATCCCGATGCAGGAGGGTTTTCTGAATCTGATAAGGATGGGGGTCGAGGTCGCGATTTTTTGTCAAGGGCTTCCTCTAGCAAGGCAGTGGAATTCATCCCAAAATCTGTTGCCTCTGACAATCAAGGGGTTGCGTCGGAGTGTGAAGCTGCTTCAGGGGCTGGAGCTCAGCATACCTCTCTCAATGGTCTTGAAGCTCTGAAAATTTTCCTTCTTGAGACTATTAGAGCCGAGTTTCCTCCAGCCAAGTCGGAAATAGAGGAGGAAGGGGTCAAGAAAGCTGTGGGAACTAAGCGGAAGAAGACAAAGTTCATCAAATCTAAGGAAGTGTGTCCGAAATTTTTGCTTGGAGTGGATATCAGTATTGAAAACGTCATGGATCTTTCCGAAACGATGGTTGTGGGAAGAGTAAGGGGAAGGAAATATTCGGAAGCCTACATTGCAGAATGGGCTCACTCTATGTGGAATGTTTCTCCAGGCCTGCCGGTTGATATAACCATCCTGGCGCGAGGGTGGTTCAGTATTACCTTTGATAGGAAAGAACAAGTGGACAGAGTTCTTGAAGGGAATTGGTTTTTTGGCAAGAGACCCGTGCTTTTCAGAAGATGGACCCCTCTTTTTGACGCGCAGAAAGAGAAAATGGCCGAATCCCTGGTGTGGGTTAAGCTGCCCGGCCTTCCTCTGCAATTCTGGACTGATTCAGTCTTCATCTCTATTGGTAATACGCTGGGTACCTTCCTGGAAGCGGACAAATCCTATTTGCAGACTAAGGATAAGAGTGTGGCCCGTATCCTGGTGAGCTTAAACCCTCGTGAAGGTCTTACGGAGGCAATGACGCTACACTATAAGGACTTGGAGTTTTTGCAGATTTTGGATTATGAACTCCTTCCGTTCAGGTGTAACAGATGCCATAAGACCGGTCACTTGGCTCGGGATTGCCCTTTGGGCCATCAGCACAAGCGCAGACAGAGAAGGCAGAACAGGGCGAAGAAATCTTCTGTCTTAGTTCAGGATGTGGAAGAAGATCCAGGCTCTTCGGCTCAGAGGGTTTCCTCTCCTCCCGTGGCAGATGTGGTCTAGGACTCGGTGGAAGCTGTCGGCCCTTCCTCTCCTCCTATCGAGGACAAGGCAGACCCACTGGCTTCCCTTCCAGAAGCTGATCAGCTTGGCAAGGCGATTCATGCGGGTATGTCTCCCTCTTTACCTCCCATGTCTCTGTCTTCTGCTTGTTTTCCTTCTGCTGTCTGTATGGAGCCTGGTCCCTCCAGGCAGCTATTGAGTGCTCTCTCGGCCTTAAATCTTACCCCGCCTTCCATGGATAGTGTTGTTGTCTCTGTCCCTGATGCCCTTATTCCTCCCTCTTCTTCTTCGGTTGATCCTTCTGGCCCTTGCCCTCGGCCCTCTGTTTCTGATTCCTTTCCTTACAATCTTAGACCTCGTGCTGACAGGAGAGGATTGGGTTTTGTAGTGGGTGGAATTGCCTCTAACGCTGTTGAAATAAGGGCCAGAAAGACTAGAGGCAAGAAATCTAACCTCTTCCTAGCTCAGTCGAAAGCTGTCGTTGACATCGCTGATGGTAAGCAGATGACTCTCTCCAGGGTGCTTAGAGCAGAGCGCCCACCCCCTGGTGAAGTGCCATGATTTTTCTCTCTTTTAACTGCAGAGGCCTAGCTAGCCAGGCCAAAATGATAGCTTTCAAAGAGCTTGTGCGTGCTCAAAAACCTGATATCATTCTGCTTCAAGAAACTCTGGGCAAAGGGGAGGAGGTTGTCTCTTCTTTATCTAAGATGCTGCCTAGTTGGTATTTTTTTGCTCTTAATGCTGTGGGAAGATCTGGAGGTGTGGTCTCAGGCTTCAATTCCACTAAATTGAAATATTTTTCTTCTTGGGGGTCTCAGAATATGCTAGCTATGGAACTCTTTTCCAGTGATCTCAATCTCTCCTTACTCTCCCTGAATATTTATGGACCTTGTGTGGAAAGGGAGAGGTTCTGGTCTTCTGTTTTTCGCTCCTCCTGGATAGGCCACCCTTGCCTAATTATTGGAGGCGACCTCAATTTCTCGCTAGGGGAAGCGGAATCTTGGGGTGCCTCGGCCAGAGCAGACCCCCTATCTGATTTTTTCTTCAATCATCTTGCGTTTGCTCACCTGGTGGACATGCCTCTCCTGAAGTTGAAACCCACTTGGAGGAATCGAAGGGTTGGTCAGGATTGGGTGGGGAAGAAGCTGGATCAGTTTCTTCTTAGTGAGCCTCTACTGGAGCTTCTATCGGACTGCCGACACTGGATTGACGAAGGGGGTGTTTCAGACCACTTCCCCATTCTCCTTGAAGTGAAAGGAGCTGGAAGGAAACCTGGGTTGCCTTTCCGTTTTAACCCAGCCTGGCTTAAAGAAGACTCGTACCAGGAGCTTTTTGCCTCCACTTGGGAAGCTGACCCAGTCAGGCCTGATTCTTCAAGGAGTGCTTTCTTTTGGAATAACTTGAAGAAAATGAAATCAGCTTCCAAGATTTGGGCGGCTAACTTGAAGAAGAAGGAGGAGGAGGAACTTAAAAATGTCAACTCTGAAATTTCTCTCTTAGAAGATCCTGAAGGAGGAGGATATGACTCGTTAGCTGCGAGGAACAGACTTAAGGAACTGGAGGCCTCAAGAAGAAAAATCCTTCAGCTAAGAGAGGAAAATTGGAGGCTGAAAAGCAGGGCGCTTTGGCTTCAAGCGGGGGATGAAAACACTAAGTTCTTCCAAAACTATGCTAAAGGTAGGAAGATGGAAAACACTATCTGGGAACTGCCTAAAGGGAATGGCGAAGTGGCTACCTCCTTTGAGGACTTGTCTTCTTTGGGTATCACCTTCTTCAAAGATCTCTTTAAAGCTCCAGCTGAAGTATCCATTGCAGAAGTAATCAGAGTGGCGCAGCTGTTTCCCAGGTTTGTGGAGGAGGAAGAAAATGAAGCAATAATGGCACCTGTCTCCAAACAGGAGGTTGAGGATATCCTTAAAGGTATGCAAAAGGACAAAAGTCCAGGGCCGGACGGCTGGACTGTTGAATTCTTTCTGCATTTTTTTGATTCGCTTGGAGAAGATCTTGTTGCTGTGGTTGAAGAATCTAGAGCTACGGGTCAAGTCTTTGGCCCTTTCAACTCCACCTTTCTTGCTTTGATCCCCAAGTCTGACCACCCTTCTTCTTTTGCTGATTTTCGTCCAATCTCTCTCTGCACCTGTGTCTACAAAGTCATAGCGAAAGTTATTGCTTCCAGGCTTAAACCTTTTCTCTCCTCCCATCTTTCTCAGGAACAGTTTGGTTTTCTTAATGGTCGTCAAATCCATGAAGCTGTAGGTGTTGCCCAAGAAGCCTTGCATAGCCTAAAGAAGAGTGGTAGGAAAGGGCTTATTGTCAAATTGGATTTATCGAAAGCTTATGATAGATTCAGTTGGTTGTACTTGAGGCTTCTTCTTACTCATCTTGGTTTCAGATTTGATTTTGTAAGATGGATCATGAGTTGTGTTTCTTCTACAGATATTGCTCTCCTGATTAATGGAGCTGCCACTTCTTTTTTCACTCCTGAACGAGGCCTAAGGCAGGGATGTCCACTTTCGCCACTGCTGTTCTTGCTGGCAGTTGAAGGATTAAGCCTCCTGATTCATAAGGATAAAAGACTGGGCAGTTTAAAAGGGATCGAAGTGGCTACTAACTTATGGATCACCCATTTACTTTTTGTCGACGATATTCTGTTATTTCTTAATGGATCTATTGATGAATGTCGTGCCTTAAAGCCTCTGTTGGAGCTCTTTCTTAAAGCAACTGGGCTTCAAATAAATACTCTCAAATCAACTATCACCCCTTCAGGTCTTTTAGGGTGATGAGGTAAACAGAATTCATAGACTGCTGAACTTTGAAGTCCGTTCTTTGCAGGAAATTTTTAAATACCTGGGGTTCTTGCTAAAAACAGACTCTTACAGAATTCAGGACTGGAAATGGCTTCTTTCCAAGGTTGAAAAAAGGCTTCTTCATTGGAGTTTCAGGTGGCTATCGAGGGCAGGTCGCCTTGTTTTAATTAAATCCATTCTGATGGCTATCCCAGTTTATTGGGCCAGCCTGGCTTGGGTCCCAAAAGGAATTTTGGCCTCCATTGATAAATTATGCAGAACGTTTCTCTGGTCTGGGTCAAAACAGGACACGGTCAGCCCTTGGGTGGCTTGGGACTCAATTGCAAAACCGACGGAGTGGGGAGGATGGGGAATAAAAAATTTGTTTTCCTTTGCAAAATCCTTGGCGGCCAAATTAGCGTGGCGTCTGATTTCTACTGACTCCC
The DNA here is from genome assembly GCA_034641835.2 of Pinus albicaulis. NCBI lineage: Eukaryota > Viridiplantae > Streptophyta > Pinopsida > Pinales > Pinaceae > Pinus > Pinus albicaulis. The sequence goes on from CM076577.1 coordinate 1,471,591,674, forward strand.
TCTGGGTTTCGGTCATAAAACGCAAATATATCAGTCAAGGATCTGTTCTGTACTGGTTTCGGTCCCTAGTCAAATCCTCCAAAAATTCCTCAATTGTTTGGAAATCTATTGTGGGTTCTGTACAACTAATTGAGAGAGGCTTGGCATGGCAGGTCGGCGATGGTAATCAAGTTCGGGTGGGACGTGATCCTTGGGTAGGCTGTTCGCCTAATTTCTCACTGTCCCGGGAGTTAGTTATTCACCTCAACTCAGAAGGCATCTTTTTCTTGAATCAGGTGGCGGACCCCAGGACTACCTCCCTCGTCAAGCAAGGCTGGCTGTCTGGCACGGACTTGCATCTTTAAAATAGGTGGATGGACGAATGGAATAAGTATGTAGCTGATCTTTCGCATTCTTCCATCAGAATTTCGGATTCTGCTGATAAATTGCGATGGGTGCATGCACAGACAGGCATCTACTCCCCTAAATTCAGATATAAATGGCTTATGACGCAAGAAGGCTAGGGGAATCCTAACTGGTGGTCTAAATCTCTCTGGAAACTTAAAAGTCCAGCTAAGACTAGAATTTTTTTCTGGTGTATTCTTCATAACAAGGTTCCAACCTGAGATTTTCTACAAAAGAGAGGTAAACAGGGGCCGAGCTGGTGTTCTCTCTGCAAGTCTGATGAAGAAACTCTTCAACATATTTTCCTCTCTTGCCCCTTTAACTCAAGTCTTTGGGCAGAATCTTTGCGCTTGACTAATATTCCTCTGAGATGGCATGGAGAAGATCTTCCTCAGGCCTGGAATTCATGGTGGCAGAAGGCTCCAGATAATAAAATCAAGGCCTTCCCTCTTCTAATAGCTTGGGGAACCTGGATTGCTCGCAATAAGATAATTTTCAATGAGTCCTCTTTTCCCATAGCTAGGCTGGCAGCAGAGGGCGCTGCAATCTTCGATAGTATTCCTTCTCCTGCTGTTGAAAGATCTTTTCGCAATATACAGCCTGAGAATATAAATGAGTCATTTCCATGGGCTTACTTTGATGGTGCTTCTGGTGGAAATGATATTTGTGGTGCTGGCTTGGTCATTCATCTTTCTGCTGAAAACTCTCTTCGAGTCTCTGTCGGCCTTGGGCAAGGGTCTAATAACTTTGCTGAACTTAAAGCTCTTCATTTGCTTCTCTGTTGGCTTATTTCTAAACAAATGAGACAGATTCACATTTTTGGTGATTCTCGAAATGTAGTAAACTGGTTCAATGGGACTCAGCAGTGCAGGAATTTTATTTTACTACCTTTTCTTAAGGAGATTCGACGTCTAAAAACTTTTTTCTCTGAGATTTATGTTGTTCACATTTACAGGGAAAGGAACCAGCAAGCAGATCTCTTATCTAAAGAAGTTGCTCAACTCACTCTGGGGTCCTGGGCAGTAGCTGAAGTGGTGGATGGGACTGTTCATGCCCATGAACAGCCTCCTTTTGTGTAATTATTCAATGTTTTTTTTCTGCATTGTATAGCTGACTTTATAAATTCTGAAAACTGCTACTCTATAGAGTCCAGAACTGTTTTCCTTATGTAAGGAGGTTCTGGGCTCCCTTTTTGATTATAGTGTTTGTGTACTTTTTGGGGCTGGGATAGTTTCTACTGCCAGCTCTTATTGGTGACAGTGGAGCTATGTTTTTTATGTGCTGCCTCCTTTTCTGCTCTCATCTCCTGCTTGATGATGAGCGAAAAAGAGATGCACGTTTTTGGTCACTATGGCTATATGTTGGTTTATAGGGCTGCTAACATCTTGTACAAGTGCTTATGCAGCTATGTTCCATTTCCTTTAGCAAAGGGAATGGCTATGTTGGATCCGAAATGCTTGGCATATGTTCAGAGACTCTCTATATATAATAGAAAGTTCGTTTTTTTTCTGTGGAAAAAAAAAAATTACATTAAAAAATAAAAAGAAATCTAATAATTGTGCCGAGAGGTGCATTCTACAGCCTAGTATAATGTGTAACCGTACCTCATCAAAGTTGAAATTTTGCACAACGTATATGATAAAATAACTATAAACTCATAAGATAATTGTATTGTAGTTTTTTTATCTGAGAAACCAATGAAAAAAACTATAATACAATTATCTTATTTATCATATACAGTGAATTTGAATGGATCATAAATTTACTTCAGCAAAAAAAAAATTGCCACATTAAAAATCTAAATCAGGTAAAATTTTAAACATCTTTACTCTTATTAAAGTCAATACTATTTCGTAAAATAAAGTAAAAAGGTTAACTCAACACAAAGAATAAAAAATCTTGCTCTAAAATATTTTAATATTTCTTTTAATTAAGTATTTGTAAAATGAATATTTAAAAGTAAAACCATATCTTATAGATATATTAAAATATCTAAAGACATAAATATTTCCACGTCAAATTTGTAATATTTGAACATTTTGTTATCAGTTGGAAGGAAAGAGAGGGATGGAATAAGAATCACATAGAGAGAAAAGTGGAAAGAGAGGGAGGGAAGAAGAATCACATAGAGAGAAAAGTGGAAAGAGAGAGGAGTGACAAGGGAAATATGGAGAGAGAGTGTATATGTTTAGGGGTGAGATAGAGAAATAAAGAATGAGATATAGAGAGAAGAGGAGGAGAGAAGGAGAGATAGTGACAAAGTTGGAGGGCAGAGAGAGAGATAGATACAAAGATAGATATATGAGGGGGAGAGACAGAAGGATTCGGGAGAGAAAGGGAGAAATAGAAGGAGAGAGGAAGGGAGAGAAAGAGGGAGGTAAGAAGAAATACAGAGAGAGAGAAAGGTGGAGAGAGAGAGAGAGAGAGAGTGATAATGGAGATGGACAGAGAGGGAGAGAGGAGAGAAGGAGGGAAGAGATATAGACAAGGGGAGAGAGGGAGAGAAGGGGAAGAGAGAGAGAGAGAAGGAGAGGAAGAGGGAGAGTGAGTGATAGATAAATATGGATAAAGAGTGTGTATATTTTGGGGATGATATAGAGAGAGAAAAGAGAGACAAAGATATATATAGAGAGAGAGAGATGGAAGGTGAAGAGAGGGAAGATGAGAGAGATAGATATATATGGAGGGGAAAAGCATATGTGTTTGGAGGGGGGTGAGATAGAGAGACACATAAGGAGAGATTTAGGGAGATATGGATATAGAAGGAGGTAGGTAAGAATAAAGACACATAGAGAGAAAGGTGGAGAGAGAGAGAGAGGGAGTGAGGAGAGAAATATGGAAGAGAGATTGAAGGGGAGAGAGAGGGAGAGAAGGGGAAGAGAGAGAGAGGGAGAGGAATATGGGGGGAGAGATATATACATATCGAGAAAGAGTGTGTATTTTTTTGGGGTGATATAGAGAGACAAAGAGAGATAGATATATAGATGGAAGGTGAAGAGAGGGAAGAAGAGAGAGATAGATAGAGGCAAATACAAATAGATATGGAGAGAGAAAGCATGTGTGTTTTGGGGGGGTGAGATAAAGATACAAAGAATGGGAGATGGAGGGAGATATATATATATAGATGAAGGGGGGGGGGAGAGGGAAAAATAATTATTGCATTGGATACATTGATTTCAGTGTAGATGGTGATTTATAATCCTATTTGATTGCTTGCATTGAAGGAGATAAACTGAAGTTGAGGGGAGAGGAGGAATGAAGAGAGAGAGAAGGAGAGGAGTGAGAGAGGGAGATAAGGGTAAGAGAGAGAGAGGGAGACACAAAGATGGATGGGGGAGATAGGTGGGGGAGAGAGGGAGATATGGAGGGAGATAGTGACAGGGTTGGAGAGAGAGAGAGAGAGAGAGAGAGGGGAGGGGGGGGATGGATAGAGGGGAGGAGAGAGGGAGGGAAGAGGAAAGACATACAAAAGGAAGTGGAGTGAGAGAGAGAGGGGGGGGGGGGGAGTGAAAAGGTAGAGAGGGGGAGAGAGTGTTTGAATTCATGGTAGATGGTGATTTGTAATCCTATTTCACTAGATGCATTGATTTCAGTGTAGATGTTGATTTCTAATGATATTTGAATGCTTACACTAGATGCATTGATTTTAGTGTAGATTTTCATTTATAATCATGTTTGATTGTTTTCACTAGATGCATTGATTTCAATGTGGATGTTTTCTAATTTTATTTGATTTCTTACACTAAATACATTGATTTCAGTTTAGATGTTGATTTCTAATTATATTTGATAAATTACATTAGATGCATTGATTTCAATGTAGATGGTGATTTCTAATCCTATATGATTTATTTCACTAGATGCATTGATTTCGATGTAGATGGTTATTTCTAATCCTATTTGATTGCTTGCACTAGATGCACTGATTTCATTGTAGATGGTGATTTCTAGCCCTATTTGATTGTTTGTACTAGATGCATTAATTTAAATGTGGATGGTGATTTCTAATCCTATTTGATTACTTGCACTAGATTCATTGATTGCAGTGTATATGTTAATTTCTAATCATATTTGATTACTTGCACTAGATGCATAGATTTTAGTGTAGATGTTGATTTCTAATCTTATTTGATTTCTTGCACTAGATGCATTGATTTTAGTGTAGATGTTGATTTCTAATTTTATTTGATTGATTGCATTAGATTCATTGATTTCAGTGTAGATGATTTCTAATATTATTTGATTATGTGTATTATATGCATTGATTTCAACGTAGATGATGATTTCTGGTTTGATGTAACTCAATGTATGATGGTACATTAACATAAAGTGATTGGATTAACAATGCACATTAATTTCAGTGTAAGCAAAAAAAAAACTGATTGACAATATGCATTTATTTTTGTGTTATTGTAATTAAACCTATTAATATTGGAGAGAAAGAAAGACAATCTATGATGTTTACCACAATAGTTCAAGTTAAATAATTGAATGGTCTATGATCTCAACTATCCTTTTCATATAATCGATATGAAAATATGGAAAAACTAACAAATAATGTAAATATTTTGTAAATGTGACCACTCATTAAAAAAAAATCAAAATTATATTATTTCTTGACTTTTGCAAAACAAAATGTAGATAAAAAAAGAAATCATCAAAATATTTTGAAGGAAATAAATTATTTCAAACATTAGCAATGAAACAAATGATTTCAAGAGTAATATTGATGCAGTAAATTATTAAAACTACTCTTCAAGATATCTTTAGTAATACCTGGAGGGACACTATTAAGAATTATTAATTGTCAAAAGTTGGGATACTTAAAATTAAATGAAATAAATGTGCAATATCAATCCTCTTGAAAAATGTTGACAAAATTGTCTCCCTTCGTCATCATCAACTAATTACTAACAGGAAATAGAGAAATATAACACAAAAATTGTAACATTCACAAACATTACCATCCAAATTCAAACATATAAACACACAAACCACTCAAAGCATCCAAGTGTAGACATACAAACCATTCAAGGTAAGCAACAAAAACAAAATTAAAGAAGAGAATGATATAGTCATGTCAAACAAAGAAAACAATTATGAAGTTTATCTCGAACATATACATAATAATGATAATCTAAAAATGTGTCATTGTTTCCCTCAACTGGAACCAGCCTAGTTCCATCTAACTTTGAATCTATCATGCGCTAAGAGGGATCAAATCCCTCGAGGTGCAAACCTTTCCTCAAATTATACACTCCAAAAAAAAGGTTTTCACCTTGAAGGATTTGATCCCTCTCGGTGTATGATAGATCCAAAGTTAAATGGACCTACGTTGTTTACATTTACAATTAATAATTAATAATTAAATTAGCATAGATCCATCTTAACTATTGACCTATCAAGCACTGAGAGGGATCAAAAATTTTTTTAATTATCAGGCCGACATTAATAATGAGTAATTTTATTTTAATTATCGAATCCATGATACATAACATTACATTACATAACATAACATAGCATGGCATACCAAGACATTACAACATCTATTCTATACTCGACTAGAGAAAACATCTTAACATAATAATTGCTTATCAATAAATTAAAAGAATAATATATTTATGTAGCAAACCATACATGATATATATATATATATATATATATATATATATATTAATATTAACTTTATTTTTTTTTGGCCCTCATGGACAAATTGAATTACAATATGCATAGGTATTGGTCATAGAAACCAATAACCAAAAAATGTTCCTCACTCTTTGGCAAGGTTTAAATATAGTCATCGAAAAGAAAATTAAGAGAATTATGATATTTGGTGATTCAATGATAATGAGTTGAAAATTATGGGAGGATAAACATCGTCCTTGTTATGAATCTAATTCATAACTAATGTAATAAATATAGTCATTAATATAATAAATAGAAATAAATGTAATTACTAAATAATCAATTAGGATTGTGTTAAGTAGTCATTAGTTAACCAAAAAGGAATGTCTAAAAGACATGCCTATTCATGAAAGGTCACCTGCATAAGTATAAAAGCAGGGCCTCATTGTAACTTTCAATCATCTTATTCATATCAAATCAATAAATTTTTATTATTATAACTACCTTTTGTGTATTTTTATAATTAAAGCCATTTTTTCTATTAAGCCAAAAAATCTACAAGTCTTGTTGCTACAGAAACCAAATCTACAAGTTTCATTGCTACAGTGGTATCAGAGCCATATTGCGGACAAGTTGAAGCAATGGCACACAACATCGTTCTACAAGCCTACGAACGTATTTTACAAGCCTATGGACATAGTTTACCACACTTGTGCCAGTACGTGGAAATCATAAGCAATTAGAAAAGTCATGTGAAGAAAGTGAAAAAATTGATAAAATTCTAGAAAAGTTTCAGCAATTAGAGAATTCATGTGCAGAAGTCACAAACGATTATAAAAAAATTTCTGCACATTGTAAAAATAATTCTACAGTAATCCATAATAGAGAAAATGAACGACCTAATAATGAGAGGGCAGTTAGTTATGCCAAGGGAAAATCAAGTAGAACATCCATGGAAAATTCAAGCAAATACATTCTCCCACCAATGCGTAATAAAGGAAAACAACCAACTAATATTGAAAGAAAAAGGGAAGAGAAATGTTGGAAATGTGGAGACAAATATTTCACAGGACATATATGTGCCTTTTATACAAGAAATATCATTTCCAGCAACAGTAAAAAACAGAAAAAGATGAAGCTGATTTAGATGTCTTCAAGACTAAAAATTCTCTCCTAAGGAAAAGCTATTTATTAGCGCCTCTTCATGCAGAGATTAGTGAACGTCGATGGAGTGGCAGTACCCACATCACAGTAGAAGAAGTAAAAAGAAGTAATTGTGAAGATAATTATGTAGATGACCTTAAAATGGGGGACGGTCTGGATGATGATAAAGCACTTAGGCCTTCTTCGAAGATGGTAGGATCACTACTTGGTATCCTTCCAACTCCCAAGGTAAATAACGAAGCAAAGTACGATTTTACTTCGGATCCATGGTTTAGGGATCGGGTAGATCAGCCCAAACCCAATTCGGTTGAAAAGGTTGATAAGTTTTCTGAGAGTCAGGGAGGCGCTGGCCAGAGTGCTGCATCTAGGACATGGAATATATTGTTTTAGCAAGTGGATTCAATACCTGTAGAAGTGTCATGGGTATTTCTGGCTACCTGTGAGCTACGAGGGATAGCTCTTCCCCGTCAGATACGGAATTTCTTCATGAACCAAGACGCTGATGTATCTTCACTTGCACTGAAAAAGACTGTACCTTGCTTGTCTGTGCAACTACCTTCTACCTTATATTGTAAGTGGTTATTTGACCAATCTGCTAAGAATATAACAAAGCTCGATATTATGGACAGGGGAACTGATGTTCGTAACTTCCTTCTTGGAAATTTTGTTCCCCTTCGACTTGGATATATAGGGATTGTAAATCGCAGTCAAGAGGATATTATTGCAAACAAAAGCATTCGAGATGCACTGTCTTATGAGGAAGAATTTTTCTACAGTCAGCCAGTGTATCATAGTTTCGCTGATCGATGTGGTGTTTCCTAGTTAGCAAAGAAGTTGAATCAAATTTTAGTACAACATATCAAGGCAATCTTACTAGAATTGAAAGCCCGAATAAATAGCCAAATGGTTAGTGTGGTGAAGGAACTTTCTTCCTATGGCGAGACCATAGATTCCAAAGCTGGTCAAGGAGCTTTACTGCTGATCATACTTACAAGATACACAGAGGCAATTAATTCAATTGTGGATGGTAAAAGTGAAGACATGGCAACGACAGAGTTGTATGGAGAAGCAAGGATTCATTATATATTTCAGTCTATTTTTGTTAAGTGCTTAGAGGAAGTTGATCCTTGTGATGCTATCACTGATGAAGATATCCTAACGGCTATTCAAAATACTACTGGCCCAAAAAATGCTCTGTTCGTTCCCGAGGTTCCTTTTGAAGTTCTAGTAAGAAGGCAGATTATTCGTTTATTAGATCCAAGCCTTCAATGTGCTCGTTTTATTTATGAAGAGTTGGTAAAGATAGCTCATCAATGCGAATCAATCGAGCTACAACGGTTTCCTGTTTTATGTAGACGTCTTGAAGAAGTTGTAGGGATCTTTTTACAGGAAGGTCTTGTTCCTGCGAAGACTATGATTGAAAATCTTATTTGCATGGAGATGGACTCTATCAATACTTCACATCCATCATTTATTGGTGGCAGAAAAGTAGTGGAAGCTGGATTACAGCAACACAGGTCTGCCAAGGAAACTTCTGAGCCTGATAAAGCACCAGGAACTGAAAAATTTCAGAAATCAAGGTCTTTACTTGCAAGGAAAAATATATCTAGAGTTGTTGTTGATTAGGAAAGTCCTACTCAGCCAGTTGCGCACCATGAAAAACCCGTGTCATCTGGAAATTATGAAGTACTGCATGGCGAAGAACTACAGCAACCGCTGCATTTGTACATCTCAAGTGAAAATGCCAAGAGCCTTGAAAATGTGAAGTATCTAACTGAAAATTTACTTGAAACCATTCCTTCAGAATTTTTGACATCTAGTGCTCTGTAAGGCAAAGATAGGCTTATTTGTCCAACTGGGACCGATATATTAATTGTGGTCCTAAATCAAGATCCCTCTCTTTTGTGTACATTTATGATACAACAGTAAGGAAATATCCTTTTTGGGCGTTTGGTAAAAGGAATGTCAACTGACTACGAAGAAGATATGCACTTCCAGTTTCTTGAATTCATTTGCATGCTGCTTAACCCTTACAGCCGCAAGCCTTTGAAGAAGCCGGAAATGCGAGGGGTCGTTCTGCAAATTAACGATACCAAACAGCGATTTCCCCTGCCAGTCGCTAGTCCCTGACAATTCGTGGCACTGTCAAGAGAAAACCTCGCTGCCTTTAATGGGAACAGAGGTATTCACTGGTCTTACAGAGATTTTTAGAATGGGAGAAAAAGGCTCATCGAGTTTCTGCGTTGAATCGACACGTGGCAGGTTATGCGACACATAGTTTAGTTGATACGACGTGCCTTTTAAATCTGGTCCCTGGTTATTAAAAATCGTATAATGTAGTTTATATAGTTATATAAAGCAATATATTATATAATTATAAATTAAATATAATTATATTATATTATATAGTGCATATAACTACACAAGTTATTTTACATATATATAAGAAGAAGAAAGTAGTTCTATATTATTAAAAAAAAAGAAAAAAAGGGAAGGATTAAATTTTGGAAGGTCAACGAAATTACCAAGGTTTAAAATCAGAAAAGTCATGAAATATTTAAAAGCAAAAGTATCAATAAGGACTTGTAACAAGTAATCTGAAGTAAAGGAAATTGTCGAAAAGTTAAGCTTTGAGGACAAAGCTTTTCGAGAAGAAGGCAATGTTATGAATCTAATTCATAACTAATGTAATAAATATAGTCATTAATAGAATAAACAGAAATAAATTTAATTAATAAATAATCAATTAGTATTATGTTAAGTAGTCATTAGTTAATTGAAAAGGCATGTCTAAAAGACATGCCTGTTCATGAAAGGTCACCTGCATAAGTGTTAGTATGAATCTTTTGTCGTAAAAGATCACTTTATCTACGCATAACAAATAGCCCTAACATCGATTATGGCTGCAAAATATCTTTAAGTTTGCTGCACAAATTCAGATCTAAGCACAAAAGACGTTAAGCAGATAAAATATAGTATGGCTCCATAAATTCAATGGACAAGACAAGAAGAATGTATTTGAAAGAATTTTGTATTATATTAAAGAATGGGGCACCTGAGAGGAAAACAAGAAATGTGTCTTCCAGTTCTCCTCAGTGGTATGGGTTCTTGAAAGTCCTCAGTGTTTCAGATCTAACATTTCTCTCTCTTATGGGTGTAAAAAAGCAAACATAGAACTCAATGGGAGTTCACAAAGCAAAATGGAAAATGGTGACCAAGAGTAGATCCAGAGTGATCTAATGCAATGAAGGTGACTAATGAATGGGGAAAACTCCCCTATTTATAACAAAATTTTGGGGCGGTCTAGAACTCGGTGCATGAATAAAATATTACTAATCGAATTCTAGAAGCACATTTTAGGAATATTTTATTATATTTGTTGGAGGGAAAAGTATTCTTGACTTGGGTCAATTCCTTTATTTATAATAATAAATAAATAAATAATTTATTTATCATTTTAGGGGAATGATGGGAATATAATTAAATAAATAATGGTTTATTTAATTATATATGGATGATTTAGTCAAATTTAACTAAGAATATTATTTAAATAATGATTTAAATAACTTGTTCTTAGGAAATAATTAAATAAATAAGGATTTATTTAATTAATTTCCTTGTTTTGGATTTAAATATGACCAAATGAGTTATTTTATATGGTGAAAACAATTTTACTTAGGGTAAAATTGGTCTTACATGGTGTACTTGGGTTCATCTAATAATAATAGGTTAGATGACCAAAAAAATGGTGTAACAGATTGCCTCCCAACGTACGAGTGTTAGGTGCAAATCGCATGACCGAAGTACGTTGTAAGAACTCAATCACTAGATATCAAAAGGGAAGTGAGAGAGAGAAGTGTAATGTTGTCTGATGTGCTAAAGGACTAGACCCTGAGGAGATGAGACTTACAGGTGCAACAAGTCTCTAGTTTATGAAGTGGTACCTGTGCTAAAGGCGGCGAGGGAGGTATACCTATGCCCGCTGAGACAAAGTACAAAGAATAAGGTGCCCGGAAAACCACGGAACGCAATAATGAAGCATGTGCTAGCCTAAACATGAGCCAGATAAATAACATGATGAATCCCACAGACATGTGATGCCTGGAATGACCTTTAGGACTTATACAAGAAGATTTTAGTACATGAGATATAAATATACCCAAATGCCCCCTACACACGGGGAAGGGCTCACAAAATCTGACTGATATATGCAAATCGAAGAGGCGCTGCAAGCGGTTGAGGCCGATATCATCAAATGAGAGGAGCTGCATCAAGGGCGGAAAGGAAGAAGTCATCTGGGCATGTGGGGGGCTACCTATAGGGCCACCCCCTCATGAGGGTTGAGACATCTCACACATGCCCGAGAATCACCAATAGCTGCTATTGCGTCACTAGACCATCAAGTGTATATATCACGATCATGCTAGGAAGAGCTCGAACCAAGGCACACTGCCCCCTAGACCTGACTTCTGGAGTAAATGAGCTGATGTCGACAGAAGTAGGTCCGCCATAGGTGAGGCAATAAGGGAACCCTGACTAAGGCACGAGGGAAAATAGTAGAGCGACGAACAAATAGACACTAATGATGATGAAGAAATGATGAAAGGTCCAAGGGGGACCCGAAAAACATGAGTAGAAAATGGTATCTCATGACAGAAATCAACACAAACAAGAATAAATATGGAGGCCAAGCGGTGCCCCAAAGAAAAGTGTTGTAAGTGAGGAAATCCGATTTGGAGAAGAGGGAAAGAAAGACTTCGTGGGCAACATGTGTCCTGGTGAAGTAGTGAATGAGAAAAACAAACCTATGCTGGCTATCTACAAGTAGATAAAACATGCATTTCG